>OY812998.1:44089670-44602170 GCA_963681545.1 Germaria angustata | reverse complement strand
CATGAGTAACCGCAATTATTACAATTAAACATCTCAAATGCATGTTAATTTTTAATTTTAACATAAGAGTCCATACATATGTATGTATGTATGTATATCAAAACATACATACTTACATATACAATTAAAGTATTAATATTATTTTATAATTATTTCCAGACAAACATTTTGTACATTCATATTGAAAATAAAGAATATTTATCAAATAGAAATAAGAAAAACAACAAAATCTTAACAAATAACATATATATTTCAAATGTTCATTTAAATGTTATTAAAGGACTTAAAAATACATTAAGTAAATATTTGATACCACGCATCAAATCACGCATTCGAGCATCTACAGGCGATTTCAGTAACGAATCCAATATTACAGGTGTATTGTCCCGATCCTGGCAATGTAAACATTCAATGGCAGCCAATTTAATGTGCGCCATTGATGAGCCCAATATATATTCCTCATATCTTTGAGTTGAAGGCCAAGAAAGCATACGGCTATTGCTAAGAGTGCCATAAAAGTGTACACGATCTCCTTCAACTAAACGACGTGTGAAGTTACCAAATTTATTTCCGGCCTGCAACACAGCTTCCTGTCGTTTGTCCAGCAAACCTGAAGACATTTTAATACGTATTTCATACTCGTAAGTATTCCATTTATGCAACGAACAGCGTTGATCCAAATAAGAGCTTTTTAATATATTTTGATAATCGTGGCACAATTGATCATTGGGTTCTGTGCATTTGAATAGAGTCTCTAGACGTTCACCATATAGACATGATATCATGCTATTTAGCCAGTTTGGTAAGTATTTATTAATGTACCAGGCCAGTTTATTTTGAACACTGGTAATTTGTACTTGCGTTACATCACCCTCCCAAGCTACAGCCTGTCCTTCCAAATGAACACATTTAAGCTGAGTTTTAATTTTATTATTATCTTTCCACCACGCCTGAGGGCCGCAATGTGAATAGAAACGTTGCCAAGTCAAATATTCCGAAGGTGGAGGAGGCATATGAGTTTCTTCTATCGGCAGGGATGTAGTTATAACAGGCTGATGTTTTAGATCTGGTATGATTGTGTTAAAGCGCGTTGAGTCCTTAAAATTAGAAGTCATATATGGGAATGTAAGCACACAAGCAAAGGTGACAAAAATAAGGAGCTAGAAGGAAAAAAACATTTTTTTAGTTTACTTTATTTAAAAAAATAAATCATATTATTAAGAAAGGAAAAGTAATTATTAAGCTATTTATTTAAGCTAATTGGGCCTTTATTATATAATGTAATAAAAACAATGTTAAGTTGTTGTTAAACTATAATGAAAAGATAAACTTGTTATTTTTAAAATTATTTAATTTTTAATATTCCCCTGAAGAAGTCAAAAAATAATTGATGAAACGTTGGGAATAAAATGTAATTATATAATACAGGCCCAATTAGCTTAAATAAATATCTTAACACAGAATACCAAAAATATTGGCCAAACATTATATTACTATAGAAAAGTAATTATATTTTTTACATTAAGAAGCGCATACATGTGTATGTATATGCATACAGACGTTTTCAAGAAATGGCATTCAGCATATTGAAATCGTCAAACAAATCTTTACAAACGTTTTATTGGTTGATGAATAACATGAAAAATGAAACAGTTTATTTCCTCAGAATCACTTTTTTTTTAAGAAACTGTTCCAGTTTATCTTTTGATCTATTAATCGTAAGACTGATTTACATTTAGTTTACAAAATATATACAAACCTGTATTACAGTTATGTACTTTTGAGTCGTACGATTTATAGCCAGGAAACAGGAGCCTAAAAGAGCCAGGAACGACGCAACCACAGTAGTGCCCAAACGTGTAGTTGGATCGGTAAAGCCCAACCATTCGATGACTACAAATACTGGAATCAACAAAGACACCAAGCCAAATAGAGGCAAAAATAATAAAATTCCAGATAAGCCCAGTGTTGCTCTAACCACGCCAAACATGGTTGCGCTTTGTGCACTTGTGATGCACAACTGTAGCCAGCTAAGAGTAACGCAATGCGGGATGAGATGCGTGTAAGTTCCATGCCAATTTGATCTTTTCGCCAGATGTATCAAGAACATGGGTATTAATAAATACAATGCAGTACGACAATTCAAGCAAAACTCAATACCATTGCCAATTACAAACGAACAAAAAGTGGGAACTTTTAAGTCCAAAAATCGCCAACCAGTTGTAACAACTTCATCCATTTCGTAAGGATATTTAGCCAAAACATTAATACCGAACGATACTAAAACAATCCAGTCAGGAAAACGTTGAGAGGAGTACATAAAAGATAACATCGAAACAAAGACAAAAATACCAGCTATACATGTGAATTCCGAATGGGGAAGCCATTCAGAAGAAATAAAAGGATATACTATTAAATTTCCAATAAAAGCACAAAAAAAGTATAGATAAGGCTGCATGTTATTCTTCAAAAAGCGATTCTCTGAAATGTCTGCCTCTATATTATGGTCTCCATAACTGAGAAACAGTCCCGACCATATGCGAAAATCTATGAAGTCATGTTTGGTCTTAAGCATTTTACATGTAGACCAAATCATAGCGCACCAGCACATGTAATAAAAGCTAATGGGGAGTAATACTGTTAAATTGTCACTGGAGACCAGCCAGTAAAGCATTAAGAGGATTGTAAACCGCACGCTCTGCGGCACACGTTTAGGAAAATCGGAAACTACATTTATCAACCGGTGATACAATAAAGTAAAGAATAGTATGGGATGGAACAGCAAACGATGAAAGCAAGGAACATGATCCAAAGTTGCAGGATGTGGAACGGTTAGAGTTAAAGCATCATTTACAGCTGGCATGCGGCCTGCAGCATAGTTTACAGCCGCAGAAACAAGGTTCTCTTCCGTGATATTGTGATTGTTCTGTGCAAAGTTATCTGGCATTTTTAAATGGCTCTTTCTTGGCTTTCTTCTTTCGCTGTTTCGATGAGTTCGTAAATTTATAGACCCGTTAGGTACAGCAGCGGAAACATCTTCTAAAGGCTGATGGCCCAAAGCTTCGTCATCCATATCATCTTCAGAAGTAGAAGTAGAATCTCCCGGTTGTCTCTTAGCCTTTTGCATTTTATAAATTTCACGCATTTTACGTTCTAGTCGGCGTGGGGAAATATGTTTGCCACCATTTGAGAGGCAAGCGAAAAGTTCTCGCGCCGCCTTACGGGCAGCTCTTTCGCCCGGAGTCATGGATAAACAGGATCGCACATCTTCTTCATTTTCTGTTGTGATACCGCAACCATCCTCATAACATTTTTGCAACAAATTAGCGGATTCTTCGTGCCCTTGTTGAGCAGCACACAAAAGCCAGTGTACAGCCTGTTCACTAGCACTTTCCTCATTATTTACTACAAATGAAATAGAGACAAAAATTAGCAAGCAATAAAAATAACGTAAAATTACTTGTACCAGAAGTTTTATCCAACAGCTGTTTAGCCAAATCATATTGTACCTCAGAGCAACCTTCCGAGGCTATATGATATTTTAAGTTGTTTAAGGTAGTGCGATCTAAAAATTCAAATTAATACGTGTGTTCTTCAAATGATAGTGGGTGTTTGTAACATCTTACCATCTAAATTCCACTTTCTTCTTGATGAACAGCCACTTGGTTGATTCTTTGTCCATGTTGCCATTTCACTACTTTTTATATATAATTCAATTTAATATTTAGTTTCCGTGTAATTCAATTTAAAAATATCATTATTTTCTCTAAGAATTTTGTGTAATATTAACAGCTGCCAGAGAAAATTTCATTTAAGCTTGACAGCTGACTCCTATTTGGGAAATTTTTTTATTAACAGACTTTTTTTGAATGACAGAACTGCCAGTTTAACAGAAAGCAATAATAATATTTGGTGTTGAGTACGCTCCTTTGCTGGATATTGTGACAAGTGATCCACATATAGTACCAAACAATGACTATTTATAGATATCATGGCAACAGCTCAGGTGACAGTTTTTGTTTACATTTTATATGTGTCTGTGTATTTACTTATGTATTATTCTTTTCTTTTCTATATGTTTACATTTTTAACGTTCCATTTTGAACACAGCTGCTTTTGATAATAGAAAACTGTATTACATAAACCAATTTTTTTTTGACATTTTATTTGTTGTATGCTTGTTAGATAAAACTCATTGCATTCGTTTAAATTGCATATTTAAAGGGCTGATTTAAAAACTTGCATTGGTAACAGCAAAGAACATTGCAAAAACAGATTTTATTTTCAGTACATCTTACAACATAAATCATTATCTCGCCTGACTGTCAAATAATCTTCATGCACAAAAAATATCGTGTATGTTATTTCATATGGAGTTTGACCTGCATGAACCTTGTTAAGAGATCTTATAACATTTATACTTTTTGCCGTAATTTGGAACTCATTATAGTCTGGCAGCACTGCCGGCTTCCTTCTGCTTACATCTTGGTTGTCAACACTGTCGAATAATAGCGCCACACATTTTGAGAATTGTAAAAATATACACCGGTATTTGTTTGTACTTTTTGTGAAAAAGCATTGCAAAAATTTATTTATTGTGTAAAAATCAAAGAATTATTAATGAAAATGGATAAAAACCTACATCAACAGTTATATTCGGGCCTGCCGCGGCATACATTGAGTGGTGCTGGCTCGGGTTTGCGCACAAGACAAAGCTCTGGCAGTTCCTTCAACAATGCTAGTCGTAAATCTCTAGGTGGTTCAGCATTAAGTTATGCAGCTGGAGGATTTAAAAAAGCAACTGGTGGAGGCAGTGCAGGACAAAGGTAGCTCCAATCTTCAAACAATATGTTAGTTTTTAACATTTTCCTATTTTCTAGCCGCTATAGCATCTCAGGACGCTCGAACCAGTCATTTATGGGTATACGTTCCGATTTCAATTTAGTCGAAAGCTATGGATTGCAATTACCTGTTTTGGTAAATGAAGCTTTAACATTCTGTGAGAAAAATCAAAGTGTATCAGTATGTTGTGCTGAAAATGGTTGGGCTTGGGTGGTACACGGTAGACGTCTGTTAATTTGGCAGTATAAGGATGTGCGTAATTCCGGCACTGGCAACACATCACCCAGAAATGCAAAAGACATGTTAGCACGCAATCACCAACGAAGAGGTGGAGCAATGGCTCAATGCCGCGAACTAACTTTGCCCCACTGTGATATTGGCCATAAAGCATCTTTGGTTAGTGTGTTTTTGAGTGAAACTCAACAGATGGCTTCATGTGTTGCGGTTTCACCAACTGGCGATGTACGCTACTGGCCATCAATTGCACATGACGGCAGCTCTATTGATCTAACAAATATTCTTGATGGACAAGAGTTCGATTTCATGTTGACACTACCACAACAACAAATGCCTCTTAGTTATCTGCTAGTCACAACAACATGTAGCATGGTTTTGTTACAATTGCAATTACAAAACGGTCGCCATGTCCTGCAACACAAAACAATAAGACAGCCATCTGGTTTTTTGGGTGGAATCGGTAAAAAATTTGCTTCGATTATAATTGGAATGAATAGTGCGAATGAGAAAGAAAATGTAAGTTGAAAAATTTTTTTATTAGAGAGGTCTGATATCAACGTTCGTAAATTAAAATACAAAATTAGTAAGAAAATTAGATAAAAAATATGAATACGTAATTAAATATAACTTGATAGAGGAGAGGTCTGATATTCTATTGTACATGAATGAAAACTAATTAGGCTCAACAAAAACATATTAACAGAAATAAATCTGTTTATGTATTTTTACCATGAAATTAAAATGTATTTATATTTTACTGATATCGAAATTTTTTTTTTTTTTGATTTCATAGAAATTTGTAGCAGTTGCTTGTGATCCCGAAGACTCTGGTGAACATGAAGCAGTTGTTGCAGTTTTAGCCGACCGTTGGATACAACGTTGGCGCTTAAATCATTCTGGCAATAACGAGCAAATGTTGTTTGAGGATTCAGAAATTATCCGGAAGATAAGAGATGAGTTTCAACAGAAATTCTGGAATATACGTGGTAAGTTTATTAAAACGATTCAAAGAACTTGCACAAAAGGCATACTTTTGAACAAAAATAATTAAAGTCCACGGTAGATTTTAATATGAAACAACATCATATTTCTCTCGCAGATAGCATAAATGTAGATCTGCAATTGCTGGATATGCATATATTTGAGGGCAAAACGTATATATTGGCTGGAGCCGTTAATACAACACAAACACCGCAAATGTACTATGGCATGAGTTAGTTTTAATTATTACTGTTTATTTCTTGCATTGTATTGCTTTTATACTTTTTGTAGGTGTTTTATCTACCACCAATGAGGGCATGCGTTTGTTAAGTTTTACTCCTTTTAAATTTTCGCAATTTTATAGTTTGGCTACAGAAAAGGAATGTTTATCTTTGCGCTTTATTATTTGTCGTACACATATTTATATTTTTAACGATAAGGTAGTATATCCGCTACCCTTGGCGAATATACAAATTGGTGAAATTGATGCTGAAAAAATTGAATTTCATTTACAAGATGATCGTATATTAAGTGCTGCTGTTTGTGCTAATATACCTCTAATATTTAGTCGCTCACACGGATTGGTCTCTATAACGCCAGGTGATTTTGATAGTTCAGATATAATGAATGCTTCTTGCACTACACCAGAAGTGTTTTCTCCTATGGGCGATAATACTTTAAGGGAACAAAGTGTTTTGTCTTCATCGATGAGTAACGTTAATGAACAAAATTTGTATATGTATGATTTGGACCCAGACTCCATATACTCAGAGTTTAAAGATGAAGTCAGCCAACTAAAGGCTGCTTTCATATATCGTTTGAAACGGAACACAAATATGTGTAATACTATCTTAAATGATTTGCTTAGAAACGCTACAGAACCTTCAACAACGGGGGACACAGCTCAGTTGGATAAGTAAGTCAAAAAAAAAAAAAAAAAAAAAAAAATATATATATATATATATATATATATATATATATATATATATATATATATATATATATATATATATATTTATGTTTTTCTTTTGTTCTATCCAAAACTATTTTTTGGTATTAAGGGTAAATTCTGTTTGAAAAAAATAAAACTAACAAAGTTGTTGAAATTTGTCTTTAGAATTGTCATAACGATAGCTGAAGACTTGGCCGAAGATATACCTGCTACGGATCCACGCTGGGAGCAGTTGTGGGAAGAACCGAATTTCCAAAAATATGCTTTGGGCAGCTCTTCTTCTCTACAGATTTTAACTCAACTAAAAGAAAAGAATTTGGCTTTAAGACACTTTGTAGAATTTCTTCATGCCACAGGTTTATGGGACAAGGTAATTAATTAATTGCAATGTAGCAAAATGCAGGACATATAAACTCAGTTTATATATATTTCAGCTAAGCTCCGTACCCAGTGCTGGCAGCAATGTTTTAAAACCCACATGTTTTGTTTTATCCGATATCAATGAGAGGATAATTGCTGCCATATCTCTAAGAAGCTTACAAAATAAGTACGTACATTTATTTTTTTTTAATAAAAAAAAAATTATATAATTTTTAATTTGAAATTAAATCTATCAGATTCAATAAAATAATTGATGAAGCCATCAATTCGGCGGTGCAACGTTGGCAAGAACGTCCTCAGGGAAGTTTAACAGGCCAAGACCTGTTCTACGTACGCATTTGCAAATTTCAAGATATTTTTCAAGCATTTTGTGACCTGGCTGACAATCGTATAGAAAATCAACATCAATCTTCTAATCTAGCTTCATTTATATCGGATATTAATGCTATAGTTCTGCATATCATTACCGATGTCATTAATTTTCGTGAGCAAAATTCTACTATTTATTCCCTGCCCGCAGAAAAAATGGACTCTTTTGAATATTTGCCTTGGACTGCTATGTCGGGTAACATTGGTTTAAGAGATTGTCTATCTCATCTTATAGATATTTCTGTAAAATATGGTGCGCATGGTACGAGTGATCCAGATTTAAGACAACGAATTTACCAACAAATATTGGAATTAATTGATTTTGTATTGGATGGTCGTAAACGTTATTTGGAGAGTGTGAGAGATGCGGAAAAAGTCAATGTATTGCAACAACAGTTCGAGTCGCAAAGAAGAGAATTGATATCAATATTGAGTAAGTAAATACGATAGTTTTTTTAAATGAAATTTCTCAGAACATCATCAAAATATTATTTAAGCATAGGATCTTATTAAACGATACTCTTTGAGATACTCTTTGAGTATCATCTCCAGGCTTATACAGAATTATTAAAACAAGGTAACAAATGTAGAGATATTATTAAACTTTCATTAATCCAATGAAACCAGTCACGTGTTTCTGAAAGTTGATTTCCTAAGCATAAGTCAAATTTATTTAAAAAATAATAAAGGGACACAGACGCATTGTCAATAGATCCTTTAGTTGGAACAATAAGAAACTTGTGAAAAAATTAAACGACCTGTTTCGTTGTTGTACCTTGTAGATAGCTTTTAGAATTTTTAACAATTTCGGACGAATTACGTTTAATAAGTCATTAATGGTATTCCGATCAAGAACGAGAGCGAGAACAGCTCCCTGATTTCATATAATCTTAATTTGCTTTAAATATGTTATTTCCTACTTTATTGCTGTTCCATGGGGCTATAAATAATGGTTTGATGTGAGAAGTAGTATGCTGCAGGTACCGAATAGCTTCTTGTTTATGTTTGTATTTTAATTGATTTCATTTTCTTAGATGTACTGTAATCACATAACATTTAGTATCATTCATATTCGATCAATTTTATATTCATTGAAATAAATATTCTAATGCAGCTCTTCTCCTCTCATATGATGTAGTGTCATCTACGTCATTTGAAATTATTGTGAAATAAAAAACTATATATCTCTAGGAAGTGCCTCATTGTAGTTATTTTCATTATGACTAACTTTGTATTAGAGAAGTTTTCTTAAAGGAAGCTTAAAATTTTGTTAGGATAAACGAAGATAATTCATCTAAGTGGTAAAAACTCGCCTAACGAAAACTCAATTGAAGTCGGATTTCTTATGTTTTTACTATTACTGCACTACCTTAAACAAACTAATAACTCTGTCAGTTTAATCTAATTATGTCAATAACTATTGTCCTAATTGATATTTTATTAAATTTTTAATCATCTTAAAGAAAGAAGCTGTTATATATTCGTCTGTATTTTTTTGTATAATTATATACCGATTTTGAAAATTCTTATTATTATCGACCAATATGTGATAAGGGCAGGCGTAGCCGTACTTCCCATATAGAGTAATACTTATCTTATATTTTGCTGACTATACTCGTAATGGTGGGATTGTTCAATACTGGTGTTCGGTCTCTAAAAAGTTTAAAATGGAAACTTAAAGTTTAACTGAGTCCTAAAAATATTCTCAAAAATCTTTGTAAAAAATAAAAAAATCATATATTCGTTACCTAATGAGATCGCCGAAGACGCAACAATATTCCTAATATTTGCATTTTTTTGTTGTAATTTGCTACAGTTGACAATAATCAATATGAAGCTGCTGCAAAATTAGCTGAAAAATATTTGGATTTTCAAAGCCTGGTTATACTCTGTGATGTTACCAACAACCAAGAACGACTCGATTCGTATATTAAAAAATACGAGGAATATGATTTTTCACAATTTGCTATAAATTGGCATTTAAGGCAGAATCGTCAAGGTGAAGTATTCGAACGGTTCAAAGGTAATCAGGCAGCTCTATCACAGTTTATGAGAGATCATCCAACCTTGGGTTGGATACAACTTATATTCAATGGTGATTTTGAACGAGCCTCTAAAATTCTTTTTCAATTGGCACAAAGTGAGACAGAGTTTGTACAAAGGAAAAAGGTAAGTTTGAAGAACACATTTTCGTACGCCGGACGTTTTTATATAGCAGAAATATTGTATTCCTTATCAGACCATGTTGTCCTTGGCAAAATTATCTGCATTTGCCTCAACAGGTTCAGATTTATCTTTACAATTGGAAACAATAAATGCTGAATTAAATATCATTGACTACCAAGAGCAATTAAGTGATAATTTATTACTGGCTTTTGGATACGATGTTGAACATCAAAAAGTTTTAAAAATTGAGGAAATTATTAACGTGAGTAAATGTTGCGTTCTCAGATGTTTGAAATTTATTATTATTGTTATATTTTTAATTAACAAAGTTATTTATTGCGGAAGAGAACGAAACAGCTACAGAGTTTGATTTTCGCAAAGCTCTGGAGCTATTAAATTATTTGGAAGATCCTTTTGAGGCTCGTCATAAAATTTGGCGTGCTGCTATTCTACGAGACAATTGGACAGAATATGATACAAATTCAGCAATCGATTACATACAGAATCTGTTATTTTTTAAACTAATAGAATTGTGCCATTTGATAGGTATGTTTTCAAAATGTTAATTATTTCATTTCATTCATAAATTAAATTATACGGCCTTTCAGATGGTGATTTTGAAAGCTTTCTACCGCCCATGGAAGAGTTTGTCAATAGCACAGACTTAGAAGGTTTAGTTAGTAATAAATCATTTCAGTATCTGCTAAAACTTACTTATGAATATATCAATGATGCTTATAAGAAAAACGATGAAATGTTGGAAATGTAAAACTAGTCCCTTTAAGTTTTTTTTAATTTATCAATAAAACCGCTTTTTTATATTAAATGTATGCCTAATAAGAAATTTTCCCATTCATTTAATGCGCGAGACTTGAGATCAATACAATTGATTCAAAATTTCAAACAATCAAATTCATTCAATAATTATTTTGACTAAAGTTTAATCTCTTTTTTTTTTGCAAAACAAGTCTTTATTAAAATATGCAAACACCATGCTTTTGTCTAGTAAACTTCTATATAATATTTAAGTTTTGTATATTTTGTTATTTTATTCGCCTATTGAAACCTTAGCAGTGCATCTAGAGAATCACATCTATCGACTAGTTTAAGTCTACTTAAAATTTATCTTCCAAGAGTTCAGTTACTATTTAGTCATCGTTACGTGTACAACATTAATTGCAAAGTGCTCGCGGATTTTTATTACTTGTTAAAAAAAAAGAAAACTATAATAACATGGCGGATGAGACTACACCTTTAACTACAACCTATGTGGCACAACCACCACCTGGTCCGTCATATGTGTTTCCTGGAGGAGTTTCTCCACGCTCTCGTCGTCATAAGATACATCAATTACAGTGGTGTTTAGGATTAACGTTTTTGTGAGTGAAGTGAATAAAAAATGTGTAATTGCAAAACAACAATCCGAGAAATGACATTTTTTTTATTTAAATAGTCACTGCACAAATTAAAGCTTCTTTTCCTAAAAACAAAGTTTAATAATATTAGTAAAATCAAATCATACAAAATACACGTAATTCCAAAGTTCTTCTATCAGTTTGACAAATCGACTGTCCCTTTTTAAAATATATATTTAAAACAAATTTTCTGTCAAATCTCTTTTCATATGATATTTTATTTCAGTCATAATTTTTTATTTTTTACTTTTAATATTTCAAAATAATGAGAGCATAGTATCAAATTTAGATACCAGTGGTTATCTATAGATATAATAGTGGTTAAATATAGATTTTTTTTTATTATAAATTAACATATCAAGTTACAGTATCTGGCCTTAAAGAGATTCGAATTTTCTCATAAAGTTGTTTTCTCGCAGTAATTCGGACATATTCCTCATGGAATAAAAAAATATTAATTTTATTTATCTACACTTCCCAGATTGTATTATTTATGAAATAACAAAATATACATAGATACATACACACTTTTTTTAAAGTATATTTTCTTTAAGTTTAAAATTTTTTTTCGAATATCTTCCCAAATAAATTATTACTTCTGAAATTCTTGAATTGGATTGAAATTGATTTTGAAGAGTGAGCTAGTCTCTATGTACAATTCAGTGGTGTTTAAACCAGATCATCACATCATGTTTGAAGAAATATGTACTTCGTAAATTACTGAATAAGTAAAATATTAATTTAGGAAGAGAACATGTCAGACGTTAATTTTTTTGATAGAACATATTTTGACTTTTCATAAAAAAAAAACTTTACCGATAATAATCAAAGCAAGGTATATATGCATTTTTTGTAAAGGTTTATATAGTTTCTAAGATTCGTTAACGAAACTGATACAATGCAAAAACAACTGCAACAAATCGTGTAAAATGGAGATGCTTTGTGGAAGCCAAATGCTCCGAAGAGGTGTAATGGAGAAAAAAATATAGGGTCTAATTTTCTATTTCATTGCGTTATTGAATGTAAATAACGCAACGTTTCACCTAGGTGAAATATAAAATCAGGTTAAAGGCCATCTGGTTATCTGGAATCAAATCAGATATAATTGTTTAAAAATCCATGACTCAGATAATGAGCAGTGATGATTGGAGACTTTAGAAGAATTTATTCAAAGTTCGAAACTAACTGCGGTATTCATAAAAATTATTGTATGTTTATTAAGGGCTTATTTGACATATTTCTACGGGATATTTGTCAAATAAACCTTTAATAAACATACAATATTTTTTAGGAATAAGGCCGTTAAATCTTAACTTTAAAGTTGTAATTTTTATGTTTTTGAAATTTCGGAAATTAAATTGAATTTTCGAATAAAAATTAAAATCAAAAATCTCGTTCTTTTTATTGTAAAGAAAATATTAAGTAAAATCTATATTCTATATAAATTCGATAATCTGAAATATAAATTCAAATTAATAAGGAAAACAACACTAAAGATGAGACATAGCCGAAACCAGTCTCTTTACAAACCAAGTATGAATTGGGATGACAGAAAATCGTACCAAGTATGTATAACTTATTTTTGTTGATGATAAATTTTGAATTTTTTCAGAGACCTCTACTTTATAAAATGCACAGTAATTAACATTTTACCATATTTATTAAAAACTCAAAACAGAACTAAAACGATCTATATTGAATGATTTTAACGGTTTTTATTAATGCCACAAACTAGGATAAATCTGAAGAAAATATTCTCTTTTCGTTATGAAAAACAATGCTTTATAATATTTAAGCTTTGTAATATTTAAGCTTTGTAATCGATATTCTACATATCAGTGGATTCGTATTGTTTGAATTTTTCCTTCGCAAAATTTTTTTCTGGAACTTCATAATTCCCTTTTCTAAATTTAAAAATTAAAGCGTATTTTATATAACCCAGACCGTCAACTCGTTTCATTTTTATTGTGATTCCTACTTAAAGTTCAATTAACTTTCTGCACTCTTAAGGCTACAGATTTATAGTACAATCGTGTTTTAAACCTTAACATATATATTTTGTTTTAAAAGTTTTTCTTTTCCGCACAGAGTATATTGAATTACTTACCCACTTTATTGGCCTACATTTAAAGGTAATAATTCTTTTAGCCAGTCGCAGTTAACAACTTTTTATAATAAAGACAATCGTGTGTTTTCTGTGGTTGAAAAAATTTGAGAAGATATTTGTGCGGTGACTAGAAATAAATAAATGTAATAAAACATGAAATAAAAACAAAATGCAAAAAAAAAAAAATTATAAAACGCCACAAGTGTACAATGTTGAAAATAAAAAAAGATATGAATTATGTTATTTTACTCGTTTGTTCATGTCTTTAGAGTCATCATTATTGCATCTTTGGTTATTGTCTTAGCGATTAATAATGAATATTCTTATACGCCCGTGTTGATATTTGCAACAAATGAGTCTGCAACTAATTTAAATCAAACTGTTAATTTAGCTGTTGCACATGAAATATTAGATGCCATGAAGCTGCCTATACCTGATGAGCCGGAATATGAATGGGGTCTAAGACGTTTTCATTTGAATCGCAGCGTTTTGGATTGGGCAATCGGGGAGGGTATTAAGGCCTTAGGAGATCGTGAAATAATGGAGGAGGGCTTAGAACCAACACCAGTGGATTCGCCGGCATTTCGTCATTATCGCTCATTGAGCTCAAATTCAGCGTCGAGAAAATTTGCACGCAGAGGTTTTGTGGAAAACGAAGCAACTGATAGTATAGCTGAGAAATATAATTATACACGTGGTCGCGAAAGATCAAATATAGGCCATGGGCCCAAAATAACATTGCCCGATCCTACGTCTAACATAATTTGTGATTTTAATGCCAAATATCGTCGTTCTAATGGTGTTTGTAATAATAAAAATCATCCTCGACATTATGGAGCATCATTAATAGCCTATAGACGTATGGTAAATCCTGACTACTCGGATGGCATTTCCTTGCCCAGAGGGATTCTTAGGAATGGAACCAGCTTGTTGCCTCCAGCTCGTCAGGTGTCTTTGAAAATATATCGACCCTCATATGAAACGGATTCTAATTTTACCGTCATGTTGGCTGTTTTTGGACAATTTCTGGATCATGATATAACAGCCACATCCTTAACCACATCCATAGAAGGAGAGTCTATAGATTGTTGTACACCTCCTTTGAAGGAAACACATCCAGAATGTTTTCCTGTCACTGTATTGCCCGATGATCCGTTTTACAAGGCTTATAATGTAAGCTGTATGAATTTTGTACGCTCAGCTCCAGCTGCTACCGGCCATTTTGGTCCAAGGCAACAGTTGAACCAGGCAACCTCGTTTATTGATGGTTCTGTGGTGTACGGTAATTCAGATTTGCTCCAACATCACTTGCGTTCTCTTAACGATGGCCTTTTACGCATGTATATAACCAACGACAGCAGGGAACTGTTGCCAATTTCCACTAACCCTGATGATGGATGCAATCGTGATGCCATGATAAAACAGGGAAAATATTGTTTTGAGTCAGGAGATGATCGAGCGAATGAAAATTTGCTATTAACTTCTATGCATTTATTATGGTCTAGACAACATAATAATTTGGCTCGAGGTCTGCGAGCAGAAAATCCAACATGGGATGATGAAACGATATTTCAGGAAGCACGTAGAATAGTAGGGGCCCAAATTGCTCATATAACATACAATGAATTTCTACCCATACTTTTAGGCAGAGAATGGGCTGATAGTAAAGGATTAACACCAAATGTTAACGATTTAAATGCTCCTGATACGTATGATTCTGCTGTAAATCCATCTATAGCAAATGAGTTTGCAGCAGCAGCTTTTAGATTTGCTCATACGTTATTGCCCGTAAGTTTAAAATTTTAATTGTAATGAGTCAAAAATAATTTTATTTAAATGGACTTCTTTAAGGGTTTGTTTAATGCCACCAACAATCGCAGCAATCCGGAATACATAGAGCTTCATAAGATGTTATTTAATCCTTTTTCTTTGTGGAATATTCGGGGCATAGATAATGCCCTGTTAATTGCCGCCAACACACCGGTGCAACGTGTAGATCGTTTCTTTTCATTGGAAATTACACAACATTTATTCGAAGATTTCGCAGATGACCATTTACCGGTTTGTGGCTTAGACTTAGTTTCCTTGAACATACAACGTGGTCGAGATCATGGCCTACCAGCATATTCAGTTTACAGGCGACATTGCCACCTACCACCGGTAGATACGTGGGAACAAATGGCCCAAGCTGTGGATAAAGATTCATTAAAATCCATAAGGGAAATTTATAGGTATTGTAATCAAAATTTCTAACAATTCTTACTAATCAAGTGCGTACCGTATGAAGGGTATTTCTTAAAGAAAGATCTAATTTCCAGGTTAAGATCTTAAAAAGAAAGTTTGAAATGATTTTCAAGGAAATTATTAGCCATTTATAAGTTTGAGAGGAGAGCTTGTACTTATTATTATCTTCTTTTTTTAATTATTTAGGCCTTATTGAGGCGTGCAATTTTCCACTTTGATATTTTTCATAAATGATATTTAAAAATTTTTTGATACCTTTTATTATCCATAAATGATTATCTCTTGGTTTTCTAAGGATACGAGAAATAAGGATGTGAGAAATAAACAATTTTTCATTATGCATGTGGTAGAGCTGATTAACTAACTTAATATCAATAAAGGTTATTAAGTGACTTTTGAGGAGATTATATTTTCGTCCATATATATGTACAGGAATTTTTCGTTATTTAAGGATAGATTTTGAAAATTCTTTTGTTATATGAAAGTGTGTACTCTAGAGGTGGGCCCATTTTAACCAATATGTGATAGTAACAGGAGGAAGGGTACCTCATACATAATATAATAGCGATAGAGGTATTTGCGTCCGAAATAACTAAAATAAATATTAATGTATGCGTTTTGTGCACTACCTTTCGATTCTTGTCTTATAATGCTGATAATCATAAGTTTTTATCTAAAGTTAGATTCCTTAAGCTGAGAATATATTGTTTTAGCAAATAAAGATTTTCATATGCTTTAAATTTTTAAGCTAGTCTTAAGTTTTAAAAAATACATAGGAAAGAGAAACCTGTCGAGACATCTAATGAAGACTTTTTTTTGCATTTTCCAATTAGAGTTTTTATTTGCCCGCTATTCTAAATTTATGAGATTTTTTCAGTAAAGAAATTTTTTACAGTTCTCCAACAGACGTTGATGTGTATACAGGAGCGTTAAGTGAGCCTCCATTAGAAGGTGCTATATTTGGTCCGCTTTTAACCTGCATGGTAGCTGATCAATTTATGCGTCTGAAGAGTGGCGACTCTTTTTGGTATGAACGTAAAATGGGACCACAAAAGTTTACCAAAGGTTATTCTACCATTTCTTTGCATCAGAATTATTTTATTGAATTTAGTTTCCCTCATTTGTATCCAGATCAATTGAGAAGTATTTACGAAACAACCCTATCGCAAATTATTTGCCGTAATTCCGATGATATCCAGCAAATACGCAAATATGTTATGGAGCGCCGTAAAAACGAACCAAACAATCTAATTGACTGTAATGATATAAAAAACTTCAATTTTACTCCCTGGAATTTGAATCATCAACCTGCTAAGCTGCATAAAACGCATTTTAATTCACAAGCAGCCAGAATACAAGTGATAAACAAATCACAACCAAATGCTACAAATCAATCGCCTAATTCTATTCATTAGTATAAGACAAATTCATTGTTTATGCAGCAATCACTATCGTAGGAATCATATACATTGGCCATTACCACCATCAACATAATCAAACACAAATAAAGTTTAATGACTCTTATATAGTATTTTCATTGTTTTTGTTTACAGCAATTTTTTTCAATAACTTGTTTTGTATTTGTATCAATACTAATAAAGCAATTAATTTATTTCTAACTTACGCTTAGGAAACACACGATGATGATGTTCCACTATCAGCAGTTTGGTTAATTCATTGATGCATGCCACAAAGCGGTGTGACAATTGGCTGTGTATGAGAATCTATCTATCTGCATGCTGCACAGATTTACATACTCCTTACAATGTCCAACTGACAACAGAGATTGTTTATTTTCCTACAACATCTTGCAACATTTATTATTGTAAATGACATATAATCATCGTCGTAATATGGATCACTGATACGCGCGGCTGATGTAATCTTTTAAGGAATTACGGTATGTTCAAATAATCTTTGTTTTTTGTTCGTAATTGTTTTGTTATTATTGTGATTATTGTTACTTTTTCTTTATTTCTGGTTTTTTTGTTTAAGTTTTCACTAAGTGATAGAGAAATTTTCAGTAATTGACCATGATTTTTTTCAAATAATTTTGAATTTAAATTTTATGTGGAAATGATATTTAACACGTCACTACATTGATCATATATGTATCATTTTCTGCTGATGAAAAATTCTTAAATTTTTTCTTTATTGTGTACGATAACTTAAATTGTTTAAATTTGAAAATCTAGTTGAAATTTTTACGTTCGCTGCCTAGAACATAATTATTCTGTTACAAGCAGGATTATAGAATAAACGCCTACACTCAAATTATCCGGGTTCAATACTTTGAATTTGAAAGCCCTTCCTTGTTGTGGCAATAATGTTTGTATTAAAACCGATGACGGGTCCTCTTAATCCATTTCAACTGGAGAACAGGTCTGATATCAACTAATAAGTGAAATTGAAAATTCGAAATCTCCAGATAGTCGTTTCTTTAAACTATAGAAGTTGTTTTTTAACTTCGGATTTCCAAAACTAGAAAGTTAAAAAGTTTTCTTCGAATTTCGAGGTATTCTTATGCCGTGTGAATATTAATCGATTGCATATGGTAGATTTTCAGAATACAGAATTTAATGAGCTCTTAACCTGAAAAAGTCAATGATCATTCATTAAAATCTATTGATTTGTTCCCAAATATTGTCGAAAAACTTCAAAAAAACTGTTCTTTTTATAAACAGTATATTTTAAATTGCTTTGAAAGCTTCTCAAATCGGTTTTCAAAATTAGATCACTTTTTGGACATTTTAAACTAGGCCCAGCGTAATTTGTTTCATTGGTTCGGTGAGATATCGTTGTCGAAAATATTACTTTTTTCTTATTACCCCAAAAATGCTTCACAAATCGTTTTTCTTATTTTAGGAAATTTCAAAGAATGTCGTAAAATTGTAACCATAATTTTTTAATTACTCTTACCCATAAAATTTAAATTATTTGCACATCCTCTTCCAAAGTAAAATTTTTCCTAAATCATATTGACTCCAAATTAGGCAAATTTTAATAAAATTGTAAACAGAAGTTTCTCAGTCCATACATAAGTTGCTTTAAAGGCAGAAAACAGATTTGTTCACATTTTATCAGTAAAAAATCGCTATTAAAAAGTACATAAAAATAAAGAAATTTTAACATTGATTTCTTGATTATAAAATAAAATACGAGTAAGAATTAAAAAATTATTTAAATAAAAAAAAAAAAAATCAAAACTATTCAATTTATAAGCGAAAAGAGAATATAATAAAGGACAATTTTCTTGAGTTTAGTCTTCGAATAGGTGCTAGAAATTAATACACCTCCTTATCTTTACCGCTTATTTAAATTAATTTGTTGAAAAAAATGTTCATCCCTTTAATAAAATTCCAAAATTAAGAATGTCTGAAAAATATACAGTTGGTTAACCATACCCGATTTCACAAACTCGCCCAATTTTAATTGAGAAATTTTTCAAAATCTGTCTTATCCATGCATTCTAATTAATTATTAATTTACTTAAATGCTATTAAACATTTTTATACATATGTATGCGTATATATTATTATTTATATTTGCCTTTTTTTTAATTAGAAAAATTACACCTTATCAACTTGACATTTGAAAATGACAATTTCACAGAATTATGCAACATGTACATACTTATAATAAGGAAATAAAAAATATTGATAAAGTATGTCTGTAAAAAAATATGATTCCAAGTTTACGAGTACGAGTATTCATAGAGAAAAATTGATAAATCTTGCAAAGACGAAATACGTGTATAGCCCAATTAAATCCATATCTTATCGGTGGACTCAAAAGATAGCAGAACGAAACAAAGAATTTGTTTGATTTAACGTTTTGCATCTTGAAGTCTCATTATAATTTCGGCCACACGCGATAAGAAATCAGGAAAATAATTAATTATTAATTATTTTTAAGGCTTAATGTCAGTTGATTAAACTTTCGATATTATCCGTTAAAATAGGAAATATAATTGAGTAACTTTATTTCAGCCAAAAAATTATATGATGGGAAAATAACTTAAACAACTTATTCCAGTGGATGCATTGAATAAATTGAGCAGGAGAACATGAACCGGGAGCACATATTTTTTAATGAAAATTCAATTGTTTTGGAGTTAGTTTGGTTTGGCAATTCATTATGAATAGATTCAAGCCGGATGTTTGCAATGTTTCCAAAAAAGAGGGATTGATGCCATCTGAGGCTGCGTTATGGCACAAGACTGCAGGTGCTATAGGATTTTAGAAGAATCTATGCTGCTGTTGACCTACGACACAGCAAAAACTTATTCCCGTGGACTCCTCTCTTCACTTGTTCCTGATGGGGAAAAGTAAAAAGTTTTTGTTAAAGAGATACCACGATATTTGATAGTGTAACTAATCTAAATTCAAGACACAAAGTTTGTACTGGTAAATGCGATGCGGAAGGAATTATTAAATAGGGATTAACATTTGAAAATTCAATGGTCAGTAATTTACCCTTGCAAGATTTATATGAACTTGCTCAACAAAGTTGGACGAAAAAAAGCTATCTACCGATTGCCTAGGACTGCGTGGCCGAACGACTGCGTGGGAGAATACCACGCAGTCGTTAACTGTGCGTTAACGGTGTCAGTAATGTATTGGGATTTAGAGACCAATACATATATCAGTCTAGGTGGGTGATCTCATTAGCCATCTTAATGTTACGGATTGGACTCGAACAACGGCACTGTTCACCACATTCAAACTTGGATCTGGACACTGACAGTTTGACAAAGATGAGTACATACGAATTCGAATATAAGAAACGGGAAAATTTTAGCAGTTCAGAGAGATTTTCATTTAAATGAACTTCGGATAAAACGAAACTATTTCGTTCAAACGAATTGAGCAATTTGAAAACTGTTCTTTGAAACGTAAACAGAAAATATAATACAAATAGAGCACATGTATTCCGATTTGGAACTAAAATTTAATTTGTAAACTGAGATTTTATCTGTTGCACGTACATAATACGATCAAAATAAGCCGATACTGTGTAGTGTTTCGTTAGCTGTGAATAAATAACTTAAAAGCGATGTTTATTTCATATCGTATTGCTCTTTTACAAACGAAATGTGTTTCCTTATTTTGGTTTTTCTTTTATATGGCATTCCTTTATCCGAATTCGACACTAGTACTTTTTTTGTCGAAACAGAATCACTCGATTCTACTTGATTGTTCTCTTAGACAGCTGGGCTAGTTAGCAGTGTACTATTCTGTCAGTCTGAGGGCTGTGGGTTCGATTCCTTCTAAAGATCCCCCTGTATTCTGTTTCACTGCAACGTGTTAATTATTCGTCATTACGTTTAGTAAATTAAAGTAATTTGCGATTGCATTTTAACCTTTAATAAATAAAAATAAATACTTTGTATTTACGTGTATTTTATGTAGTGAATCTCGAAATCCCACCGAAAGACAATTTAACCGTTAAATGGGATTTTTCGAACGAATGTCAACCAGATGTTTTTATTCTCATTGTCTTTATTAATTCTTTCTAAAAGAGAGATGTGAAGTATACAAATGTGTACTATGCTTAAATTTGAGATAATATTGTTTACATGAATGTCTTTTTGTTGTCGTTATTATTTTGATTACGGAAAATTAAATTAAAGAAGCAGCAAAATTTATTTAACTACGTGAAATTTGAGAATAATCAAAACAGTTGAAGAATAAAAGTTGAGGTGCGCAGAGCAGTCGCATAAAGTTTTCACCATAAGGATCAATAAAATTTAAAGGATTTTTTTTGTGTTAATGATCATTTTCAAAAAAGACCGAAACTACGAATTAAAGTTCAGCGGTGTTTTAAGGAAAATTTTCAATAAAAACAAAAGAATCTGTAAAACGAAAAAGAAAAAATGGCACTCAATGAGTCATCAGCCCTCTTGAAAAATTATCGTGATCATCATTATATCAGCGATTGCAATCACAATAATAGCGCTGGCGGTGGTTATCATGCCGTGGATGACAATAATCACATAGTTTATGTCAATAAGGATGTATCAGAATATGAGTCTATATTTTGTTTAAATGAGTAATTGTTGCTTAATAATTAATTATTAGAAAAACAGTTAAATATTTTTGTTTTTGTAAATGTTTTAGATATTCGTCTGCTCTGACGTTAGATGAACTATTGCCTTATATATTAGATCCGTGGTGGCAAAACTTACGGCGCGTTTTCTTTATAACATTTTGGTTATTCTTACTGCTGACATTTGCAACAGCTTGTATGTTGTCGTATTTACAAGCAGCACATAACTCTTGTAATATTTTAGAAAAGCAGCTTCCAATCAATTCACTTGGAATGCCAGCTTCCTCTTCCAATAGCATTTTAGCAGCAACAACGACATTTCCCATCACAATAGCTGAAGTTTTATCAACTGACGTTTTAGGTGGTAAATAAACTGGGCCTTCAAAGCTTGATTTTAGAGTTTAAAGAGATAAAGGAATACTTCTATGAAGTAAATTAATTAAATACATATTTAACTTAAGATCATTTTTTTGTAAGTTATAAAAAGAAAAAAAATATGAATTAATTTGAATTAATAGGCGAGTTTAATTGGGCTAAAAATTGTAAAGGAATCAAATCATATTAATTAATATCATTCTACCTCCAATGAGTGAAAACTAGCAACACTTCTTGAAATTCATGCTCTAGTGTACACGAATTACACAAACAAACGTAACTACGATCAAAAGTACATCAGGAATATATTGTGAAGTTGTCCTTTATCGCTAAGCGAATCGTTATTTCAGGAAAGAAACTCTTTATTTCGACTTTCGCTAAGGAAAATAAGCCCATCATTTTGTCAAAAAATCGTAATTTTGAAAACGAAATTCCTTTTTTGAAACGATATTCGACATTTCGCCCAGAAAATCGTCGTTTACGCCAAAAAAGGACGAGTGGGGTACTTTTTCGAAAATTTAATCTTTAGGATGTAAAAGCTTGTGTGTCTCTATGAATGAAAAGAGCAGATACTTATGTCGATACGTTCTTGGCATTTTTAGCACAAAATAAATTAATTAAAAAGATGCCACGTCATTTCTGTAAAAATAAAAAAACAAGGAAAGGATATCGTTTGTGCTCCTTGCTTTTTCCCATGGAGTTTTTTGAAAGCATCACCTGTTTCCTGGAATACATATAAGTATGTACATGTTTTATGTATGTGTTTTAGTAGAAACTTTAAACACTTAACACTTAAATTCTAAAACGATTTTACCTAAAATCATTAGGATACTTTGGGCGTAAAATAGATATACGAGTACATTTCTTTTCTTTCATGACAGCGTTAGAAAAGTTTATGAAACCAAACAGATCTCCTTAATTTATTGATTTGCTATATACTTATGTATGTACATATTTTTATCTACTTATTCAAATGTTATTAATACAATTCTATAGGTGGGAAGTATTCTACTCCAAGTCAAATTTTGGAAATTTTACAGCAGACCGAAAAATTGCTCGTATAGACTATTTGCTTTATCCCGAACATAAAATTACAATTCTAATATTGTTTTTTGATATCTATGATGTCCTTAATATGCCATGTAATGTTACGGCTACTTATTAAAAAGGACTTCTTAGTCTAGATTAAAAGGACTTGCTGTTCTTTAAATACCACTGTAGTTTTGAATAGTAGCACGTTTCTGGAAACATGCAGCACTGAGTATTTCCCAAAAATAATACAAAGTGGATGGTGCGAAGTGTTTACGGAAGTCGTTACCGAGAAAAAATCATTGTGATGAACAAAATTATAGATAGAGCCAGACCAAAACATGGGCTAAACGCTATAATTGTGGTAAGATCTATCATTTTCAAAGAGATTGCAAGGCAGCAAGGAAACAATTAACATTATTTGAGATAAAAGAAGTGGGACTACCATCGAGTATCCCAGGTATATAATCGTCATAAGGGTTACAAAAAAAGTTATCGCATGCGAAAAGATATGGGATAGACAAAGCGCGAAAGGCGACTCCTGGACATAAGAGCCAGTTGGATTTGCGGCCAGCTGAGAATCGTAGAAAATTCCCTTCGGAACTAGAAATTTTTGGAAAGTAAACGCCTCCAAAAACAGCTTCCCAAAATCAAATCTCAACAACTGGAAAATTTTCATCACCCATCACACGTCCTGAAAAGGCAATCGTTAATGTTATTGAATTTTGTGCTAAAGAAAATTTTGTTCACTGGATGTCCTTTACATCTAAACGTCTTTGGACTTAGTGACATTTTTTCATATTTCTATATCAAAAACTACGTTAGATCGGACTTGGTGCTATTTTCCTCTCCATAGAGGAAAAAATCGTGATTCCAACAGTATAAAAAAACAGATTTTGCAAAAAGAAAATTGACTTGGTGTATTTTACTTCCCATCAACAGAATTACAAATTATACTATAACTTTTTAGTAACGAACATACCATGTAGTGAACCCGATATGAGTCTTAGGTGGGAATCGAACCTACAACCTCCGCAGTGATAGGGTAGTACACTATCCACCTGCTTGCAGAGGGTCCCTGGTGGATATTTTAAATACGAAAGCAACGTGTTGTTGTAATGAAACTCGAAATGGTTAAACATTCTTTTTTTGCATTTTATTCATATTTTGTTTGTTTTACATTTAAATTAATCTTTAACAATTTCTTTTATTTACTTTCTTTCTTACTTTTTTAATATAAATTGTCTTTAAGTCTACAATATTATAAAATTTTTTCTCTCTGTTCACTCAGTACTTAATTAAATTTATTCTTCTTAGTTCGATATTGTAAAAAATTCTTCAGTTTTTCATTAAAAAAAACTGTTCAAAAAAATATTCGCTAGATAAATAGTTGCTAGTTATAGGAATTTAGATTATTGAGGGGTTCGTTTGTTCTATTAATTAGAAGGTGTAGATATTTTTAATATGAAATATTTAAAACACATCTAAAGTCTTTATATACATACATACATATGCACATATTAAGTTCTTACTTACTCGTATGCATGTATATGTGGCTGGGATTAAATTGTAAATTGTTTCCTTTCATTTTTGCTTTCAATTGGGACGTATAGGCCTTTTTTGTGCACATGTAACGTACACATGTTGTATAAAATGTCTTCTCTACCACTTAAATTTTGTATGGATTGTAATATTTGCTAAAATGTTGTTTTGCAACAAAAATAAATATATTCTATAAAAAATTCAAGTCATTGTTAAAGTAATTTGTTATTTTGACGAAACTCAAATACGTATGTTACAAATGTTTTCCCTTTATTTTTCATGGAAGTGGACTTGGTATGTAGTTCTCTTACGGTTTTACTGCCAATAAACATTTTTATTGGAAATTCCTTTAAACCTGCAACTCTTTAACATTAGTTTAGTTTTGATTAAATAACAAATTTTACACAAGTAAAAACGATTTGAATAAATTTTTCACTGGCAAATCTTAGTATGGAATATCCACAGTAATTAATTAAATTACGACTACTTCCAGTTTTGCATGATTGCTAATTGATTACGAATAATAATCGCGATTACTTATGATTACCTTAAAATAATTAAAAGGAATCAAAAGTAATCAAAAAAATACTCCGCATACTATCATTATTATTTTTAATTATTTAAGAAATCTTTTTCATAATTTTTAATTAAACTAGTACTGCTTTTCTTCATATAAATGTATAATTAAATCACAAAATCAAAATTATATGTTTGAAAATATGCAAAATAATCGGACACAAAATTAAATAATTTTTAATGATATATATATTTTCTGACCTTTTTTATAATAATTTGGTTGGTCCAGCTTGAGGTCTTTTTTTATCGTTAAACAAATTTATTTAAAACTATCGATATTTCGATACTCATTGAGTATCATCTTCAGGACAGAATTGTCCTGATAAAATAAGACCTCAAGCTTAACTATATTAAATAATTTTCATGGGTACAATAAGACATACACTTTATTTTAATAGGAAAAAAAAAACATATACATAAGTGATCTGCTGGTTGAAGAAAAAAAAAATAACTAATAGCAAATACTGGTTGAATTTTTTATGGACAATAGTTTTCATCCTTGCACTTGGTAATGACATTTATTGCAAAGGTTCAGTATCAAAAATAATCATGAAAGTAGTCGGATTATATATTGATTACATTCGATTCTTTTTAATATATTTTATAGTAATCACAAGTAATTGTTTCATAAAAACAATTTTGAAACAGATTCTCATTTATTTACGACTTTCGTAAACCTTTTATACCTCAAAAATATTTTTTGTGAATAAAGCGGTAACCGCAACTGATTTGAGTTTGAGTGCCTTTTAAATAGTTCATTTCGTAAAAATATAAAAATTAATTTCAATGATTTACTTGATGACGCCAGCGAAATTTTTACTTAACGAGGCTTAAATATATATATATATATATATATATATATATATATATATATATATATATATATATATATATATATATATATATATATATATATATATATATATATATATATATATATATATATATATATGTATAGATATGTATATATATATATATATATATATATATATATATATATATATATATATATATATATATATATATATATATATATGTATATATATATATATATATATATATATATATATATATATATATATATATATATATATATATATATATATATATATATATATATATGTATATATATATATATATATATATATATATATATATATATATATATATATATATATATATATATATATACATACATATATATATATATATATATATATATATATATATATATATATATATATATATATATATATATATAATGGGGAAGACTTTCCCCGTCACTCCAGCGTGTATCTCTATAATAACACATTAGCCTTCCCAGTTTATTTAATTTGTCCCGTTTTTTTTTTTTTTACTGGAAATACTTTATTTTTATACGCAGATGTGTTTAAGAATACATTTAAATGTGAATAAATAAATCCCTTGTTCTGAACTGACATGATAATAAAACCTGAACGTAATTCATAAAATTAAAACTCTTCAAAATTGCAATTTTTCAGACAAAAAAAAAAATCAATTTTATTAAAAATAAAAATCATAAATAATAATCACGAAAAAAATTTAAACTTAACTTTACTTCTCAATCATTATTTAATTTTTAATTTCTTTTCAGGATTCAACGTTTGTATAGATTTCAAAATCTATGCACTCTTTAGTTTTCTCTTAGAATCAAACTTAAGAATGTATTTTAACATTTAAAAATATCAATATCTATTCATTACTTTTTGGCTTTAATTATTACATATTTTAAATTTATATCAATATCTTGTTATTTTATATTTCCTTACTATATCTAACCATTAAAAAAATTAGTTATACTTAAAATGAAATTTTAACAACAATTTATTACACAATTTTGCATGTAAATATTTTATATACACACTCGTATGCAATTACTCTGTTAATGATTATAAAAACAAATATTTACATTTATTACAAATAAGTTACATTAATTATATATAATTTTCTTTATAATAATATTAGATTAGTTAACAGTAAAATAAATTTAATGTGTTTTGTTTTAAAATTTTATAAGGTGTTCTATATCATTTGTTTTCCACAAATGGAACCTCATACTGATACTGGTGGCTGACTCAGCTTATTCACAAACCACTAAACGGGCCATTGATTGGTGGCTTAACTCATTCATACACCTCCAACCGGGCCACTGGATCTTGGCTTGACTGTTAATGTAGCCGGAAGTGATTTTGTAAAATCAAGTCAAACTCAGAGCATACCCGCAGGCGCCCACAAACAAAAAGTTACTTTCTGCTGAATTCTGGGCTCCTGGTAGAAAAGTCGATTTTGAAATTTGCAATTTCTTACACTCAAAAAATAAAATTAGTAAAAGATAAAAAAAAATCATGCACATGAAAAACTATATTTTCACAT
This sequence comes from Germaria angustata, assembly GCA_963681545.1. NCBI lineage: Eukaryota > Metazoa > Arthropoda > Insecta > Diptera > Tachinidae > Germaria > Germaria angustata. Next base: position 44,574,512 of record OY812998.1, on the reverse strand, counting down.
AAATTTTTTTTTGATTTTAACACAAAAGCTTATACTTTCTGACCGTTTCAGTATAGAAATGGAAGGAAATGGTATTCGTCAATGTATGGTTTAATGAAAATTAGAAAAATTATAATAAAAGAAACTTATTTTAGAGCAAATTAATTGATAAATTTATGATCGAGCGTGAAATTTTTGGAAGATTTTGTTTGCATATTTTTTATATGAAACATATATATTAGGAAATAGTTTGAAAAGGGCATTTGCCGTATTTCTATGGATATTCAAGAAATACTTTAGAGATTTCTAAGCGTTTTATAATTTTTATAGAAAATTTACAAGATATTAATTTATATGGAAAACTGATTTTAAGAGGAAACTAACCACAATTTGCATGTTTCCAAATTAATTCCATTTTATATTGAAAATCAAATTGCTGGGCTATACGATGGGCTGCTTGGCACGTAAGAAATTAGGGTTGGAGGTGTGTTTTTCCAGAGAGTAATTATGGACAAGACAATGAATGGAATTCTTGTTTAAATAAGTTTTTGTTCTTTTTATTTAAAATTAACTAAAATTTAAGATTCAATTTCGTAAAATGCAATACAAATATTTTTTTCAACTTTTTTTGTTTTTATTAAATTCTCGTGTTGCTTTGATTTTTTTATAAACGAGTTTTTTTTTAATTATTTGTGTTGCATTTTATATAATCAAGTTTATTATTTTTTGGAGATTAAAAAACTCAGGACCACATTTTAAGCATTTCAAACTTTTAGAAACGCTTCCTTTTACAAAATGTACTCCTCAATTTGATAAATTCAAAAATTTGTTTAATCCTGGAAGTTTTTGTTCTTACTTTTAACAATACATTTTTATACAAACATTGAATTATGTTCTCTTTTAATGTTTCGGCATAATGAACTAGTTCAATTTTACTTAAATCATTAATAAACTTAAAAAAGATAAATAGTTCTACTTATAATTATACGGACAAAACATAAACATAACAAATGTAAATAATTTTTTAATTTTGTTTAAAAATTAGCTTAATAACAATGCAGTTCTTTTTAAGTGATAATTTTTTTTTAAATTTCTTTTTTTAAATAGAAATTTATATAAGAGAAATTCTTATTTTTCATATATCATTGAGAAAGCATTTTTTAATTCGTTTTTAATATTTCCATATGACAAAAATCTTAATTTTTTTGTTGCAAATTTAAATATAAACATATGAATTTAATAATTTGTTTTGTCTTTAAATATAACAATCATCATCATTGTTTTTCCTTCTTTTACTTTTCTAACAATTACTTGTAACAATTATAAGTATTTATTATTTATTCAATATTAAAAATTTATTGTTTTTTAGATATTTAAAGTACAAACGTTTTATTTTTCGTTGCTAAATTATGTTTAAAAATTAAATGTAATGGCAAGTGTTTATATTTGTTGTTGTTATAGTTTTTTTTTGTAAACTTTCCGCTCAAACAAAATAAATAATTTTAAAATTAAAGAAAGAGGACAAGGCTGGACAAGAATCGGTAAAGTGAATTAATTAATATATATTAGAAAAAAATTTTAAATTTTAGTTTAATTATGATTATTATATAGCGACGGCAGTGGCAACAGGCCCTTAATTGAATGTAATATAATAATGTGCAAATTTTCTCTACAACGTAGAAGTTCTTCGGTCCTCTGCCACTGCTTTATAAAGACTTTCGCCCGTATTTGCTTTAAGAAATAAAATTATGGATCCAAAATAAATGTTTTCGGATGTCATTTTTCAACGATTAAATTTTGAAATGTTGAATGTAATAACTGATCGATTAATCGGATAATTGAATTATGATTTAGAAAGCTTAAATATTAAAGTATTTAATAACCGACCGAATGAAAATGTGAATCATCTCAGACAAACATCCTTAAAAAAAGGGAACAGACAAAAAATTGTGCTTAATATTTTTGTTCAATTACAGCATTAGAAAATTAATTAATTAATTTAAATTAATATATAATTTGGTTAATAGTTTTACCGATTCCTGTCCTATAAAGGCTTTAATATTTTTCCATAAAATTTAATAACAAAATCAATATGACAACAAAAATAAATGCAAAACAAATAAATCTAGAAGAAATAATCTTTAATAGATTAACTAAATAACAAATAACAATAGTATTTTATTTTATACACACTAGGAAAAACTCATTAATTACAAAAATGTACAACAGGAAGTTCCTTTTTTGTTTTCTGTTGGCTATAACTTAATATATAAAAAAATATTGACTTCCTTCTCTCATGGTTTGGGTGTTGTAATCGAGAAAGAACAATTTGTTTTCATTTTAAAGTACCATTAGATTGGGGTATTCTTCATGATTTCGTAGTGTTAATCTATAATTTATAAATTTATGTGAAATTATTATTCTTATTTTGGTCAACAAATAAGATTAAGATTCATCAATATTTTCTTTTGTTTTAAAGAATAACAGCAACAATGATTTAGATAAAGTATAATTTCTTTTAAATTTTCTTGTACAAAAGTTCAAAAATTGCAGTTTTGTCTTGGTGGCCTTCAGCATTGAGTTAAAGAACATAAAATTTTACAAGAAAAATGAATATCAATGAATTTTAGAATGAGCAAATTGATAAAAGAAATTTATAGCAGCAGCATTTAAAATGTTTACAGTGGAAAGAAACCATTTTTGGAAGCTGCACTTAAGCTAAAGCCCGGTCGTTACTCGGTTTGTATTTGTGATTGTCAACTGTCAACTTGTTTACATGTAATACGTGATGTATGTAGGTTTAGCGATTTAGTAGCACTTTTGTCGTTTTTATATGCTGTATTTTGAATATGAAAAAATATTGTGTTATTTATATAAAATCATTTATTTAAAACATATCCTTAGAAATGCTGTCAAAATCCATATTAAAATATTTCACATGAAATAATATCTATTTAGCAATTTACCAAATTTTTTTTTACTTTTAAGCAAAAATTATGTTGTACTTTTGACTATGCAACCAACCTTGTTTTACGTACGTATGAAATTTCTTTTTGATTATAATAAAATTAAAATTTCATATGAAATTTTTCAAACTTGTTTGTTATGGCTTTAGCCAACATTTCATCTGTCGCTAAACCAAATCGTCAGTGAACTTTGAACAGTTTGAAAACATTCAACCTGATATGTTTATGACAAAATTTTCAAATACAATACGAGAATTGTATTATATATGAAAATTACAATATACATATATAATTACAGTAGACTTAGAAGGCTTTAAAATGAAGTGCACAACAAAGAATTTATATTCGACATGAATGCAGTTTATTTTACTTCCAACACTGTATAAAATTAGACGCCACCCATTGTATTTATTAGGAAAAAAACGAAAATGAAAATTCTTATTTAACAATATTTATTGTTGAAATTTCTTCGGGCTAATCTTCCATTTAATAGTTTTTGAAATACTTAAATATTATTCATATGATTAGTTGAAAGAATATTCCGAATAACTTTCAATAATAAATATTGCTAAATTATTTAAAAAAATATATCTTGTGCAGATCTCTAGCGTAATTATGCGCATGATTTTTTCCAATATTTTCGCAGTAGTAGCTCTGCATCGAACATATGACTACAATGCGAAATTGAAATTGAATTGAAATTCATGATGTTCGAAAATCACTCGAAAGTCATTTACTTATTGAAAAGCCCTTAAATATTATATGGAAATTCTATCGAATTCAATCACATTTTCATACTTGTGAACTAAATTAAAAAATTGACTATAAGATGGTTTTAATTCAACAACAAATACAACAATGTCGTTATTTCATTTGCTCGTAAGTTACTTTTTCTTTAATTCCAATAAATATTATTCATCTTTTTTAATTCATGCAACACTTTTTTGGTTTATAATCCAAAAAAATTGTGTACAATTTTTTTATTTTTAATTTCTACACAAGTTCTTCACAATTAAAGTATTTTTTGACATGCGAGTACGAGCATCCAAATATTCGTATGGGGAAAGAAACCACCTCAACTGCATTGTCAACAGCATCTGGTATGAGAATTCGCTTTGACTCTCGTAGTCTTAGAAAACTTTTAGACAAACAACTTACATACATTCGATTTGCAATTTTTTTGTATTTTTCCTACAATCCGTATACAATTAAAGGGCGACCAAGATATCTTGTGCAGGGCTTTACTCAATGACACGGCACGTGCGACTTTGCACCATGTTGCGCTTACACTGCAACATTTCAAATGCTGCTAATGTTATTAGGAACTATTTGAACTATTTATATTTTTGTTCTTTCCAACTTATTATGTCGTTTTCTAATTCAATTATGTGAACTTTGAGTTCCTTCAGTTTCACTTAATAAAACTTGCTCTACGATTTCGTGAATTTAAACGAAGATTTGTATGTCTGTATGCGTGTAAATTAAAGATTGAAGGCAATTTTCCTATATTTTTTTTTGCAAATCAACCAAATAAAGATTTGCATTCACTCGTATGATTTTTTGATGTTGATGCAACATGCTCGTGCATGCATACATATGTATATGACTTGTATTTTTTTTTAGATTTTAGAAAAAGTTGTAAAAGAAATTAATTAAATGTTGGTTCTTTTCCTTAGTTACTGGTTCAAAAAATTTAGTATTAAGTTTTAAATCTAACATTAAGTAACTCTAAGTAGGTAATAGTGTTAGTAATAGGAGTTAAAGTTGGCTTGTGTTCTTCCTAAGATTTTTGTTTGTTATTCTTGTTGTTCTTGTTGTTGTATATAATAGTAGGGAAATGTATATATATATGTATATATATATTTTAGATTTTTATATATAAAAGTTGCTACAAATACTCAAATACTAAGTGATGTTAGTGTTTGATGTTAATTTGCTTTTACCTTTAATTATTATATCTATTCTACTCCTGCTATTGTTGCCGTTGACGAAGTTATGTTGTTCTTGTTATTGTTGTTATAGTTGTTTTTGTTAATGCTTAGAATCCATGTATGACTCCATATGCCTCCAGTGTGCTAACGAGCAAATAAATGATCCATAAACTAAACAATATAATACTGCTAATAATTTTAATAGTTCTGGGACCTCCTAATTCACCTCCAACGCTTTTACTGCGTCTCAGCATCAGTATAATGATGGCAATAAATGCTTCCGAACAGAATAGTGTCACCGAAAAGGCAATACTGTTTAAAAAACAAACGAGAAGATAAATTTAAAACCATGATGATAATTGCATCAAGATTGCAGGATTAATATGCACCTCAATTAAAAAGTTTTTGTACTTACGTTCCCGGTTCTACAGCATAAACGTTGCCTTTTGCTTCGTGGACAATGGCCGCTAAGGACCACGCAACTCCAATGCCAAGGAAGACATTTACAGCATTACTACCAGTTACATTACCCACACTGGCGTCAGCGTATTTATCTTGTATGGCAGCAACTTTACTGGCAAATGTATCTTAAAAAAAAAAATTATTAAAAATTTAATTAATTAAATAATTCAATTCAATTTATGAGAAATGACAAACAGATCTTTCTCTTCGGAAGCTCTGAAATAAATTAACCAAAGTCATAATTTTGTCTTAATATTAAATTAATTGTTTTGCATTTATATTAGAGGACTGCGCGAAGAATCTTCATGGTATATGAGTATATAATGTGATCCCTTTGTGCTACCCGAAATAGAAAGATAATGGAAAATTGGAAACAGAAAAGTAGACGACGGAAATCAGAAATTCCCAGAGTCCACGGATGGGATCGGACCGGCGATCCTCTAATCGCAGTAGTATACTATCTTCTAGTCTATGAGGGCACCCCACTTTAATATTGTTGCTAGAAAGCAATGATGAAAAAAAAAACATTTACACGGAACTGATTTCAATTACATTTCAACATATTCCACAACAAGATTATAAAAAAATGTGAAATATTTGGAATAAAACACATGCCATTTAGATATTTTGCGCAGAGCTTTAATTTACACCTGAGAGTAGTTAAAAAAAGAATCGTACAAAATTATTTCGATGCTAATGAAGATTTGACCGGGATTAGATCGCTTTGTGGTCAATAAACGAGGTCATTACACGAAATTATTCATTCAGCAAAAGTTTCTTTGACTAAATTAATTGCTAAATCAACTGCCCTTATTATGATTGTCGACGTCGACGTCACACCAAGTCGACATCAATATATTGGCAATTGTGGCATGGTTATGGAGAACTATTTAATTGATATTATTGATAGGATATTACTACTACTATGGTTTATAAAATTACAATTGACCAACAATATTAGTTAATTATTGCCTTCAATGAGTTCAGGACTGCTGTCTCTTTTTACAGTCGACTTGATGTGACGTCGAAGCGACAATCTTAATAAAGGGGATGAGTTTCAAGAACTTGCTACCGTTGCTCTAGCGTGAGTCTATACATTACAAAGTAGTATTCACAGAGCAATTGGCAGCCAACTTGTGCCAAGATCGGTTGTCTAACAAAACAGTCATGCCAGCTCAAATATGTGAAATTACAGTCTCCTTATAAAATTGCTGGGCCTGTTACACTCATAAATTAAAGATTAGTTGAAGATGATTTAAGAAATATTTTCTGCCAGCCCCTAGATACCGCCCATAACATATCGTATATCGTTGCTCATGACATCATAAGAGATACATTTCTCTCTTTAATAATCCTTTGACTTCGACGTCAAATTCTGATTGTAACTTTTACAATCTCGTTAAATGAGAGGACCGGCCCCTCACTCGGAAACTATAGACTTGTTAGTGAATTTACGGCCTGTTTGCCGATGTCGAAAGAAAACTCATGCGAAAGAAAGCTAGTCACTCACATTCGAATCAATTTGAGTTTGTCTATGTCACTCACTTTCGTTCGCAGCTACTTACGTCAGTCAATTTTTGTATCTTACGTGTTAATAAAGCAAAGTAGTGCCAACTTATAAGTATAATTGTTTTACAGCAATTTCCTCTAAAAATACAAAAAATACTACTAAATTGTTTGAAGTCAAATGCAACTCCTTTTGAAATTAATCAGCTGTCGAAATAAAGAAAATGTAACCAAAACAAACTAAAAGTTTACAAAATAAAAAAATATAATTACAACCACCTGTTTCCTGCATACATACAAAATAAGTACCTATGTATGTATGTAGGTACATATATGTATATGTACATGTAGGCAATAACCCACCCCAAATGTACATACATATGTATGAATTTATGTATGTCCTCACAACTAAAAAAGCTATTTGTTAATTAAAAATTTTTTCATGAAATATTTGTTGATTTATATATATTTTTTCAACAAATTATTGTCATTCGAACACAAAATAACTGGTGCCTGATTTTGAAATTTGTGTTCGCAAAGTTGACAACAACTTCGAAATAGACAAACCCATTTTTGTATGAAAACACTTACGTTTTCATTCGAGTTGTCGTTCGAGTCATCGTTCGCATAGAACCAATTTAGGTAAACCCAAATCAGTTTTCTTTCGCTTAGATTGCGAAAGAAAGTTTTCTTTCGACATCGGCAAACAGGCCCTAAGTTTGTTATGGAATTAATTAAATTGTAAAAGATTAATGTACATAATAATTTATTTAAGACACTTACCTGGTATACTTGTACCCAAGGCAACAAAGCAAATGGCAGTGACAGCATCTTTGACACCCAACGTACAACCGAAATATGATGCAATGTCGCCAATAACAGCCGTAACAACGCCGATGCAAAATATCGATACCACAAAACATAAATAGCCGCCGGCAATATCTGAAATAAACAATAATTATTAAGAATAATAAAAAAATTATAAAAACTCAATTCAATCACTTGAAACACTTTTAATTTAAATATTTATACAAGTGGCGATTGTTCGTAGTTGTTGGTTGCATTTGCTGCTGTGCCTGATGGCAATTAAAATTTTGTAGATAAAATCTCAATTGTTGCCATAAATATATTCGTGATAATCTAATTGTTATTTAAACAAAACAAAAATAAAAATTAAAATTTTATACAGCAAAAAGAGGAATTAATTTGAACACGATGACACCTGTTGCTTGGCAGAATACGCTTCATTGGCAGCCTGACAGACAGAGGGTGTTGGATTATTAAGTTCCACAGAAGACACTGTGATTTTAAATTATATTTTTTTTTTTGAATAAAATATTTTAAATTTTACTTGCAAAATTACAAACAAACAAAAAAAAACATACAAATAGTCACGCCATTAGCAAAAAAAAGGACTAAAAAAACAACGAGACCTACAAAACATTTAATCACACAGACAGGCTGTCAGCCAATCAACCGTAAAACCGACACTGCCACAACCAGGTGACATGAAAAACAAAATGGGGTTCAAGGTTTACAACTTTTCCTTTTACATTTTTTTTACTAGACTTTACGAACAAGTTGGAATTTAAATTTCATTTAAATAAGAAAGAACTCAAACTTCAACTGCAGAAGAATCTACAGGAAATAAGAAAAAGGGGAAAAAATTGATTTTTTTTTAAAGAGAAGTAAAGAATTTTAAAAATTCATTTACTGTCTGTTCCTCTCAATGCGAAAGAAAATTTCATTTGATTATTTCTACAGAAAACAAAAACAATTTTAAGTATTTTACCAATGAAATTTTTCTTTGCATTTAAAGGAACGAGCAGGCATTTAATTTAAACGTTAATTAGTTTTTTTGTTCATTTCCTTATAAGCTTTTATCGAAATTAAATTAAAAGTCATTCAATTTGTTCATCAGATTTTATTTTCCTCACAAAATACCATTTGCTGCAAGTACGTCTTAAAAAATTAGTTTTGCGAAAAGTGAGTTGCAGTTTCTATACTAGAAGTCGATTGAATTTTTTGTTGAAAAGTTTCTATTTTAAACTGTTTATAGTCTATTTTCGAAGCAGTTATGCGAGAAGCCCTTCCCTGCTTTCATATATTGATGGAAACGCGCCCACCTCTGAAGCATTCCAACTTTGTACATTCTCACTCTTATAGTGAACCAGATATACATATAAACTTTCTTTTTTTTAATTCGGAAAAAAATCCTGAAAATAGCAATTATTTCAAAAAAAAGTATATACGAATATATAATTGGAAATAACAATATCTCGATCTTTCTGAAAGAAAGTCATGATTTATGCGGTCTGCGATTTCCCCCACCTTTTTATGATGTTTTGAATCTAGTATTGGTAAATAAATGCCAAAACTCGAAAGAAATGGTTTTGTGGGAGTAAATTCGGGAAATTCTGATCAAAATACTAATCCCCCTTATTATGATTGTCGACGTCGACGTCACATCAAGTCGATAGTAGCAAGACAGCAGTTCCTGAACTCCTTGTAGACAATAATTAACGAATATTGATGGCCAATTGTAATTTTGTAAGCCATAGTAGTAGTAATATCCTATCAATAATATTTAATAGTTCTCGATAACGATCTCACAATTGCCAATATATTGATGTCGACTTGGTGTGACGTCGACGTCAACAATCATAATAAGGGGGAATGTGTTTTTGACCAGTTTTATAGCATTCAAACTCTTATGTATGTTCATACAAAAACCTTCAAATACAATACGAGAATTCTATTGTATATGAAAATTACAATATAGGTATATAATCACAGCAGACTTAGAAGACTTTAATATACTCGTAAGTTGTACTCGATATGAAATCGTTTTATTTTTCTTCCAGACTTTATAGGATTAGACGGCTTCTGAGCGCCAATGATTGTGTTCATTGGGCAAAAACGAAAAATAAAAATTCTGATTTAACAACATTTATTATTGGCATTTATTTGGAATATTTATTCCTAATACTCTGAGTACCCCGAATAAATTTGAATAATAAATATTTTTAAATAAGAATAAAGCGTCTAATTGAATACAGGATATAAGAAAAAGAAAATAGTTTCATATCGAATATAAATTTTTTGCTGAGTTTGTGTTAAAGGATTTTAAGGACACTATGATTATATGTTTTCAGTTAACATGTACATGTATTTGAATAAAAAAAAATTATGTTATTTGCAAAATTTAACATAATTAAACTTCAGAGCAAATTCCTATTTCTGTTTGTAAAACAACAGCGACTTTACCACACTCTACTTTATTCATACATTGAGCAACTGAATTTTAATTATTTTTTATTTGTTGCAAAAATAAATTTAAATTCAAATATTCTGCTTATTTTTATTTTCATTACATTCTACAGCATATTAATCAAGATTTGAATAATTTTTAATACTCTAACGCTGACTACTGATTGTACTACCAACACACAGCCAGCGTTGGCTTTTCGAAAAATAAATGACGTAAAGGATACTCCTGCAACCAAAAAAATTATAATAATAATAATAAAGTAATTTATGCTTGATGCATTTTTTCTTTCTGTGCAGACTCTTAGTTGAGCACTTCTTATTTTTTTTTTTATTGGAATAAAATTTACCTGTTGGTGGGATGAACGCAAATATTATTTTCCAGAATAAAGTTAAGAAATGCATGACATAATCAAAGCAGGATGGTGTTGGTGCTATACCATCCTCGGCGCCTTCCTCGTCAGCACCTTCATCATCACCTGCGTTGAAAGGAGAGTAAATCAAAAATGCAAATGAAATAAATATATACTTATGTGTATGCATGTATATATGTATGCATGTATGTATGCATGTGTGTATGTAAGTATAATATGTATAAGGCCAAATGAGGAAGAAGTTAATTTGCTTCAATATTTTAGGCCATATTCTTATATAGAAGAATTAGTACGATAGAAATTTTTCAATATTCTTAAAATACCCGCAATTTATTCTTGAACGTATAAATATTTTCTATATATCCTAATATGAAATATTTTCTATATATCCTAATATATTTTTAAATGTACTTTTCAAATTTGTTTGTTGTGGCTTTAGCTGTTCATATGTCAGAACAAAAAAATTTGAAAAGCTCAAATATTCCTTTGGTACAATCCCGATCTAAATTCGAAGGCTTTAAATTGGAATGTTCATATCAGCGTTTCTATTTCCGAAGAGGGGGAAATGTATGTTTGGTGAAACTTTTAATATTAAAACGTGTCAGTTTTTTCTATTCACATACCAGCAGTCACTGTAAGTGCCTCAATAAATTGTTCCCTCCACGAGGATGTACCAATTACTAATGATGCATTCGCTCTTTGTACCAGTTTGTCCACAGTATTCTGTAATGAAAAAATAAATAAATATGACATAAATTATATATGAAAGTAAATATTTTAATAAAATCTTTTTATCTTAATCTCTCCTAGAAATTTAATTCTCCAACAAAATATTGAAAGAATATAACCCTTTTAATAATTTAACAAAATCATAATATATATCAACTACACAGAAAAATTTCTTAAAACCACATAAAAAATATCGAAATTTGAGAGAAACGATCCTGTAATAAATAAATACAATATTGAAATAAATAAATAGCAAAATAACGAGGATAACCACGTATAATAATTAAATTTATTTTTTAAACGAAGGAAGATTTTATATATTATTTTTAAAACTCTTTCTCTTTGTAAAAAGGTGGTCTGATCTTACCCAAAATATGATAGGACTAGGCAGAAGGATGGCAGCCATACAAAGTAAAATGGAATAATTTTATATCCCACTTTATATAATAGTGAGAGTGTTAAAAATTTTCATGGGATACTCTCAGGTTGTTTAGCACCGTATCCAGTAAAGCTGAGTAGATCGGAACAAGGGAATCATATATCTCATGCAGATTAATATCCAATTCTCATATATTTGGTTGCCTCTAAGAGGAAGAGTGTCCATATAACATTTAAAAGGATCAGTGCGATGGGGGGAGGGGGTGTGGTTAAACTCAAACTTTCCCTAACATTAATGACAAACGTCAACTTAAGATCGCCAATACACGTAAAAGTTATCTTGGTTTCATGTACAAAGAACAATCATTAGTTGTTATTTTGTAAAAAAATTGAGTTTGTTGTAGCAAAATTACCATTATTTTATAAAAAAAAACGTTTAAACCTTTTGCTTAATTTATGTTTTTTTATTTTTAAATTATTAAACCATAGAGCATTAAACCCCACAAAAAACATTAAAATAAGCGTTTTGATTTTAAAAGAAAAAGACGGCTTTACTCAAATTCCTGATGAAGAAAACCGATGATGATCGAAATATTGAATAAAAAAAATATAATTTAATAAAACAAAGGAGTTTTACTTAAATTAATATATGACCTAGAGCCTGAATAAAACTAAACATAAATTACATACCATAAGGTCGATGAAATTAATAAATATATAATTAAAATAAAATTTTAAATAATTTGGAATATATTAATAATTTATTTACTACAGTTCTTTTTTAGTAGAACTGGTTACCTTTTTGATCATAACTTGCTTAGTTTTCAAGATATGGACATGATTCCTTTTGCGTTGGATAGATAAATATATTGGCTTTAATTAGAAATTCTTTTTTTGCGGGTAGTGCGAAAAAAAATTTTTCCTCAAAAATTATGATGACCTATAACCCCTTTGTTTTTTTGAAAAAATGCCAAAAAATATTTTTTCTTATCGCCAAAAAAAATTGCGGATGAAAGCCAATACGTTTATCTATCCAACGCAAAAGAAATTAAGTCGATATCTTGAAAACTAAGCAAATTATGACCAAAAAGGTAACCACTTCTACTACTGCCTCCTTCCGTCCACTTTTTAGTAGAACTGGTTACCTTTTTGATCATAACTTGCTCAGTTTTCAAGATATGGACATGATTCCTTTTGCGTTGGATAGATAAATATATTGGCTTTAATCAGAAATTCTTTCTTTTTGCGGGTAGTGCGAAAAAAATTTTTTGCTGAAAAATTATGATGACCTAACCCCTTTGTTTTTTTGAAAAAATGCCAAAAAAAATTTTTTTCTTATTATCGCCAAAAAAAATTTAGAATGAAAGCCAATACGTTTATCTATCCAACGCAAAAGAAATTAAGTCGATATCTTGAAAAGTAAGCAAATTATGACCAAAAAGGTAACCAGTTCTACTACTGCGTCCTTCCGGCCACCTTTTAGTACAACTGGTTACCTTTTTGATCATAACTTGCTTAGTTTTCAAGATATGGACATGATTTCTTTTGCGTTGGATAGATAAATATATTGGATTTAATTAGAAATTCTTTTTTTTGCGGGTAGTGCAAAAAAAATTTTTTGCTCAAAAATTATGATGAACTAACCCCTTTGTTTTTTTGAAAAAATGCCAAAAAAATTTTTTTTCTTATTATCGCCAAAAAAAATCTCGAATGAAAGCCAATACGTTTATCTATCCAACGCAAAAGAAATTAAGTCGATATCTTGAAAACTAAGCAAATTATGACCAAAAAGGTAACCACTTCTACTACTGCCTCCTTCCGGCCACTTTTTAGTACAACTGGTTACCTTTTTGATCATAACTTGCTTAGTTTTCAAGATATCGACATGATTCCTTTTGCGATAGATAAATATATTGGCTTTAATTAGAAATTCTTTTTTTCGGGTAGTGCGAAAAAAATTTTTGCTCAAAAATTATGATGACCTAACCCCTTTGTTTTTTTGAAAAAATGTCAAAAAAATTTTTTTCTTATTATCGCCAAAAAAATTTCGAATGAAAGCCAATACGTTTATCTATCCAACGCAAAAGAAATTAAGTCGATATCTTGAAAACTAAGCAAATTATGACCAAAAAGGTAACCACTTCTACTACCGCCTCCTTCCGGCCACTTTTTAGTAGAACTGGTTACCTTTTTGATCATAACTTGTTTAGTTTTCAAGATATCGACATGATTCCTTTTGCGATGGATAGATAAATATATTGGATTTAATTAGAAATTCTTTTTTTTGCGGGTAGTGCAAAAAAAATTTTTTGCTCAAAAATTATGATGACCTAACCCCTTTGTTTTTTTGAAAAAATGCTAAAAAAATTTTTTTCTTATCGCCAAAAAAAATTTCGAATGAAAGCCAATACCTTTATCTATCCAACGCAAAAGAAACTAAGTCGATATCTTGAAAACTAAGCAAATTATGACCAAAAAGGTAACCAGTTCTACTACTGCCTCCTTCCGGCCACTTTTTAGTAGAACTGGTTACCTTTTTGATCATAACTTGCTTAGTTTTCAAGATATGGATATGATTCCTTTTGCGTTGGATAGATAAATATATTGGCTTTAATTAGAAATTCTTTTTTTGCGGGTAGTGCGAAAAAAAATTTTTCCTCAAAAATTATGATGACCTATAACCCCTTTGTTTTTTTGAAAAAATGCCAAAAAATATTTTTTCTTATCGCCAAAAAAAATTGCGGATGAAAGCCAATACGTTTATCTATCCAACGCAAAAGAAATTAAGTCGATATCTTGAAAACTAAGCAAATTATGACCAAAAAGGTAACCACTTCTACTACTGCCTCCTTCCGTCCACTTTTTAGTAGAACTGGTTACCTTTTTGATCATAACTTGCTCAGTTTTCAAGATATGGACATGATTCCTTTTGCGTTGGATAGATAAATATATTGGCTTTAATCAGAAATTCTTTCTTTTTGCGGGTAGTGCGAAAAAAATTTTTTGCTGAAAAATTATGATGACCTAACCCCTTTGTTTTTTTGAAAAAATGCCAAAAAAATTTTTTTTCTTATTATCGCCAAAAAAAAAATTTAGAATGAAAGCCAAAACGTTTATCTATCCAACGCAAAAGAAATTAAGTCGATATCTTGAAAACTAAGCAAATTATGACCAAAAAGGTAACCACTTCTACTACTGCCTCCTTCCGGCCACTTTTTAGTAGAACTGGTTACCTTTTTGATCATAACTTGCTTAGTTTTCAAGATATCGACATGATTCCTTTTGCGATAGATAAATATATTGGCTTTAATTAGAAATTCTTTTTTTCGGGTAGTGCGAAAAAAAATTTTTGCTCAAAAATTATGATGACCTAACCCCTTTGTTTTTTTGAAAAAATGCCAAAAAAATTTTTTTCTTATTATCGCCAAAAAAAATTTAGAATGAAAGTCAATACGTTTATCTATCCAACGCAAAAGAAATTAAGTCGATATCTTGAAAACTAAGCAAATTATGACCAAAAAGGTAACCACTTCTACTACTGCCTCCTTCCGGCCACTTTTTAGTAGAACTGGTTATCTTTTTGATCATAACTTGCTTAGTTTTCAAGATATCGACATGATTCCTTTTGCGTTGGATAGATAAATATATTGACTTTAATTAGAAATTCTTTTTTTGCGGGTAGTGCGAAAAAAATTTTTTGCTCAAAAATTATGATGACCTAACCCCTTTGTTTTTTTGAAAAAATGCCAAAAAAAATTTTTTTCTTATTATCGCCAAAAAAATTTCGAATGAAAGCCAATACGTTTATCTATCCAACGCAGAAGAAATTAAGTCGATATCTTGAAAACTAAGCAAGTTATGATCAAAAAGGTAACCAGTTCTACTACTGCCTCCTTCTGGCCACTTTTTAGTAGAACTGGTTACCTTTTTGATCATAACTTGCTTAGTTTTCAAGATATCGACATGATTCCTTTTGCGTTGGATAGATAAATATATTGGTTTTAATTAGAAATTCTTTTTTTTCGGGTAGCACGAAAAAAAATTTTTTGATGACCTAACCCCTTTGTTTTTTTGAAAAAATGCCAAAAAAAATTTTTTTCTTATTATCGCCAAAAAAAAATTTGGAATAAAAGCCAATACGTTTATCTATCCAACGCAAAAGAAATTAAGTCGATATCTTGAAACCTAAGCAAATTATGACCAAAAAGGTAACCACTTCTACTACTGCCTCCTTCCGGCCACTTTTTAGTACAACTGGTTACCTTTTTGATCATAACTTGCTTAGTTTTCAAGATATCGACATGATTCCTTTTGCGATGGATAGATAAATATATTGGATTTAATTAGAAATTCTTTTTTTTTGTGGGTAGTGCAAAAAAAATTTTGTGCTCAAAAATTATGATGACCTAACCCCTGTTTTTTTGAAAAAATGCCAAAAAAATTTTTTTTCTTATTATCGCCAAAAAAAAATTAGAATGAAAGCCAATACGTTTATCTATCCAACGCAAAAGAAATTAAGTCGATATCTTGAAAACTAAGCAAATTATGACCAAAAAGGTAACCAGTTCTACTACTGCCTCCTTCCGGCCACTTTTTAGTAGAACTGGTTACCTTTTTGATCATAACTTGCTTAGTTTTCAAGATATGGATATGATTCCTTTTGCGTTGGATAGATAAATATATTGGCTTTAATTAGAAATTCTTTTTTGGGGGTAGTGCGAAAAAAATTTTTTGCTCAAAAATTATGATGACCTAACGCCTTTGTTTTTTTGAAAAAAAAAAAAAAATTTTTTTTTCTATTATCGCCAAAAAAAAAAAAAATTTCGAATGAAAGCCAATACGTTTATCTATCCAACGCAAAAGAAACTAAGTCGATATCTTGAAAACTAAGCAAATTATGACCAAAAAGGTAACCAGTTCTACTACTGCCTCCTTCCGGCCACTTTTTAGTAGAACTGGTTACCTTTTTGATCATAACTTGCTTAGTTTTCAAGATATGGATATGATTCCTTTTGCGTTGGATAGATAAATATATTGGCTTTAATTAGAAATTTTTTTTTTGGGGTAGTGCGAAAAAAATTTTTTGCTCAAAAATTATGATGAACTAACCCCTTTGTTTTTTTGAAAAAATGCCAAAAAAATTTTTTTCTTATTATCGCCAAAAAAAAGAAATTTCGAATGAAAGCCAATACGTTTATCTGTCCAACGCAAAAGAAAATAAGTCGATATCTTGAAAACTAAGCAAATTATGACCAAAAAGGTAACCACTTCTACTACTGCCTCCTTCCGGCCACTTTTTAGTAGAACTGGTTATCTTTTTGATCATAACTTGCTCAGTTTTTAAGATATGGACATGATTCCTTTTGCGTTGGATAGATAAATATATTGGCTTTAATCAGAAATTCTTTCTTTTTGCGGGTAGTGCGAAAAAAATTTTTTGCTGAAAAATTATGATGAACTAACCCCTTTGTTTTTTTGAAAAAATGCCAAAAAAAATTTTTTTCTTATTATCGCCAAAAAAAAATTTAGAATGAAAGCCAATACGTTTATCTATCCAACGCAAAAGAAATTAAGTCGATATCTTGAAAACTAAGCAAATTATGACCAAAAAGGTAACCACTTCTACTACTGCCTCCTTCCGGCCACTTTTTAGTAGAACTGGTTACCTTTTTGATCATAACTTGCTTAGTTTTCAAGATATCGACATGATTCCTTTTGCGATAGATAAATATATTGGCTTTAATTAGAAATTCTTTTTTTCGGGTAGTGCGAAAAAAAATTTTTGCTCAAAAATTATGATGAACTAACCCCTTTGTTTTTTTGAAAAAATGCCAAAAAAATTTTTTTTCTTATTATCGCCAAAAAAAAAATTTAGAATGAAAGCCAAAACGTTTATCTATCCAACGCAAAAGAAATTAAGTCGATATCTTGAAAACTAAGCAAATTATGACCAAAAAGGTAACCACTTCTACTACTGCCTCCTTCCGGCCACTTTTTAGTAGAACTGGTTACCTTTTTGATCATAACTTGCTTAGTTTTCAAGATATCGACATGATTCCTTTTGCGATAGATAAATATATTGGCTTTAATTAGAAATTCTTTTTTTCGGGTAGTGCGAAAAAAAATTTTTGCTCAAAAATTATGATGACCTAACCCCTTTGTTTTTTTGAAAAAATGCCAAAAAAATTTTTTTCTTATTATCGCCAAAAAAAATTTAGAATGAAAGTCAATACGTTTATCTATCCAACGCAAAAGAAATTAAGTCGATATCTTGAAAACTAAGCAAATTATGACCAAAAAGGTAACCACTTCTACTACTGCCTCCTTCCGGCCACTTTTTAGTAGAACTGGTTATCTTTTTGATCATAACTTGCTTAGTTTTCAAGATATCGACATGATTCCTTTTGCGTTGGATAGATAAATATATTGACTTTAATTAGAAATTCTTTTTTTGCGGGTAGTGCGAAAAAAATTTTTTGCTCAAAAATTATGATGAACTAACCCCTTTGTTTTTTTGAAAAAATGCCAAAAAAAATTTTTTTCTTATTATCGCCAAAAAAATTTCGAATGAAAGCCAATACGTTTATCTATCCAACGCAGAAGAAATTAAGTCGATATCTTGAAAACTAAGCAAGTTATGATCAAAAAGGTAACCAGTTCTACTACTGCCTCCTTCTGGCCACTTTTTAGTAGAACTGGTTACCTTTTTGATCATAACTTGCTTAGTTTTCAAGATATCGACATGATTCCTTTTGCGATAGATAAATATATTGGCTTTAATTAGAAATTCTTTTTTTCGGGTAGTGCGAAAAAAAATTTTTGCTCAAAAATTATGATGAACTAACCCCTTTGTTTTTTTGAAAAAATGCCAAAAAAAATTTTTTTCTTATTATTGCCAAAAAAAATTTAGAATGAAAGCCAATACGTTTATCTATCCAACGCAAAAGAAATTAAGTCGATATCTTGAAAACTAAGCAAATTATGACCAAAAAGGTAACCACTTCTACTACTGCCTCCTTCCGGCCACTTTTTAGTAGAACTGGTTATCTTTTTGATCATAACTTGCTTAGTTTTCAAGATATCGACATGATTCCTTTTGCGTTGGATAGATAAATATATTGACTTTAATTAGAAATTCTTTTTTTGCGGGTAGTGCGAAAAAAATTTTTTGCTCAAAAATTATGATGAACTAACCCCTTTGTTTTTTTGAAAAAATGCCAAAAAAAAATTTTTTCTTATTATCGCCAAAAAAATTTCGAATGAAAGCCAATACGTTTATCTATCCAACGCAGAAGAAATTAAGTCGATATCTTGAAAACTAAGCAAGTTATGATCAAAAAGGTAACCAGTTCTACTACTGCCTCCTTCTGGCCACTTTTTAGTAGAACTGGTTACCTTTTTGATCATAACTTGCTTAGTTTTCAAGATATCGACATGATTCCTTTTGCGATAGATAAATATATTGGCTTTAATTAGAAATTCTTTTTTTCGGGTAGTGCGAAAAAAAATTTTTGCTCAAAAATTATGATGAACTAACCCCTTTGTTTTTTTGAAAAAATGCCAAAAAAAATTTTTTTCTTATTATCGCCAAAAAAAAATTTAGAATGAAAGCCAATACGTTTATCTATCCAACGCAAAAGAAATTAAGTCGATATCTTGAAAACTAAGCAAATTATGACCAAAAAGGTAACCACTTCTACTACTGCCTCCTTCCGACCACTTTTTAGTAGAACTGGTTACCTTTTTGATCATAACTTGCTTAGTTTTCAAGATATCGACATGATTCCTTTTGCGATAGATAAATATATTGGCTTTAATTAGAAATTCTTTTTTTCGGGTAGTGCGAAAAAAAATTTTTGCTCAAAAATTATGATGACCTAACCCCTTTGTTTTTTTGAAAAAATGCCAAAAAAAATTTTTTCTTATCGCCAAAAAAAATTTGGAATGAAAGCCAATACGTTTATCTATCCAACGCAAAAGAAATTAAGTCGATATCTTGAAAACTAGGCAAATTATGACCAAAAAGGTAACCACTTCTACTACTGCCTCCTTCCGGCCACTTTTTAGTAGAACTGGTTATCTTTTTGATCATAACTTGCTTAGTTTTCCAGATATCGACATGATTCCTTTTGCGTTGGATAGATAAATATATTGGCTTTAATTAGAAATTCTTTTTTGCGGGTAGTACGAAAAAAAATTTTTTGCTCAAAAATTATGATGACCTAACCCCTTTGTTTTTTTGAAAAAATGCCAAAAAAATTTTTTTCTTATTATCGCCAAAAAAAAAATTTAGAATGAAAGCCAATACGTTTATCTATCCAACGCAAAAGAAATTTAGTCGATATCTTGAAAACTAAGCAAATTATGACCAAAAAGGTAACCACTTCTACTACTGCCTCCTTCCGGCCACTTTTTAGTAGAACTGGTTACCTTTTTGATCATAACTTGCTTAGTTTTCAAGATATGGCCATGATTCCTTTTGCGTTGGATAGATAAATATATTGGCTTTAATTAGAAATCCTTTTTTGGGGGTAGTGCGAAAAAAAATTTTTTGCTCAAAAATTATGATGAACTAACCCCTTTGTTTTTTTGAAAAAATGCCAAAAAAAATTTTTTTCTTATTATGGCCAAAGAAATTTCGAATGAAAGCCAATACGTTTATCTATCCAACGCAAAAGAAATTAAGTCGATATCTTGAAAACTAAGCAAATTATGACCAAAAAGGTAACCACTTCTACTACTGCCTCCTTCCGGCCACTTTTTAGTAGAACTGGTTACCTTTTTGATCATAACTTGCTTAGTTTTCAAGATATGGACATGATTCCTTTTGCGTTGGATAGATAAATATATTGGCTTTAATTAGAAATCCTTTTTTGGGGGTAGTGCGAAAAAAAATTTTTTGCTCAAAAATTATGATGAACTAACCCCTTTGTTTTTTTGAAAAAATGCCAAAAAAAATTTTTTTCTTATTATGGCCAAAAAAATTTCGAATGAAAGCCAATACGTTTATCTATCCAACGCAAAAGAAATTAAGTCGATATCTTGAAAACTAAGCAAATTATGACCAAAAAGGTAACCACTTCTACTACTGCCTCCTTCCGGCCACTTTTTAGTAGAACTGGTTATCTTTTTGATCATAACTTGCTTAGTTTTCCAGATATCGCCATGATTCCTTTTGCGATGGATAGATAAATATATTGGCTTTAATTAGAAATCCTTTTTTTGCGAGTAGTGCAAAAAAAATTTTTTGCTCAAAAATTATGATGACCTAACCCCTTTGTTTTTTTGAAAAAATGCCAAAAAAATTTTTTTTCTTATTATTGCCAAAAACAATTTGGAATGAAAGCCAATACGTTTATCTATCCAACGCAAAAGAAATAAAGTCGATATCTTCAAAACTAAGCAAATTATGACCAAAAAGGTAACCAGTTCTACTACTGCCTCCTTCCGGCCACTTTTTAGTACAACTGGTTACCTTTTTGATCATAACTTGCTTAGTTTTCAAGATATCGACATGATTCCTTTTGCGATGGATAGATAAATATATTGGCTTTAATTAGAAATCCTTTTTTTTGCGGGTAGTACGAAAAAAAATTTTTTGCTCAAAAATTATGATGACCTAACCCCTTTGTTTTTTTGAAAAAATGCCAAAAAAATTTTTTTTCTTATTATTGCCAAAAACAATTTGGAATGAAAGCCAATACGTTTATCTATCCAACGCAAAAGAAATTAAGTCGATATCTTGAAAACTAAGCAAATTATGACCAAAAAGGTAACCAGTTCTACTACTGCCTCCTTCCGGCCACTTTTTAGTACAACTGGTTACCTTTTTGATCATAACTTGCTTAGTTTTCAAGATATCGACATGATTCCTTTTGCGTTGGATAGATAAAAAGTGGCCGGAAGGAGGCAGTAGTAGAACTGGTTACCTTTTTGTTCATAACTTGCTTAGTTTTCAAGATATCGACATGATTCCTTTTGCGTTGGATAGATAAATATATTGGCTTTAATTAGAAATTCTTTTTTGGGGGTAGTGCGAAAAAAAATTTTTTGCTCAAAAATTATGATGACCTAACCCCTTTGTTTTTTTGAAAAAATGCCAAAAAATTTTTTTTCTTATTATCGCCAAAAAAAATTTTAGAATGAAAGCCAATACGTTTATCTATCCAACGCAAAAGAAATTAAGTCGATATCTTGAAAACTAAGCAAATTATGACCAAAAAGGTAACCAGTTCTACTACTGCCTCCTTCCGGCCACTTTTTAGTACAACTGGTTACCTTTTTGATCATAACTTGCTTAGTTTTCAAGATATCGACATGATTCCTTTTGCGATAGATAAATATATTGGCTTTAATTAGAAATTCTTTTTTTTCGGGTAGTGCGAAAAAAAATTTTTGCTCAAAAATTATGATGACCTAACCCCTTTGTTTTTTTGAAAAAATGCCAAAAAAAATTTTTTTCTTATTATCGCCAAAAAAAATTTAGAATGAAAGCCAATACGTTTATCTATCCAACGCAAAAGAAATTAAGTCGATATCTTGAAAACTAAGCAAATTATGACCAAAAAGGTAACCAGTTCTACTACTGCCTCCTTCCGGCCACTTTTTAGTACAACTGGTTACCTTTTTGATCATAACTTGCTTAGTTTTCAAGATATCGACATGATTCCTTTTGCGTTGGATAGATAAATATATTGGCTTTAATTAGAAATTCTTTTTTGGGGGTAGTGCGAAAAAAAATTTTTTGCTCAAAAATTATGATGACCTAACCCCTTTGTTTTTTTGAAAAAATGCCAAAAAAAATTTTTTTCTTATTATCGCCAAAAAAAGAAATTTCGAATGAAAGCCAATACGTTTATCTGTCCAACGCAAAAGAAAATAAGTCGATATCTTGAAAACTAAGCAAATTATGACCAAAAAGGTAACCACTTCTACTACTGCCTCCTTCCGGCCACTTTTTAGTAGAACTGGTTATCTTTTTGATCATAACTTGCTCAGTTTTTAAGATATGGACATGATTTCTTTTGCGTTGGATAGATAAATATATTGGCTTTAATCAGAAATTCTTTCTTTTTGCGGGTAGTGCGAAAAAAATTTTTTGCTGAAAAATTATGATGAACTAACCCCTTTGTTTTTTTGAAAAAATGCCAAAAAAAATTTTTTTCTTATTATCGCCAAAAAAAAATTTAGAATGAAAGCCAATACGTTTATCTATCCAACGCAAAAGAAATTAAGTCGATATCTTGAAAACTAAGCAAATTATGACCAAAAAGGTAACCACTTCTACTACTGCCTCCTTCCGGCCACTTTTTAGTAGAACTGGTTACCTTTTTGATCATAACTTGCTTAGTTTTCAAGATATCGACATGATTCCTTTTGCGATAGATAAATATATTGGCTTTAATTAGAAATTCTTTTTTTCGGGTAGTGCGAAAAAAAATTTTTGCTCAAAAATTATGATGAACTAACCCCTTTGTTTTTTTGAAAAAATGCCAAAAAAAATTTTTTTCTTATTATCGCAAAAAAAAAATTTAGAATGAAAGCCAATACGTTTATCTATCCAACGCAAAAGAAATTAAGTCGATATCTTGAAAACTAAGCAAATTATGACCAAAAAGGTAACCACTTCTACTACTGCCTCCTTCCGGCCACTTTTTAGTAGAACTGGTTATCTTTTTGATCATAACTTGCTTAGTTTTCCAGATATCGCCATGATTCCTTTTGCGATGGATAGATAAATATATTGGCTTTAATTAGAAATCCTTTTTTTGCGAGTAGTGCAAAAAAAATTTTTTGCTCAAAAATTATGATGACCTAACCCCTTTGTTTTTTTGAAAAAATGCCAAAAAAATTTTTTTTCTTATTATTGCCAAAAACAATTTGGAATGAAAGCCAATACGTTTATCTATCCAACGCAAAAGAAATAAAGTCGATATCTTCAAAACTAAGCAAATTATGACCAAAAAGGTAACCAGTTCTACTACTGCCTCCTTCCGGCCACTTTTTAGTACAACTGGTTACCTTTTTGATCATAACTTGCTTAGTTTCCAAGATATCGACATGATTCCTTTTGCGATGGATAGATAAATATATTGGCTTTAATTAGAAATCCTTTTTTTGCGGGTAGTACGAAAAAAAATTTTTTGCTCAAAAATTATGATGACCTAACCCCTTTGTTTTTTTGAAAAAATGCCAAAAAAATTTTTTTTCTTATTATTGCCAAAAACAATTTGGAATGAAAGCCAATACGTTTATCTATCCAACGCAAAAGAAATTAAGTCGATATCTTGAAAACTAAGCAAATTATGACCAAAAAGGTAACCAGTTCTACTACTGCCTCCTTCCGGCCACTTTTTAGTACAACTGGTTACCTTTTTGATCATAACTTGCTTAGTTTTCAAGATATCGACATGATTCCTTTTGCGTTGGATAGATAAAAAGTGGCATGAAGGAGGCAGTAGTAGAACTGGTTACCTTTTTGTTCATAACTTGCTTAGTTTTCAAGATATCGACATGATTCCTTTTGCGTTGGATAGATAAATATATTGGCTTTAATTAGAAATTCTTTTTTGGGGGTAGTGCGAAAAAAAATTTTTTGCTCAAAAATTATGATGACCTAACCCCTTTGTTTTTTTGAAAAAATGCCAAAAATTTTTTTTTCTTATTATCGCCAAAAAAATTTTAGAATGAAAGCCAATACGTTTATCTATCCAACGCAAAAGAAATTAAGTCGATATCTTGAAAACTAAGCAAATTATGACCAAAAAGGTAACCAGTTCTACTACTGCCTCCTTCCGGCCACTTTTTAGTACAACTGGTTACCTTTTTGATCATAACTTGCTTAGTTTTCAAGATATCGACATGATTCCTTTTGCGATAGATAAATATATTGGCTTTAATTAGAAATTCTTTTTTTTCGGGTAGTGCGAAAAAAAATTTTTGCTCAAAAATTATGATGACCTAACCCCTTTGTTTTTTTGAAAAAATGCCAAAAAAATTTTTTTCTTATTATCGCCAAAAAAAATTTAGAATGAAAGCCAATACGTTTATCTATCCAACGCAAAAGAAATTAAGTCGATATCTTGAAAACTAAGCAAATTATGACCAAAAAGGTAACCACTTCTACTACTGCCTCCTTCCGGCCACTTTTTAGTACAACTGGTTACCTTTTTGATCATAACTTGCTTAGTTTTCAAGATATCGACATGATTCCTTTTGCGTTGGATAGATAAATATATTGGCTTTAATTAGAAATTCTTTTTTGGGGGTAGTGCGAAAAAAAATTTTTTGCTCAAAAATTATGATGACCTAACCCCTTTGTTTTTTTGAAAAAATGCCAAAAAAAATTTTTTTCTTATTATCGCCAAAAAAAGAAATTTCGAATGAAAGCCAATACGTTTATCTGTCCAACGCAAAAGAAAATAAGTCGATATCTTGAAAACTAAGCAAATTATGACCAAAAAGGTAACCACTTCTACTACTGCCTCCTTCCGGCCACTTTTTAGTAGAACTGGTTATCTTTTTGATCATAACTTGCTCAGTTTTTAAGATATGGACATGATTTCTTTTGCGTTGGATAGATAAATATATTGGCTTTAATCAGAAATTCTTTCTTTTTGCGGGTAGTGCGAAAAAAATTTTTTGCTGAAAAATTATGATGAACTAACCCCTTTGTTTTTTTGAAAAAATGCCAAAAAAAATTTTTTTCTTATTATCGCCAAAAAAAAATTTAGAATGAAAGCCAATACGTTTATCTATCCAACGCAAAAGAAATTAAGTCGATATCTTGAAAACTAAGCAAATTATGACCAAAAAGGTAACCACTTCTACTACTGCCTCCTTCCGGCCACTTTTTAGTAGAACTGGTTACCTTTTTGATCATAACTTGCTTAGTTTTCAAGATATCGACATGATTCCTTTTGCGATAGATAAATATATTGGCTTTAATTAGAAATTCTTTTTTTCGGGTAGTGCGAAAAAAAATTTTTGCTCAAAAATTATGATGAACTAACCCCTTTGTTTTTTTGAAAAAATGCCAAAAAAAATTTTTTTCTTATTATCGCAAAAAAAAAAAATTTAGAATGAAAGCCAATACGTTTATCTATCCAACGCAAAAGAAATTAAGTCGATATCTTGAAAACTAAGCAAATTATGACCAAAAAGGTAACCACTTCTACTACTGCCTCCTTCCGGCCACTTTTTAGTAGAACTGGTTACCTTTTTGATCATAACTTGCTTAGTTTTCAAGATATCGACATGATTCCTTTTGCGATAGATAAATATATTGGCTTTAATTAGAAATTCTTTTTTTCGGGTAGTGCGAAAAAAAATTTTTGCTCAAAAATTATGATGAACTAACCCCTTTGTTTTTTTTGAAAAAATGCCAAAAAAAATTTTTTTCTTATTATCGCCAAAAAAAAATTTAGAATGAAAGCCAATACGTTTATCTATCCAACGCAAAAGAAATTAAGTCGATATCTTGAAAACTAAGCAAATTATGACCAAAAAGGTAACCACTTCTACTACTGCCTCCTTCCGGCCACTTTTTAGTAGAACTGGTTACCTTTTTGATCATAACTTGCTTAGTTTTCAAGATATCGACATGATTCCTTTTGCGATAGATAAATATATTGGCTTTAATTAGAAATTCTTTTTTTCGGGTAGTGCGAAAAAAAATTTTTGCTCAAAAATTATGATGAACTAACCCCTTTGTTTTTTTGAAAAAATGCCAAAAAAATTTTTTTTCTTATTATCGCCAAAAAAAAATTTAGAATGAAAGCCAATACGTTTATCTATCCAACGCAAAAGAAATTAAGTCGATATCTTGAAAACTAAGCAAATTATGACCAAAAAGGTAACCACTTCTACTACTGCCTCCTTCCGACCACTTTTTAGTAGAACTGGTTACCTTTTTGATAATAACTTGCTTAGTTTTCAAGATATCGACATGATTCCTTTTGCGATAGATAAATATATTGGCTTTAATTAGAAATTCTTTTTTTCGGGTAGTGCGAAAAAAAATTTTTGCTCAAAAATTATGATGACCTAACCCCTTTGTTTTTTTGAAAAAATGCCAAAAAAATTTTTTTCTTATCGCCAAAAAAAATTTGGAATGAAAGCCAATACGTTTATCTATCCAACGCAAAAGAAATTAAGTCGATATCTTGAAAACTAAGCAAATTATGACCAAAAAGGTAACCACTTCTACTACTGCCTCCTTCCGACCACTTTTTAGTAGAACTGGTTACCTTTTTGATCATAACTTGCTTAGTTTTCAAGATATCGACATGATTCCTTTTGCGATAGATAAATATATTGGCTTTAATTAGAAATTCTTTTTTTCGGGTAGTGCGAAAAAAAATTTTTGCTCAAAAATTATGATGACCTAACCCCTTTGTTTTTTTGAAAAAATGCCAAAAAAAATTTTTTCTTATCGCCAAAAAAAATTTGGAATGAAAGCCAATACGTTTATCTATCCAACGCAAAAGAAATTAAGTCGATATCTTGAAAACTAAGCAAATTATGACCAAAAAGGTAACCACTTCTACTACTGCCTCCTTCCGGCCACTTTTTAGTAGAACTGGTTATCTTTTTGATCATAACTTGCTTAGTTTTCCAGATATCGACATGATTCCTTTTGCGTTGGATAGATAAATATATTGGCTTTAATTAGAAATTCTTTTTTTGCGGGTAGTACGAAAAAAATTTTTTGCTCAAAAATTATGATGACTTAAACCCTTTGTTTTTTTGAAAAAATGCCAAAAAAATTTTTTTTCTTATTATCGCCAAAAAAAATTTAGAATGAAGGCCAATACGTTTATCTATCCAACGCAAAAGAAATTAAGTCGATATCTTGAAAACTAAGCAAATTATGACCAAAAAGTAACCACTTCTACTACTGCCTCCTTCCGGCCACTTTTTAGTAGAACTGGTTACCTTTTTGATCATAACTTGCTTAGTTTTCAAGATATGGACATGATTGCTTTTGCGTTGGATAGATAAATATATTGACTTTAATTAGAAATTCTTTTTTTGCGGGTAGTGCGAAAAAAATTTTTTGCTCAAAAATTATGATGACCTAACCCCTTTGTTTTTTTGAAAAAATGTCAAAAAAATTTTTTTCTTATTATCGCCAAAAAAATTTCGAATGAAAGCCAATACGTTTATCTATCCAACGCAAAAGAAATTAAGTCGATATCTTGAAAACTAAGCAAATTATGACCAAAAAGGTAACCACTTCTACAACTGCCTCCTTCCGGCCACTTTTTAGTAGAACTGGTTATCTTTTTGATCATAACTTGCTTAGTTTTCCAGATATCGACATGATTTCTTTTGCGTTGGATAGATAAATATATTGGCTTTAATTAGAAATTCTTTTTTGCGGGTAGTACGAAAAAAAATTTTTTGCTCAAAAATTATGATGACCTAACCCCTTTGTTTTTTTGAAAAAATGCCAAAAAAATTTTTTTCTTATTATCGCCAAAAAAAAAAATTTAGAATGAAAGCCAATACGTTTATCTATCCAACGCAAAAGAAATTAAGTCGATATCTTGAAAACTAAGCAAATTATGACCAAAAAGGTAACAAGTTCTACTACTGCGTGCTTCCGGCCGCTTTTTAGTACAACTGGTTACCTTTTTGATCATAACTTGCTTAGTTTTCAAGATATGGACATGATTCCTTTTGCGTTGGATAGATAAATATATTGGCTTTAATCAGAAATTCTTTTTTTTGCGGGTAGTGCGAAAAAAATTTTTTGCTCAAAAATTATGATGACCTAACCCCTGTTTTTTTGAAAAAATGCCAAAAAAATTTTTTTTCTTATTATCGCCAAAAAAAATTAGAATGAAAGCCAATACGTTTATCCATCCAACGCAAAAGAAATTAAGTCGATATCTTGAAAACTAAGCAAATTATGACCAAAAAGGTAACCACTTCTACTACTGCCTCCTTCCGGCCACTTTTTAGTAGAACTGGTTATCTTTTTGATCATAACTTGCTTAGTTTTCCAGATATCGCCATGATTCCTTTTGCGATGGATAGATAAATATATTGGCTTTAATTAGAAATCCTTTTTTTGCGAGTAGTGCAAAAAAAATTTTTTGCTCAAAAATTATGATGACCTAACCCCTTTGTTTTTTTTGAAAAAATGCCAAAAAAATTTTTTTTCTTATTATTGCCAAAAACAATTTGGAATGAAAGCCAATACGTTTATCTATCCAACGCAAAAGAAATTAAGTCGATATCTTGAAAACTAAGCAAATTATGACCAAAAAGGTAACAAGTTCTACTACTGCGTGCTTCCGGCCGCTTTTTAGTACAACTGGTTACCTTTTTGATCATAACTTGCTTAGTTTTCAAGATATGGACATGATTCCTTTTGCGTTGGATAGATAAATATATTGGCTTTAATCAGAAATTCTTTTTTTTGCGGGTAGTGCGAAAAAAATTTTTTGCTCAAAAATTATGATGACCTAACCCCTGTTTTTTTGAAAAAATGCCAAAAAAATTTTTTTTCTTATTATCGCCAAAAAAAATTTGGAATGAAAGCCAATACGTTTATCTATCCAACGCAAAAGAAATTAAGTCGATATCTTGAAAACTAAGCAAATTATGACCAAAAAGGTAACCACTTTTACTACTGCCTCCTTCCGACCACTTTTTAGTAGAACTGGTTACCTTTTTGATCATAACTTGCTTAGTTTTCAAGATATCGACATGATTCCTTTTGCGATAGATAAATAAATTGGCTTTAATTAGAAATTCTTTTTTTTCGGGTAGTGCGAAAAAAAATTTTTGCTCAAAAATTATGATGAACTAACCCCTTTGTTTTTTTGAAAAAATGCCAAAAAAAAATTTTTTCTTATTATCGCCAAAAAAATTTCGAATGAAAGCCAATACGTTTATCTATCCAACGCAAAAGAAATTAAGTCGATATCTTGAAAACTAAGCAAATTATGACCAAAAAGGTAACCACTTCTACTATTGCCTCCTTCCGGCCACTTTTTAGTAGAACTGGTTACCTTTTTGATCATAACTTGCTTAGTTTTCAAGATATGGACATGATTCCTTTTGCGTTGGATAGATAAATATATTGACTTTAATTAGAAATTCTTTTTTTGCGGGTAGTGCGAAAAAAATTTTTTGCTCAAAAATTATGATGACCTAACCCCTTTGTTTTTTTGAAAACTTCTACTACTACTACACTTCTACTACTGCCTCCTTCCGGCCACTTTTTAGTAGAACTGGTTATCTTTTTGATCATAACTTGCTTAGTTTTCCAGATATCGACATGATTCCTTTTGCGTTGGATAGATAAATATATTGGCTTTAATTAGAAATTCTTTTTTGCGGGTAGTACGAAAAAAAATTTTTTGCTCAAAAATTATGATGACCTAACCCCTTTGTTTTTTTGAAAAAATGCCAAAAAATTTTTTTTCTTATTATCGCCAAAAAAAAAATTTAGAATGAAAGCCAATACGTTTATCTATCCAACGCAAAAGAAATTAAGTCGATATCTTGAAAACTAAGCAAATTATGACCAAAAAGGTAACCACTTCTACTACTGCCTCCTTCCGGCCACTTTTTAGTAGAACTGGTTACCTTTTTGATCATAACTTGCTTAGTTTTCAAGATATGGACATGATTCCTTTTGCGTTGGATAGATAAATATATTGGCTTTAATTAGAAATCCTTTTTTGGGGGTAGTGCGAAAAAAAATTTTTTGCTCAAAAATTATGATGAACTAACCCCTTTGTTTTTTTGAAAAAATGCCAAAAAAAATTTTTTTCTTATTATGGCCAAAGAAATTTCGAATGAAAGCCAATACGTTTATCTATCCAACGCAAAAGAAATTAAGTCGATATCTTGAAAACTAAGCAAATTATGACCAAAAAGGTAACCACTTCTACTACTGCCTCCTTCCGGCCACTTTTTAGTAGAACTGGTTACCTTTTTGATCATAACTTGCTTAGTTTTCAAGATATGGACATGATTCCTTTTGCGTTGGATAGATAAATATATTGGCTTTAATTAGAAATCCTTTTTTGGGGGTAGTGCGAAAAAAAATTTTTTGCTCAAAAATTATGATGAACTAACCCCTTTGTTTTTTTGAAAAAATGCCAAAAAAAATTTTTTTCTTATTATGGCCAAAGAAATTTCGAATGAAAGCCAATACGTTTATCTATCCAACGCAAAAGAAATTAAGTCGATATCTTGAAAACTAAGCAAATTATGACCAAAAAGGTAACCACTTCTACTACTGCCTCCTTCCGGCCACTTTTTAGTAGAACTGGTTATCTTTTTGATCATAACTTGCTTAGTTTTCCAGATATCGACATGATTCCTTTTGCGTTGGATAGATAAATATATTGGCTTTAATTAGAAATTCTTTTTTTGCGGGTAGTACGAAAAAAATTTTTTGCTCAAAAATTATGATGACTTAAACCCTTTGTTTTTTTGAAAAAATGCCAAAAAAATTTTTTTTCTTATTATCGCCAAAAAAAATTTAGAATGAAGGCCAATACGTTTATCTATCCAACGCAAAAGAAATTAAGTCGATATCTTGAAAACTAAGCAAATTATGACCAAAAAGTAACCACTTCTACTACTGCCTCCTTCCGGCCACTTTTTAGTAGAACTGGTTACCTTTTTGATCATAACTTGCTTAGTTTTCAAGATATGGACATGATTGCTTTTGCGTTGGATAGATAAATATATTGACTTTAATTAGAAATTCTTTTTTTGCGGGTAGTGCGAAAAAAATTTTTTGCTCAAAAATTATGATGACCTAACCCCTTTGTTTTTTTGAAAAAATGTCAAAAAAATTTTTTTCTTATTATCGCCAAAAAAATTTCGAATGAAAGCCAATACGTTTATTTATCCAACGCAAAAGAAATTAAGTCGATATCTTGAAAACTAAGCAAATTATGACCAAAAAGGTAACCACTTCTACAACTGCCTCCTTCCGGCCACTTTTTAGTAGAACTGGTTATCTTTTTGATCATAACTTGCTTAGTTTTCCAGATATCGACATGATTCCTTTTGCGTTGGATAGATAAATATATTGGCTTTAATTAGAAATTCTTTTTTGCGGGTAGTACGAAAAAAAATTTTTTGCTCAAAAATTATGATGACCTAACCCCTTTGTTTTTTTGAAAAAATGCCAAAAAAATTTTTTTCTTATTATCGCCAAAAAAAAAATTTAGAATGAAAGCCAATACGTTTATCTATCCAACGCAAAAGAAATTAAGTCGATATCTTGAAAACTAAGCAAATTATGACCAAAAAGGTAACAAGTTCTACTACTGCGTGCTTCCGGCCGCTTTTTAGTACAACTGGTTACCTTTTTGATCATAACTTGCTTAGTTTTCAAGATATGGACATGATTCCTTTTGCGTTGGATAGATAAATATATTGGCTTTAATCAGAAATTCTTTTTTTTGCGGGTAGTGCGAAAAAAATTTTTTGCTCAAAAATTATGATGACCTAACCCCTGTTTTTTTGAAAAAATGCCAAAAAAATTTTTTTTCTTATTATCGCCAAAAAAAAATTAGAATGAAAGCCAATACGTTTATCCATCCAACGCAAAAGAAATTAAGTCGATATCTTGAAAACTAAGCAAATTATGACCAAAAAGGTAACCACTTCTACTACTGCCTCCTTCCGGCCACTTTTTAGTAGAACTGGTTACCTTTTTGATCATAACTTGCTTAGTTTTCAAGATATGGACATGATTCCTTTTGCGTTGGATAGATAAATATATTGGCTTTAATTAGAAATCCTTTTTTGGGGGTAGTGCGAAAAAAAATTTTTTGCTCAAAAATTATGATGAACTAATCCCTTTGTTTTTTTGAAAAAATGCCAAAAAAAAATTTTTTTCTTATTATGGCCAAAAAAATTTCGAATGAAAGCCAATACGTTTATCTATCCAACGCAAAAGAAATTAAGTCGATATCTTGAAAACTAAGCAAATTATGACCAAAAAGGTAACCACTTCTACTACTGCCTCCTTCCGGCCACTTTTTAGTAGAACTGGTTATCTTTTTGATCATAACTTGCTTAGTTTTCCAGATATCGCCATGATTCCTTTTGCGATGGATAGATAAATATATTGGCTTTAATTAGAAATCCTTTTTTTGCGAGTAGTGCAAAAAAAATTTTTTGCTCAAAAATTATGATGACCTAACCCTTGTTTTTTTGAAAAAATGCCAAAAAAATTTTTTTCTTATTATTGCCAAAAACAATTTGGAATGAAAGCCAATACGTTTATCTATCCAACGCAAAAGAAATTAAGTCGATATCTTGAAAACTAAGCAAATTATGACCAAAAAGGTAACAAGTTCTACTACTGCGTGCTTCCGGCCGCTTTTTAGTACAACTGGTTACCTTTTTGATCATAACTTGCTTAGTTTTCAAGATATGGACATGATTCCTTTTGCGTTGGATAGATAAATATATTGGCTTTAATCAGAAATTCTTTTTTTTGCGGGTAGTGCGAAAAAAATTTTTTGCTCAAAAATTATGATGACCTAACCCCTGTTTTTTTGAAAAAATGCCAAAAAAATTTTTTTTCTTATTATCGCCAAAAAAAATTTGGAATGAAAGCCAATACGTTTATCTATCCAACGCAAAAGAAATTAAGTCGATATCTTGAAAACTAAGCAAATTATGACCAAAAAGGTAACCACTTTTACTACTGCCTCCTTCCGACCACTTTTTAGTAGAACTGGTTACCTTTTTGATCATAACTTGCTTAGTTTTCAAGATATCGACATGATTCCTTTTGCGATAGATAAATATATTGGCTTTAATTAGAAATTCTTTTTTTCGGGTAGTGCGAAAAAAAATTTTTGCTCAAAAATTATGATGAACTAACCCCTTTGTTTTTTTGAAAAAATGCCAAAAAAAATTTTTTTCTTATTATCGCCAAAAAAATTTCGAATGAAAGCCAATACGTTTATCTATCCAACGCAAAAGAAATTAAGTCGATATCTTGAAAACTAAGCAAATTATGACCAAAAAGGTAACCACTTCTACTATTGCCTCCTTCCGGCCACTTTTTAGTAGAACTGGTTACCTTTTTGATCATAACTTGCTTAGTTTTCAAGATATGGACATGATTCCTTTTGCGTTGGATAGATAAATATATTGACTTTAATTAGAAATTCTTTTTTTGCGGGTAGTGCGAAAAAAATTTTTTGCTCAAAAATTATGATGACCTAACCCCTTTGTTTTTTTGAAAAAATGTCAAAAAAATTTTTTTCTTATTATCGCCAAAAAAATTTCGAATGAAAGCCAATACGTTTATCTATCCAACGCAAAAGAAATTAAGTCGATATCTTGAAAACTAAGCAAATTATGACCAAAAAGGTAACCACTTCTACTACTGCCTCCTTCCGGCCACTTTTTAGTAGAACTGGTTATCTTTTTGATCATAACTTGCTTAGTTTTCCAGATATCGACATGATTCCTTTTGCGTTGGATAGATAAATATATTGGCTTTAATTAGAAATTCTTTTTTGCGGGTAGTACGAAAAAAAATTTTTTGCTCAAAAATTATGATGACCTAACCCCTTTGTTTTTTTGAAAAAATGCCAAAAAAATTTTTTTCTTATTATCGCCAAAAAAAAAATTTAGAATGAAAGCCAATACGTTTATCTATCCAACGCAAAAGAAATTAAGTCGATATCTTGAAAACTAAGCAAATTATGACCAAAAAGGTAACCACTTCTACTACTGCCTCCTTCCGGCCACTTTTTAGTAGAACTGGTTACCTTTTTGATCATAACTTGCTTAGTTTTCAAGATATGGACATGATTCCTTTTGCGTTGGATAGATAAATATATTGGCTTTAATTAGAAATCCTTTTTTGGGGGTAGTGCGAAAAAAAATTTTTTGCTCAAAAATTATGATGAACTAACCCCTTTGTTTTTTTGAAAAAATGCCAAAAAAAATTTTTTTCTTATTATGGCCAAAGAAATTTCGAATGAAAGCCAATACGTTTATCTATCCAACGCAAAAGAAATTAAGTAGATATCTTGAAAACTAAGCAAATTATGACCAAAAAGGTAACCACTTCTACTACTGCCTCCTTCCGGCCACTTTTTAGTAGAACTGGTTATCTTTTTGATCATAACTTGCTTAGTTTTCCAGATATCGACATGATTCCTTTTGCGTTGGATAGATAAATATATTGGCTTTAATTAGAAATTCTTTTTTTGCGGGTAGTACGAAAAAAATTTTTTGCTCAAAAATTATGATGACTTAAACCCTTTGTTTTTTTGAAAAAATGCCAAAAAAATTTTTTTTCTTATTATCGCCAAAAAAAATTTAGAATGAAGGCCAATACGTTTATCTATCCAACGCAAAAGAAATTAAGTCGATATCTTGAAAACTAAGCAAATTATGACCAAAAAGTAACCACTTCTACTACTGCCTCCTTCCGGCCACTTTTTAGTAGAACTGGTTACCTTTTTGATCATAACTTGCTTAGTTTTCAAGATATGGACATGATTGCTTTTGCGTTGGATAGATAAATATATTGACTTTAATTAGAAATTCTTTTTTGCGGGTAGTACGAAAAAAAATTTTTTGCTCAAAAATTATGATGACCTAACCCCTTTGTTTTTTTGAAAAAATGCCAAAAAAATTTTTTTCTTATTATCGCCAAAAAAAAAATTTAGAATGAAAGCCAATACGTTTATCTATCCAACGCAAAAGAAATTAAGTCGATATCTTGAAAACTAAGCAAATTATGACCAAAAAGGTAACCACTTCTACTACTGCCTCCTTCCGGCCACTTTTTAGTAGAACTGGTTACCTTTTTGATCATAACTTGCTTAGTTTTCAAGATATGGACATGATTCCTTTTGCGTTGGATAGATAAATATATTGGCTTTAATTAGAAATCCTTTTTTGGGGGTAGTGCGAAAAAAAATTTTTTGCTCAAAAATTATGATGAACTAACCCCTTTGTTTTTTTGAAAAAATGCCAAAAAAAATTTTTTTCTTATTATGGCCAAAGAAATTTCGAATGAAAGCCAATACGTTTATCTATCCAACGCAAAAGAAATTAAGTCGATATCTTGAAAACTAAGCAAATTATGACCAAAAAGGTAACCACTTCTACTACTGCCTCCTTCCGGCCACTTTTTAGTAGAACTGGTTATCTTTTTGATCATAACTTGCTTAGTTTTCCAGATATCGACATGATTCCTTTTGCGTTGGATAGATAAATATATTGGCTTTAATTAGAAATTCTTTTTTTGCGGGTAGTACGAAAAAAATTTTTTGCTCAAAAATTATGATGACTTAAACCCTTTGTTTTTTTGAAAAAATGCCAAAAAAATTTTTTTTCTTATTATCGCCAAAAAAAATTTAGAATGAAGGCCAATACGTTTATCTATCCAACGCAAAAGAAATTAAGTCGATATCTTGAAAACTAAGCAAATTATGACCAAAAAGTAACCACTTCTACTACTGCCTCCTTCCGGCCACTTTTTAGTAGAACTGGTTACCTTTTTGATCATAACTTGCTTAGTTTTCAAGATATGGACATGATTGCTTTTGCGTTGGATAGATAAATATATTGACTTTAATTAGAAATTCTTTTTTTGCGGGTAGTGCGAAAAAAATTTTTTGCTCAAAAATTATGATGACCTAACCCCTTTGTTTTTTTGAAAAAATGTCAAAAAAATTTTTTTCTTATTATCGCCAAAAAAATTTCGAATGAAAGCCAATACGTTTATCTATCCAACGCAAAAGAAATTAAGTCGATATCTTGAAAACTAAGCAAATTATGACCAAAAAGGTAACCACTTCTACAACTGCCTCCTTCCGGCCACTTTTTAGTAGAACTGGTTATCTTTTTGATCATAACTTGCTTAGTTTTCCAGATATCGACATGATTCCTTTTGCGTTGGATAGATAAATATATTGGCTTTAATTAGAAATTCTTTTTTGCGGGTAGTACGAAAAAAAATTTTTTGCTCAAAAATTATGATGACCTAACCCCTTTGTTTTTTTGAAAAAATGCCAAAAAAATTTTTTTCTTATTATCGCCAAAAAAAAAAATTTAGAATGAAAGCCAATACGTTTATCTATCCAACGCAAAAGAAATTAAGTCGATATCTTGAAAACTAAGCAAATTATGACCAAAAAGGTAACAAGTTCTACTACTGCGTGCTTCCGGCCGCTTTTTAGTACAACTGGTTACCTTTTTGATCATAACTTGCTTAGTTTTCAAGATATGGACATGATTCCTTTTGCGTTGGATAGATAAATATATTGACTTTAATTAGAAATTCTTTTTTTGCGGGTAGTGCGAAAAAAATTTTTTGCTCAAAAATTATGATGACCTAACCCCTGTTTTTTTGAAAAAATGTCAAAAAAATTTTTTTCTTATTATCGCCAAAAAAATTTCGAATGAAAGCCAATACGTTTATCTATCCAACGCAAAAGAAATTAAGTCGATATCTTGAAAACTAAGCAAATTATGACCAAAAAGGTAACCACTTCTACAACTGCCTCCTTCCGGCCACTTTTTAGTAGAACTGGTTATCTTTTTGATCATAACTTGCTTAGTTTTCCAGATATCGACATGATTCCTTTTGCGTTGGATAGATAAATATATTGGCTTTAATTAGAAATTCTTTTTTGCGGGTAGTACGAAAAAAAATTTTTTGCTCAAAAATTATGATGACCTAACCCCTTTGTTTTTTTGAAAAAATGCCAAAAAAATTTTTTTCTTATTATCGCCAAAAAAAAAATTTAGAATGAAAGCCAATACGTTTATCTATCCAACGCAAAAGAAATTAAGTCGATATCTTGAAAACTAAGCAAATTATGACCAAAAAGGTAACAAGTTCTACTACTGCGTGCTTCCGGCCGCTTTTTAGTACAACTGGTTACCTTTTTGATCATAACTTGCTTAGTTTTCAAGATATGGACATGATTCCTTTTGCGTTGGATAGATAAATATATTGGCTTTAATCAGAAATTCTTTTTTTTGCGGGTAGTGCGAAAAAAATTTTTTGCTCAAAAATTATGATGACCTAACCCCTGTTTTTTTGAAAAAATGCCAAAAAAATTTTTTTTCTTATTATCGCCAAAAAAAAATTAGAATGAAAGCCAATACGTTTATCCATCCAACGCAAAAGAAATTAAGTCGATATCTTGAAAACTAAGCAAATTATGACCAAAAAGGTAACCACTTCTACTACTGCCTCCTTCCGGCCACTTTTTAGTAGAACTGGTTACCTTTTTGATCATAACTTGCTTAGTTTTCAAGATATGGACATGATTCCTTTTGCGTTGGATAGATAAATATATTGGCTTTAATTAGAAATCCTTTTTTGGGGGTAGTGCGAAAAAAAATTTTTTGCTCAAAAATTATGATGAACTAATCCCTTTGTTTTTTTGAAAAAATGCCAAAAAAAATTTTTTTCTTATTATGGCCAAAAAAATTTCGAATGAAAGCCAATACGTTTATCTATCCAACGCAAAAGAAATTAAGTCGATATCTTGAAAACTAAGCAAATTATGACCAAAAAGGTAACCACTTCTACTACTGCCTCCTTCCGGCCACTTTTTAGTAGAACTGGTTATCTTTTTGATCATAACTTGCTTAGTTTTCCAGATATCGCCATGATTCCTTTTGCGATGGATAGATAAATATATTGGCTTTATTTAGAAATCCTTTTTTTGCGAGTAGTGCAAAAAAAATTTTTTGCTCAAAAATTATGATGACCTAACCCCTTTGTTTTTTTGAAAAAATGCCAAAAAAATTTTTTTTCTTATTATTGCCAAAAACAATTTGGAATGAAAGCCAATACGTTTATCTATCCAACGCAAAAGAAATTAAGTCGATATCTTGAAAACTAAGCAAATTATGACCAAAAAGGTAACAAGTTCTACTACTGCGTGCTTCCGGCCGCTTTTTAGTACAACTGGTTACCTTTTTGATCATAACTTGCTTAGTTTTCAAGATATGGACATGATTCCTTTTGCGTTGGATAGATAAATATATTGGCTTTAATCAGAAATTCTTTTTTTTGCGGGTAGTGCGAAAAAAATTTTTTGCTCAAAAATTATGATGACCTAACCCCTGTTTTTTTGAAAAAATGCCAAAAAATTTTTTTTTCTTATTATCGCCAAAAAAAAATTAGAATGAAAGCCAATACGTTTATCCATCCAACGCAAAAGAAATTAAGTCGATATCTTGAAAACTAAGCAAATTATGACCAAAAAGGTAACCACTTCTACTACTGCCTCCTTCCGGCCACTTTTTAGTAGAACTGGTTACCTTTTTGATCATAACTTGCTTAGTTTTCAAGATATGGACATGATTCCTTTTGCGTTGGATAGATAAATATATTGGCTTTAATTAGAAATCCTTTTTTGGGGGTAGTGCGAAAAAAAATTTTTTGCTCAAAAATTATGATGAACTAACCCCTTTGTTTTTTTGAAAAAATGCCAAAAAAAATTTTTTTCTTATTATGGCCAAAAAAATTTCGAATGAAAGCCAATACGTTTATCTATCCAACGCAAAAGAAATTAAGTCGATATCTTGAAAACTAAGCAAATTATGACCAAAAAGGTAACCACTTCTACTACTGCCTCCTTCCGGCCACTTTTTAGTAGAACTGGTTATCTTTTTGATCATAACTTGCTTAGTTTTCCAGATATCGCCATGATTCCTTTTGCGATGGATAGATAAATATATTGGCTTTAATTAGAAATCCTTTTTTTGCGAGTAGTGCAAAAAAAATTTTTTGCTCAAAAATTATGATGACCTAACCCCTGTTTTTTTGAAAAAATGCCAAAAAATTTTTTTTTTCTTATTATCGCCAAAAAAAAATTAGAATGAAAGCCAATACGTTTATCCATCCAACGCAAAAGAAATTAAGTCGATATCTTGAAAACTAAGCAAATTATGACCA
This sequence comes from Germaria angustata, assembly GCA_963681545.1. NCBI lineage: Eukaryota > Metazoa > Arthropoda > Insecta > Diptera > Tachinidae > Germaria > Germaria angustata. The sequence continues at coordinate 44,534,980 of OY812998.1, read as the reverse complement.
AAAAGGTAACCACTTCTACTACTGCCTCCTTCCGGCCACTTTTTAGTAGAACTGGTTACCTTTTTGATCATAACTTGCTTAGTTTTCAAGATATGGACATGATTCCTTTTGCGTTGGATAGATAAATATATTGGCTTTAATTAGAAATCCTTTTTTGGGGGTAGTGCGAAAAAAAATTTTTTGCTCAAAAATTATGATGAACTAACCCCTTTGTTTTTTTGAAAAAATGCCAAAAAAAATTTTTTTCTTATTATGGCCAAAGAAATTTCGAATGAAAGCCAATACGTTTATCTATCCAACGCAAAAGAAATTAAGTCGATATCTTGAAAACTAAGCAAATTATGACCAAAAAGGTAACCACTTCTACTACTGCCTCCTTCCGGCCACTTTTTAGTAGAACTGGTTATCTTTTTGATCATAACTTGCTTAGTTTTCCAGATATCGACATGATTCCTTTTGCGTTGGATAGATAAATATATTGGCTTTAATTAGAAATTCTTTTTTTGCGGGTAGTACGAAAAAAATTTTTTGCTCAAAAATTATGATGACTTAAACCCTTTGTTTTTTTGAAAAAATGCCAAAAAAATTTTTTTTCTTATTATCGCCAAAAAAAATTTAGAATGAAGGCCAATACGTTTATCTATCCAACGCAAAAGAAATTAAGTCGATATCTTGAAAACTAAGCAAATTATGACCAAAAAGTAACCACTTCTACTACTGCCTCCTTCCGGCCACTTTTTAGTAGAACTGGTTACCTTTTTGATCATAACTTGCTTAGTTTTCAAGATATGGACATGATTGCTTTTGCGTTGGATAGATAAATATATTGACTTTAATTAGAAATTCTTTTTTTGCGGGTAGTGCGAAAAAAATTTTTTGCTCAAAAATTATGATGACCTAACCCCTTTGTTTTTTTGAAAAAATGTCAAAAAAATTTTTTTCTTATTATCGCCAAAAAAATTTCGAATGAAAGCCAATACGTTTATCTATCCAACGCAAAAGAAATTAAGTCGATATCTTGAAAACTAAGCAAATTATGACCAAAAAGGTAACCACTTCTACAACTGCCTCCTTCCGGCCACTTTTTAGTAGAACTGGTTATCTTTTTGATCATAACTTGCTTAGTTTTCCAGATATCGACATGATTCCTTTTGCGTTGGATAGATAAATATATTGGCTTTAATTAGAAATTCTTTTTTGCGGGTAGTACGAAAAAAAATTTTTTGCTCAAAAATTATGATGACCTAACCCCTTTGTTTTTTTGAAAAAATGCCAAAAAAATTTTTTTCTTATTATCGCCAAAAAAAAAAATTTAGAATGAAAGCCAATACGTTTATCTATCCAACGCAAAAGAAATTAAGTCGATATCTTGAAAACTAAGCAAATTATGACCAAAAAGGTAACAAGTTCTACTACTGCGTGCTTCCGGCCGCTTTTTAGTACAACTGGTTACCTTTTTGATCATAACTTGCTTAGTTTTCAAGATATGGACATGATTCCTTTTGCGTTGGATAGATAAATATATTGGCTTTAATCAGAAATTCTTTTTTTTGCGGGTAGTGCGAAAAAAATTTTTTGCTCAAAAATTATGATGACCTAACCCCTGTTTTTTTGAAAAAATGCCAAAAAAATTTTTTTTCTTATTATCGCCAAAAAAAAATTAGAATGAAAGCCAATACGTTTATCCATCCAACGCAAAAGAAATTAAGTCGATATCTTGAAAACTAAGCAAATTATGACCAAAAAGGTAACCACTTCTACTACTGCCTCCTTCCGGCCACTTTTTAGTAGAACTGGTTACCTTTTTGATCATAACTTGCTTAGTTTTCAAGATATGGACATGATTCCTTTTGCGTTGGATAGATAAATATATTGGCTTTAATTAGAAATCCTTTTTTGGGGGTAGTGCGAAAAAAAATTTTTTGCTCAAAAATTATGATGAACTAATCCCTTTGTTTTTTTGAAAAAATGCCAAAAAAAATTTTTTTCTTATTATGGCCAAAAAAATTTCGAATGAAAGCCAATACGTTTATCTATCCAACGCAAAAGAAATTAAGTCGATATCTTGAAAACTAAGCAAATTATGACCAAAAAGGTAACCACTTCTACTACTGCCTCCTTCCGGCCACTTTTTAGTAGAACTGGTTATCTTTTTGATCATAACTTGCTTAGTTTTCCAGATATCGCCATGATTCCTTTTGCGATGGATAGATAAATATATTGGCTTTAATTAGAAATCCTTTTTTTGCGAGTAGTGCAAAAAAAATTTTTTGCTCAAAAATTATGATGACCTAACCCCTTTGTTTTTTTGAAAAAATGCCAAAAAAATTTTTTTTCTTATTATTGCCAAAAACAATTTGGAATGAAAGCCAATACGTTTATCTATCCAACGCAAAAGAAATTAAGTCGATATCTTGAAAACTAAGCAAATTATGACCAAAAAGGTAACAAGTTCTACTACTGCGTGCTTCCGGCCGCTTTTTAGTACAACTGGTTACCTTTTTGATCATAACTTGCTTAGTTTTCAAGATATGGACATGATTCCTTTTGCGTTGGATAGATAAATATATTGGCTTTAATCAGAAATTCTTTTTTTTGCGGGTAGTGCGAAAAAAATTTTTTGCTCAAAAATTATGATGACCTAACCCCTGTTTTTTTGAAAAAATGCCAAAAAATTTTTTTTTCTTATTATCGCCAAAAAAAAATTAGAATGAAAGCCAATACGTTTATCCATCCAACGCAAAAGAAATTAAGTCGATATCTTGAAAACTAAGCAAATTATGACCAAAAAGGTAACCACTTCTACTACTGCCTCCTTCCGGCCACTTTTTAGTAGAACTGGTTACCTTTTTGATCATAACTTGCTTAGTTTTCAAGATATGGACATGATTCCTTTTGCGTTGGATAGATAAATATATTGGCTTTAATTAGAAATCCTTTTTTGGGGGTAGTGCGAAAAAAAATTTTTTGCTCAAAAATTATGATGAACTAACCCCTTTGTTTTTTTGAAAAAATGCCAAAAAAAATTTTTTTCTTATTATGGCCAAAAAAATTTCGAATGAAAGCCAATACGTTTATCTATCCAACGCAAAAGAAATTAAGTCGATATCTTGAAAACTAAGCAAATTATGACCAAAAAGGTAACCACTTCTACTACTGCCTCCTTCCGGCCACTTTTTAGTAGAACTGGTTATCTTTTTGATCATAACTTGCTTAGTTTTCCAGATATCGCCATGATTCCTTTTGCGATGGATAGATAAATATATTGGCTTTAATTAGAAATCCTTTTTTTGCGAGTAGTGCAAAAAAAATTTTTTGCTCAAAAATTATGATGACCTAACCCCTGTTTTTTTGAAAAAATGCCAAAAAATTTTTTTTTCTTATTATCGCCAAAAAAAAAATTAGAATGAAAGCCAATACGTTTATCCATCCAACGCAAAAGAAATTAAGTCGATATCTTGAAAACTAAGCAAATTATGACCAAAAAGGTAACCACTTCTACTACTGCCTCCTTCCGGCCACTTTTTAGTAGAACTGGTTACCTTTTTGATCATAACTTGCTTAGTTTTCAAGATATGGACATGATTCCTTTTGCGTTGGATAGATAAATATATTGGCTTTAATTAGAAATCCTTTTTTGGGGGTAGTGCGAAAAAAAATTTTTTGCTCAAAAATTAACAAATGCTTTGTTTTTTTGAAAAAATGCCAAAAAAAATTTTTTTCTTATTATGGCCAAAAAAATTTCGAATGAAAGCCAATACGTTTATCTATCCAACGCAAAAGAAATTAAGTCGATATCTTGAAAACTAAGCAAATTATGACCAAAAAGGTAACCACTTCTACTACTGCCTCCTTCCGGCCACTTTTTAGTAGAACTGGTTATCTTTTTGATCATAACTTGCTTAGTTTTCCAGATATCGCCATGATTCCTTTTGCGATGGATAGATAAATATATTGGCTTTAATTAGAAATCCTTTTTTTGCGAGTAGTGCAAAAAAAATTTTTTGCTCAAAAATTATGATGACCTAACCCCTTTGTTTTTTTGAAAAAATGCCAAAAAAATTTTTTTTCTTATTATTGCCAAAAACAATTTGGAATGAAAGCCAATACGTTTATCTATCCAACGCAAAAGAAATAAAGTCGATATCTTCAAAACTAAGCAAATTATGACCAAAAAGGTAACCAGTTCTACTACTGCCTCCTTCCGGCCACTTTTTAGTACAACTGGTTACCTTTTTGATCATAACTTGCTTAGTTTTCAAGATATCGACATGATTCCTTTTGCGATGGATAGATAAATATATTGGCTTTAATTAGAAATCCTTTTTTTGCGGGTAGTACGAAAAAAAATTTTTTGCTCAAAAATTATGATGACCTAACCCTTTGTTTTTTTGAAAAAATGCCAAAAAAATTTTTTTTCTTATTATTGCCAAAAACAATTTGGAATGAAAGCCAATACGTTTATCTATCCAACGCAAAAGAAATTAAGTCGATATCTTGAAAACTAAGCAAATTATGACCAAAAAGGTAACCAGTTCTACTACTGCCTCCTTCCGGCCACTTTTTAGTACAACTGGTTACCTTTTTGATCATAACTTGCTTAGTTTTCAAGATATCGACATGATTCCTTTTGCGTTGGATAGATAAAAAGTGGCCGGAAGGAGGCAGTAGTAGAACTGGTTACCTTTTTGTTCATAACTTGCTTAGTTTTCAAGATATCGACATGATTCCTTTTGCGTTGGATAGATAAATATATTGGCTTTAATTAGAAATTCTTTTTTGGGGGTAGTGCGAAAAAAAATTTTTTGCTCAAAAATTATGATGACCTAACCCCTTTGTTTTTTTGAAAAAATGCCAAAAAATTTTTTTTTCTTATTATTGCCAAAAACAATTTGGAATGAAAGCCAATACGTTTATCTATCCAACGCAAAAGAAATTAAGTCGATATCTTGAAAACTAAGCAAATTATGACCAAAAAGGTAACCACTTCTACTACTGCCTCCTTCCGGCCACTTTTTAGTACAACTGGTTACCTTTTTGATCATAACTTGCTTAGTTTTCAAGATATCGACATGATTCCTTTTGCGATAGATAAATATATTGGCTTTAATTAGAAATTCTTTTTTTTCGGGTAGTGCGAAAAAAAATTTTTGCTCAAAAATTATGATGACCTAACCCCTTTGTTTTTTTGAAAAAATGCCAAAAAAAATTTTTTTCTTATTATCGCCAAAAAAAATTTAAAATGAAAGCCAATACGTTTATCTATCCAACGCAAAAGAAATTAAGTCGATATCTTGAAAACTAAGCAAATTATGACCAAAAAGGTAACCAGTTCTACTACTGCCTCCTTCCGGCCACTTTTTAGTACAACTGGTTACCTTTTTGATCATAACTTGCTTAGTTTTCAAGATATCGAAATGATTCCTTTTGCGTTGGATAGATAAATATATTGGCTTTAATTAGAAATCCTTTTTTTGCGGGTAGTACGAAAAAAAAATTTTTGCTCAAAAATTATGATGACCTAACCCCTTTGTTTTTTTGAAAAAATGCCAAAGAAATTTTTTTTCTTATTATTGCCAAAAACAATTTGGAATGAAAGCCAATACGTTTATCTATCCAACGCAAAAGAAATTAAGTCGATATCTTGAAAACTAAGCAAATTATGACCAAAAAGGTAACCAGTTCTACTACTGCCTCCTTCCGGCCACTTTTTAGTACAACTGGTTACCTTTTTGATCATAACTTGCTTAGTTTTCAAGATATCGAAATGATTCCTTTTGCGTTGGATAGATAAATATATTGGCTTTAATTAGAAATCCTTTTTTTGCGGGTAGTACGAAAAAAAATTTTTTGCTCAAAAATTATGATGACCTAACTAACCCCTTTGTTTTTTTGAAAAAATGCCAAAAAAATTTTTTGTCTTATTATCGCCAAAAAAAATTTAGAATGAAAGCCAATACGTTTATCTATCCAACGCAAAAGAAATTAAGTCGATATCTTGAAAACTAAGCAAATTATGACCAAAAAGGTAACCAGTTCTACTACTGCCTCCTTCCGGCCACTTTTTAGTACAACTGGTTACCTTTTTGATCATAACTTGCTTAGTTTTCAAGATATCGACATGATTCCTTTTGCGATAGATAAATATATTGGCTTTTGCCCCTATTGCGGTTCACAACTCAACTCAGTTTGGTCGTGTAGAGTCAACCCAACTTATGCACAACCAAACTCATTTTAGTTATTGTGTATCGCAATAACTAAAGTGAGTGTGGTTGTGCACAAGTTGGGTTGACTCTCACACGACCAAACTGAGTTGAGTGGTGAACCGCAATAGGGGCATTTAATTAGAAATTCTTTTTTTTCGGGTAGTGCGAAAAAAATTTTTGCTCAAAAATTATGATGACCTAACCCCTTTGTTTTTTTTGAAAAAATGTCAAAAAAATTTTTTTCTTATTATCGCCAAAAAAATTTCGAATGAAAGCCAATACGTTTATCTATCCAACGCAAAAGAAATTAAGTCGATATCTTGAAAACTAAGCAAATTATGACCAAAAAGGTAACCACTTCTACTACTGCCTCCTTCCGGCCACTTTTTAGTAGAACTGGTTATCTTTTTGATCATAACTTGCTTAGTTTTCCAGATATCGACATGATTCCTTTTGCGTTGGATAGATAAATATATTGGCTTTAATTAGAAATTCTTTTTTGCGGGTAGTACGAAAAAAAATTTTTTGCTCAAAAATTATGATGACCTAACGCCTTTGTTTTTTTGAAAAAATGCCAAAAAAATTTTTTTCTTATTATCGCCAAAAAAAAAATTTAGAATGAAAGCCAATACGTTTATCTATCCAACGCAAAAGAAATTAAGTCGATATCTTGAAAACTAAGCAAATTATGACCAAAAAGGTAACCACTTCTACTACTGCCTCCTTCCGGCCACTTTTTAGTAGAACTGGTTACCTTTTTGATCATAACTTGCTTAGTTTTCCAGATATCGACATGATTCCTTTTGCGTTGGATAGATAAATATATTGGCTTTAATTAGAAATTCTTTTTTTTGCGGGTAGTGCGAAAAAAAATTTTTCCTCAAAAATTATGACCTATAACCCCTTTGTTTTTTTTTTGAAAAAATGCCAAAAAAAATTTTTTCTTATCGCCAAAAAAAATGTCGTATGAAAGCCAATACGTTTGTCTATCCAACGCAAAAGAAATTAAGTCGATATCTTGAAAACTAAGCAAATTATGACCAAAAAGGTAACCACTTCTACTACTGCCTCTTTCCGGCCACTTTTTAGTAGAACTGGTTATCTTTTTGATCATAACTTGCTTAGTTTTCCAGATATAGACATGATTCCTTTTGCGTTGGATAGATAAATATATTGGCTTTAATTAGAAATTCTTTTTTTTGCGGGTAGTGCGAAAAAAAATTTTCCTCAAAAATTATGATGACCTATAACCCCTTTGTTTTTTTGAAAAAATGCCAAAAAAAAATTTTTCTTATCGCCAAAAAAATGTCGTATGAAAGCCAATACGTTTATCTATCCAACGCAAAAGAAATTAAGTCGATATCTTGAAAACTAAGCAAATTATGACCAAAAAGGTAACCACTTCTACTACTGCCTCCTTCCGGCCACTTTTTAGTAGAACTGGTTGGTTACCTTTTTGATCATAACTTGCTTAGTTTTCAAGATATCGACATGATTCCTTTTGCGTTGGATAGATAAATATATTGGCTTTAATTAGAAATTCTTTTTTGGGGGTAGTGCGAAAAAAATTTTTTGCTCAAAAATTATGATGACCTAACCCCTTTGTTTTTTTGAAAAAAAAAAAAATTTTTTTTTCTATTATCGCCAAAAAAAAAATTTCGAATGAAAGCCAATACGTTTATCTATCCAACGCAAAAGAAATTAAGTCGATATCTTGAAAACTAAGCAAATTATGACCAAAAAGGTAACCAGTTCTACTACTGCCTCCTTCCGGCCACTTTTTATTACAACTGGTTACCTTTTTGATCATAACTTGCTTAGTTTTCAAGATATCGAGATGATTCCTTTTGCGATAGATAAATATATTGGCTTTAATTAGAAATTCTTTTTTTGCGGGTAGTGCGAAAAAAAATTTTTCCTCAAAAATTATGATGACCTAACCCCTTTGTTTTTTTGAAAAAAAAAAAAATTTTTTTTTCTATTATCGCCAAAAAAAAAATTTCGAATGAAAGCCAATACGTTTATCTATCCAACGCAAAAGAAATTAAGTCGATATCTTGAAAACTAAGCAAATTATGACCAAAAAGGTAACCACTTCTACTACTGCCTCCTTCCGGCCACTTTTTAGTAGAACTGGTTACCTTTTTGATCATAACTTGCTTAGTTTTCCAGATATCGACATGATTCCTTTTGCGTTGGATAGATAAATATATTGGCTTTAATTAGAAATTCTTTTTTGGGGGTAGTGCGAAAAAAAATTTTTTGCTCAAAAATTATGATGACCTAACCCCTTTGTTTTTTTGAAAAAATGCCAAAAAAAAATTTTTTCTTATTATCGCCAAAAAAAATTTAGAATGAAAGCCAATACGTTTATCTATCCAACGCAAAAGAAATTAAGTCGATATCTTGAAAACTAAGCAAATTATGACCAAAAAGGTAACGAGTTCTACTACTGCCTCCTTCCGGCCACTTTTTATTACAACTGGTTACCTTTTTGATCATAACTTGCTTAGTTTTCAAGATATCGAGATGATTCCTTTTGCGATAGATAAATATATTGGCTTTAATTAGAAATTCTTTTTTTTCAGGTAGTACGAAAAAAACTTTTGCTCAAAAATTATGATGACCTAACCCCTTTGTTTATTGAAAAAATGCCAAAAAAATTTTTTTTCTTATTATCGCCAAAAAAAATTTAGAATGAAAGCCAATACGTTTATCTATCAAACGCAAAAGAAATTAAATCGATATCTTGAAAACTAAGCAAATTATGACCAAAAAGGTAACCACTTCTACTACTGCCTCCTTCCGGCCACTTTTTAGTAGAACTGGTTACCTTTTTGTTCATAACTTGCTTAGTTTTCAAGATATCGACATGATTCCTTTTGCGTTGGATGGATAAATATATTGGCTTTAATTAGAAATTCTTTTTTGGGGGTAGTGCGAAAAAAAATTTTTTGCTCAAAAATTATGATGACCTAACCCCTTTGTTTTTTTTGAAAAAATGCCAAAAAAATTTTTTTTCTTATTATAGCCAAAAAAAATTTAGAATGAAAGCCAATACGTTTATCTATCCAACGCAAAACAAATTAAGTCGATATCTTGAAAACTAAGCAAATTATGACCAAAAAGGTAACCACTTCTACTACTGCCTCCTTCCGGCCACTTTTTATTACAACTGGTTACCTTTTTGATCATAACTTGCTTAGTTTTCAAGATATCGACATGATTCCTTTTGCGATAGATAAATATATTGGCTTTAATTAGAAATTCTTTTTTTTCGGGTAGTGCGAAAAAAAATTTTTGCTCAAAAATTATGATGACCTAACCCCTTTGTTTTTTTTGAAAAAATGCCAAAAAAATTTTTTTCTTATCGCCAAAAAAAAAAATGGAATGAAAGCCAATACGTTTATCTATCCAACGCAAAAGAAAGTAAGTCGATATCTTGAAAACTAAGCAAATTATGACCAAAAAGGTAATCACTTCTACTACTGCCTCCTTCCGGCCACTTTTTAGTAGAACTGGTTACCTTTTTGATCATAACTTGCTTAGTTTTCAAGATATCGACATGATTCCTTTTGCGTTGGATAGACAAATATACTGGCTTTAATTAGAAATTCTTTTTTGGGGGTAGTGCGAAAAAAAATTTTTTGCTCAAAAATTATGATGAACTAACCCCTTTGTTTTTTTGAAAAAATGCCAAAAAAATTTTTTTCTTATTATCGCCAAAAAAATTTCGAATGAAAGCCAATACGTTTATCTATCCAACGCGGAAGAAATTAAGTCGATATCTTGAAAACTAAGCAAATTATGACCAAAAAGGTAACCACTTCTACTACTGCCTCCTTCCGGCCACTTTTTAGTAGAACTGGTTATCTTTTTGATCATAACTTGCTTAGTTTTCAAGATATCGACATGATTCCTTTTGCGATAAATAAATATATTGGCTTCAATTAGAAATTCTTTTTTTTCGGGTAGTGCGAAAAAAAATTTTTGCTCAAAAATTATGATGAACTAACCCCTTTGTTTTTTTGAAAAAATGCCAAAAAAAATTTTTTTTCTTATTATCGCCAAAAAAATTTCGAATGAAAGCCAATACGTTTATCTATCCAACGCAAAAGAAATTAAGTCGATATCTTGAAAACTAAGCAAATTATGACCAAAAAGGTAACCACTTCTACTACTGCCTCCTTCCGGCCACTTTTTAGTAGAACTGGTTATCTTTTTGATCATAACTTGCTTAGTTTTCCAGATATCGACATGATTCCTTTTGCGTTGGATAGATAAATATATTGGCTTTAATTAGAAATTCTTTTTTTGCGGATAGAAGGAAAAAAATTTTTGTGCTCAAAAATTATGATGAACTAACCCCTTTGTTTTTTTGAAAAAATGCCAAAAAAATTTTTTTTCTTATCGCCAAAAAAATTTCGAATGAAAGCCAATACGTTTATCTATCCAACGCAGAAGAAATTAAGTCGATATCTTGAAAACTAAGCAAATTATGACCAAAAAGGTAACCACTTCTACTACTGCCTCCTTCCGGCCACTTTTTAGTAGAACTGGTTATCTTTTTGATCATAACTTGCTTAGTTTTCCAGATATCGACATGATTCCTTTTGCGTTGGATAGATAAATATATTGGCTTTAATAAGAAATTCTTTTTTGGGGGTAGTGCGAAAAAAAATTTTTTGCTCAAAAATTATGATGAACTAACCCCTTTGTTTTTTTGAAAAAATGCCAAAAAAAATTTTTTCTTATTATCGCCAAAAAAATTTCGAATGAAAGCCAATACGTTTATCTCCTTCCGGCCACTTTTTAGTAGAACTGGTTACCTTTTTGATCATAACTTGCTTAGTTTTCAAGATATCGACATGATTCCTTTTGCGATAGATAAATATATTGGCTTTAATTAGAAATTCTTTTTTTTCGGGTAGTGCGAAAAAAAATTTTTGCTCAAAAATTATGATGACCTAACCCCTTTGTTTTTTTGAAAAAATGCCAAAAAAATTTTTTTCTTATCGCCAAAAAAAATTTGGAATGAAAGCCAATACGTTTATCTATCCAACGCAAAAGAAATTAAGTCGATATCTTGAAAACTAAGCAAATTATGACCAAAAAGGTAACCACTTCTACTACTGCCTCCTTCCGGCCACTTTTTAGTAGAACTGGTTATCTTTTTGATCATAACTTGCTTAGTTTTCCAGATATCGACATGATTCCTTTTGCGTTGGATAGATAAATATATTGGCTTTAATTAGAAATTCTTTTTTTGCGGGTAGTACGAAAAAAAATTTTTTGCTCCTTTGTTTTTTTGAAAAAATGCCAAAAAAATTTTTTTTCTTATTATCGCCAAAAAAAATTTAGAATGAAAGCCAATACGTTTATCTATCCAACGCAAAAGAAATTAAGTCGATATCTTGAAAACTAAGCAAATTATGACCAAAAAGGTAACCACTTCTACTACTGCCTCCTTCCGGCCACTTTTTAGTAGAACTGGTTACCTTTTTGATCATAACTTGCTTAGTTTTCCAGATATCGACATGATTCCTTTTGCGTTGGATAGATAAATATATTGGCTTTAATTAGAAATTCTTTTTTTTGCGGGTAGTGCGAAAAAAAATTTTTCCTCAAAAATTATGACCTATAACCCCTTTGTTTTTTTTTTTGAAAAAATGCCAAAAAAAATTTTTTCTTATCGCCAAAAAAAATGTCGTATGAAAGCCAATACGTTTGTCTATCCAACGCAAAAGAAATTAAGTCGATATCTTGAAAACTAAGCAAATTATGACCAAAAAGGTAACCACTTCTACTACTGCCTCTTTCCGGCCACTTTTTAGTAGAACTGGTTATCTTTTTGATCATAACTTGCTTAGTTTTCCAGATATAGACATGATTCCTTTTGCGTTGGATAGATAAATATATTGGCTTTAATTAGAAATTCTTTTTTTTGCGGGTAGTGCGAAAAAAAATTTTCCTCAAAAATTATGATGACCTATAACCCCTTTGTTTTTTTGAAAAAATGCCAAAAAAAAATTTTTCTTATCGCCAAAAAAATGTCGTATGAAAGCCAATACGTTTATCTATCCAACGCAAAAGAAATTAAGTCGATATCTTGAAAACTAAGCAAATTATGACCAAAAAGGTAACCACTTCTACTACTGCCTCCTTCCGGCCACTTTTTAGTAGAACTGGTTGGTTACCTTTTTGATCATAACTTGCTTAGTTTTCAAGATATCGACATGATTCCTTTTGCGTTGGATAGATAAATATATTGGCTTTAATTAGAAATTCTTTTTTGGGGGTAGTGCGAAAAAAATTTTTTGCTCAAAAATTATGATGACCTAACCCCTTTGTTTTTTTGAAAAAAAAAAAATTTTTTTTCTATTATCGCCAAAAAAAAAATTTCGAATGAAAGCCAATACGTTTATCTATCCAACGCAAAAGAAATTAAGTCGATATCTTGAAAACTAAGCAAATTATGACCAAAAAGGTAACCACTTCTACTACTGCCTCCTTCCGGCCACTTTTTAGTAGAACTGGTTATCTTTTTGATCATAACTTGCTTAGTTTTCCAGATATCGACATGATTCCTTTTGCGTTGGATAGATAAATATATTGGCTTTAATTAGAAATTCTTTTTTTGCGGGTAGTACAAAAAAAAATTTTTGCTCAAAAATTATGATGACCTAACCCCTTTGTTTTTTTTAAAAAATGCCAAAAAAATTTTTTTTCTTATTATCGCCAAAAAAAATTTAGAATGAAAGCCAATACGTTTATCTATCCAACGCAAAAGAAATTAAGTCGATATCTTGAAAACTAAGCAAATTATGACCAAAAAGGTAACCACTTCTACTACTGCCTCCTTCCGGCCACTTTTTAGTACAACTGGTTACCTTTTTGATCATAACTTGCTTAGTTTTCAAGATATCGACATGATTCCTTTTGCGATAGATAAATATATTGGCTTTAATTAGAAATTCTTTTTTTTCGGGTAGTGCGAAAAAAAATTTTTGCTCAAAAATTATGATGACCTAACCCCTTTGTTTTTTTGAAAAAATGCCAAAAAAATTTTTTTCTTATCGCCAAAAAAAATTTGGAATGAAAGCCAATACGTTAATCTATCCAACGCAAAAGAAATTAAGTCGATATCTTGAAAACTAAGCAAATTATGACCAAAAAGGTAATCACTTCTACTACTGCCTCCTTCCGGCCACTTTTTAGTAGAACTGGTTACCTTTTTGATCATAACTTGCTTAGTTTTCAAGATATCGACATGATTCCTTTTGCGTTGGATAGACAAATATATTGGCTTTAATTAGAAATTCTTTTTTGGGGGTAGTGCGAAAAAAAATTTTTTGCTCAAAAATTATGATGAACTAACCCCTTTGTTTTTTTGAAAAAATGCCAAAAAAATTTTTTTTATTATCGCCAAAAAAATTTCGAATGAAAGCCAATACGTTTATCTATCCAACGCAGAAGAAATTAAGTCGATATCTTGAAAACTAAGCAAATTATGACCAAAAAGGTAACCACTTCTACTACTGCCTCCTTCCGGCCACTTTTTAGTAGAACTGGTTATCTTTTTGATCATAACTTGCTTAGTTTTCAAGATATCGACATGATTCCTTTTGCGATAGATAAATATATTGGCTTCAATTAGAAAATCTTTTTTTTCGGGTAGTGCGAAAAAAAATTTTTGCTCAAAAATTATGATGACCTAACCCCTTTGTTTTTTTGAAAAAATGCCAAAAAAATTTTTTTCTTATCGCCAAAAAAAATTTGGAATGAAAGCCAATACGTTTATCTATCCAACGCAAAAGAAATTAAGTCGATATCTTGAAAACTAAGCAAATTATGACCAAAAAGGTAACCACTTCTACTACTGCCTCCTTCCGACCACTTTTTAGTAGAACTGGTTACCTTTTTGATCATAACTTGCTTAGTTTTCAAGATATCGACATGATTCCTTTTGCGATAGATAAATATATTGGCTTTAATTAGAAATTCTTTTTTTCGGGTAGTGCGAAAAAAAATTTTTGCTCAAAAATTATGATGACCTAACCCCTTTGTTTTTTTGAAAAAATGCCAAAAAAAATTTTTTCTTATCGCCAAAAAAAATTTGGAATGAAAGCCAATACGTTTATCTATCCAACGCAAAAGAAATTAAGTCGATATCTTGAAAACTAAGCAAATTATGACCAAAAAGGTAACCACTTTTACTACTGCCTCCTTCCGACCACTTTTTAGTAGAACTGGTTACCTTTTTGATCATAACTTGCTTAGTTTTCAAGATATCGACATGATTCCTTTTGCGATAGATAAATATATTGGCTTTAATTAGAAATTCTTTTTTTCGGGTAGTGCGAAAAAAAATTTTTGCTCAAAAATTATGATGAACTAACCCCTTTGTTTTTTTGAAAAAATGCCAAACAAATTTTTTTCTTATTATCGCCAAAAAAATTTCGAATGAAAGCCAATACGTTTATCTATCCAACGCAAAAGAAATTAAGTCGATATCTTGAAAACTAAGCAAATTATGACCAAAAAGGTAACCACTTCTACTATTGCCTCCTTCCGGCCACTTTTTAGTAGAACTGGTTACCTTTTTGATCATAACTTGCTTAGTTTTCAAGATATGGACATGATTCCTTTTGCGTTGGATAGACAAATATATTGGCTTTAATTAGAAATTCTTTTTTGGGGGTAGTGCGAAAAAAAATTTTTTGCTCAAAAATTATGATGAACTAACCCCTTTGTTTTTTTGAAAAAATGCCAAAAAAATTTTTTTTATTATCGCCAAAAAAATTTCGAATGAAAGCCAATACGTTTATCTATCCAACGCAGAAGAAATTAAGTCGATATCTTGAAAACTAAGCAAATTATGACCAAAAAGGTAACCACTTCTACTACTGCCTCCTTCCGGCCACTTTTTAGTAGAACTGGTTATCTTTTTGATCATAACTTGCTTAGTTTTCCAGATATCGACATGATTCCTTTTGCGTTGGATAGATAAATATATTGGCTTTAATTAGAAATTCTTTTTTTTGCGGGTAGTGCGAAAAAAAAAATTTCCTCAAAAATTATGATGACCTATAACCCCTTTGTTTTTTTGAAAAAATGCCAAAAAAAATTTTTTCTTATCGCCAAAAAAATGTCGTATGAAAGCCAATACGTTTATCTATCCAACGCAAAAGAAATTAAGTCGATATCTTGAAAACTAAGCAAATTATGACCAAAAAGGTAACCACTTCTACTACTGCCTCCTTCCGGCCACTTTTTAGTAGAACTGGTTACCTTTTTGATCATAACTTGCTTAGTTTTCAAGACATCGACATGATTCCTTTTGCGTTGGATAGATAAATATATTGACTTTAATTAGAAATTCTTTTTTTGCGGGTAGTGCAAAAAAAATTTTTTGCTCAAAAATTATGATGACCTAACCCCCGTTTTTTTGAAAAATGCCAAAAAAATTTTTTTCTTATCGCCAAAAAAATTTTGAATGAAAGCCAATACGTTTATCTATCCAACGCAAAAGAAATTAAGTCGATATCTTGAAAACTAAGCAAATTATGACCAAAAAGGTAACCAGTTCTACTACTGCCTCCTTCCGGCCACTTTTTAGTACAACTGGTTACCTTTTTGATCATAACTTGCTTAGTTTTCAAAATATCGACATGATTCCTTTTGCGATAGATAAATATATTGGCTTTAATTAGAAATTCTTTTTTTGCGGGTAGTGCGAAAAAAAATTTTTCCTCAAAAATTATGACCTATAACCCCTTTGTTTTTTTGAAAAAATGCCAAAAAAAATTTTTTCTTATCGCCAAAAAAAATGTCGTATGAAAGCCAATACGTTTATCTATCCAACGCAAAAGAAATTAAGTCGATATCTTGAAAACTAAGCAAATTATGATCCATTCCCTTCAGAAGTATCATGACGTCATCTGCATAGCAGACTGTCTCGAATCCCTCATCGGTCAGAGTCCTAATAAGGGTATATATTGTTGTGGTCCATAGAAGGGGTGATAAAATCCCCCTTGTGGAGTTCCACATTGCACCCTTTTTCTTATACTTACAATGTGCGCCTCACAATTAATCCATCTGTTCCTTAGCATACTGCCAATCCAGTCGCGTATCGCCCGGTTGACATTAAACTGGTCCAGAGAATGGATAAGTGTGTCGGTATGCACGTTGTTAAAAGCCCCCTCAATGTCAATGCAAACCGCGAGAGTGTGCCTC
This sequence comes from Germaria angustata, assembly GCA_963681545.1. Taxonomy (NCBI): domain Eukaryota; kingdom Metazoa; phylum Arthropoda; class Insecta; order Diptera; family Tachinidae; genus Germaria; species Germaria angustata. The sequence continues at coordinate 44,518,538 of OY812998.1, read as the reverse complement.
TTTTCATTAAGAGACCTTTCTATAAAGTACACCACATTATGCAATGCAGTGTCCACTGATCTACCTTTGACGTATGCGTGTTGCTTGAACCTCAGCATATGGCCTGCGATCCTGCCTTTAACCATGTCACCGATTATCCTCTCCATGGTTTTCAGCGAGAAGGAAGTTAGGCTTATTGGTCTATAAGCCTTTGGTGAAGAATAATTTGGCTTGCCAGGTTTGGGGATAAACACTACCCTCGCTTCCTGCCAGCCTACTGGAATATATGCGTGTGTTAGGCATGCATTATAAATTCCTGCAAGACGTGTTGAAACTAAATTCATCCCTTTCTGCAGGAGCGCCGGAAAGATACCATCCGGACCCGCAGCCTTAAACGGAGAAAAGCTTTTTATCGCTTCCATAACCATTCTATCGCTGATAATAGGCACCTCATGTTCACCACTTCTCCTATCGTCCAGCATAGCCGAAAGTTCGGCCGGGCTGCATGGAAAATGTGTATCCATGAGGAGTTTAATGGTTTCCTCCACATTTTCAATTGTCTTGCCCGTTTCATCCACTAATGATTCAGCCTGGATGTGGGCTTTTGACAAAAATTTTTTAATTTTAGAAACATCGCTTACACTGTTCACCTGTTCACAGAAAAGCCTCCAGGATCCTTTGAAAGTTTATAATTTTTTACCCCAAATATCTCTATTAAAACAACACATAGAGATTCATGTTGCATCTTAAATCGGAGCTAGAAGTATTGGCTATTAGTTAAATTTTTTTCCATGTACTTTTGAATCAAATCATACAGTGAAATTCATTAGAAATGCTATAGAAAAGATATAAATATAAAATCAAAGCAAATATAAAATCATGATATTCAAATGCTCTCTTCATTCGAATAACAAATATCTTTTAAATTCTTCTTAATTCATAACGCCTTCATTGTTTCGATTTCATAGAAGAATTCACTATATGAGAGAATACCATAATTTTTGAAAATACATAGTTAATTTTAATTCAAAATTATTTTTTTTAATGTTTGACTAGACTAATGAAAATGTAATAGTTCTCGTACATCATTATGAATTTGAATACAATTTCCTAATAAATATTTGTTTTGTTACACTTAAAGTGCTAATTTGAACTTGATATATTATCCTGCATAAGGTCGTAATTGTAAAAAACTAGTGCAACAAACATGTTTTATGCATTTTGTTATTTATTTATTTTTTCATTGGCGATATTCGTTGTGCGTATGAAGGAAAATATTTCTTATATGAGTAACTATATGTCTTCAACGGACACTTTTTAAATAATTTTCATTCATTATAGATAAGAAATGTTAATAATATTCATGCCACGTTTATTTCTAGAGCGTGTGGAATTTGTTGCAACTTTAGAGCATAAACAGATCGACATAAACCAAACCATAATTATCAGGAGAAACATTGGAACGAATTTTAGGACACGCTGACATTCACGGGCGAGCACAAATTTAATTTATTTGAATCTGCTGATCATATTTTTTTAGCGAAAAAAAGCCAAGTTATAAATAATAAAAATTTGGCGACGGCAATGTTATGGTGTGGTTATCAATGATCTTGCAAGGTGTTGGAAATCCCATTTCCATTGCAGGATTAATAAAAAAGATGTACTATCTAAAAATACTAAACGATACTTAAGCACAATCAGCTGCAAAACTAAATATACATAAATAAATATTATTGTTCACTTTAGTTTCTGCCGCAAAAGTAAGAAAAGGAGCTGCTACATCTTCCCCCTGATAATTGACCTTAATACTATATAGCAATTGTGGGGCGTATATAGAGATGAAATTGCGGAGTTGGAGATGAATTATTTAAAATCTTCTTTACAGGATATATTTTTTTGTAGAAAAAGTTGATTAAATTGCTTTTGGTTTTAGCTTAAAATCGTAGAAAGCCACGAGATAAATTTACTTGCAGAGGGATTAGTTTGCTGTACAACTTTTTTATTTCACTCTCTATTTTATTTAAAAGATCTATTTTTATACATTGGAATAGACTCGTATTGTGAATGTCTCTTAAGGCGTCGATGATGCAATGCTTATTTGCCCCATAAAATAAAATCAAGATACATTTTTTACGACTTTAGTTTGAGTAATTGTTTTATAGTTTTGTTTTGCACATTTGTATAGATTTCATTTCATTGAATTAAGACTAAAGTTGTTGTCATAAAGTTTTCTATTTAATACAACATTTTTGCATTATCACGTCATCCATTTAGTTGCTTGTTATTACACTTAAGCTTTTTAGAAGTGATTTGTATGCAAACAAATGTTTCATCTAAAATGCGAATATTGAATGTCTTGTATGTTCTTGAAAATTTCAAGTTTTTTTCTCCATTTTTAGTAAAATTAAAATTTTTTCTCTGTAGTTGTTAATTTAAAACCATTTCCAATTGGAAGCTAATTGAAGATGTATTGATGTATTACATTTTTTTAATTTTTTGCGTGTGTTACAAATTTTTATTTAAGAAAAACATTTACATGCAAATCATATTTATGTAAAATTTTTACGTGTCAGTTAATAATGACTTTGTGGACAAGCTATTGAATAGATTGAGCTCATGTTTCTTAATTAAGGAGTGTTGAATATTTTAACTTAATTATATTTTACCAGATAGATAGCGGCTAAGTCCAAAGTTCTATTGAAATTTTCATAAGGCAAATGAAGGGCAAGACTACATGGTAAATTGGAATTCTTTCGGCAAAAAATACAGGATTGTGCTTAATAGAGTTTGAAGTCGTGAAACATGGCAAAATGCAATTAAAGTTTTCCACGTATTACCTTTAACATCGAAACTTTTTGATATAACCTCAGCTTAAGAGGATATCAATGGCTTAAAAACATTGATTTTTGTGATGGCTTCTTGTAGCATTAATGAAGCTTAATCTTAATCTATATAATCATTATATGAAATTTTGCAGCAACCAATTTTTAACTTTAAAACTAAATTTTTTTTATTACAAATTCTATTTATTTCTTGGTTTATAAAGATGAACGGCACTAATGCAATTAGAAAACTTTAATTTTTTTTGTTAGTTTGCAGCTTTTTTGTGTCTTCTTGCACTGCCACTTTAAAGAGAGTTTTACAATTTTCTATGTCATTCAAATACATTTTTTTGTTTGCAAAATGTTTGTCTCTATGTGCTTCTGTATAATTTTGTATGGTGATGTGTGTGGGTGTGCTTGTTGCATACAACAGTAGTACTTCATTCGTTTAATTAACTTTTAACTTTTATGCTTTTTCCATTAATACTAGGAAGTATCTGAATGACATTTTTTGTTTATTGACTTTAAGGTCTCTTTACAGAATTGAGTAATTAACACAATATACTTTATTTATTTAATTAATTTTTCGAGCTTTATTGTGTTTTTTTTTTAATTTTCCTTATCCTCTGTTAATCAATTCGTTTTTCGTTATTGCAAATGCAATTTTTTGGGAAAAGTAATGATTTTCTAAAGAATAAATTATCGAAGAAAAATTTTTATTGTTTAGGACTAAAAGAAACACGAATATGCATAATATGCTGTTTGTGGCAGCTGTTGCAAAAGCTCATTATCAATGTAAATGCATTTTTTAATTCCATTGTCCTTTGTGCCAAGTCTCGATGAAATAAGAATATGAATAATATTCAGGCATATGATGGAAATCGATTGACTTCAAATTTATCGTTTCAAAATACTGTGATGAATTTCGATGATTTGAGAAAAGCAATTTAATTTTATTTCGATTATTATCCTCCGAAATACATAATTTTAGCTTAATCTTCTGGTTTCAATTTAAAAAGAAAACTATTAAAGTTTTTCTTTAAACAAAAAACCGATCCAAGTAAATATTGGTCTGAAATTATTTTCCATTAATAATTAATGTTTTTCTTTCCTTTTTATATTACAACTTATTCTTCTCTTTTTCCCTATTGTTTCTTTCCGCAATGTTTAACTTCATAAATAAAAAAGCACAATCCCTCCTGACTATTTCCTACGTATAACGTTTGTGTTAACTACATTCAAATAACTTTTAAATAAGAAAAAAAATTCTATTTTTATAGAAACTTTATTTTAGTCTATCAAATGTGACATCTTCACTATTTTTCAAACACACCAAGGAATTCTAATCCCAGACGACAGAACCAAAAACTTTAATTCAATTGGAGAGAGCGAAAACTGTGAATGTGTCTCACGGAAATGAAATAGTCATGAAGATTAATAATTTATTTTAAGGACATTATTATTTCTTTAGAAATTTTCTTCCTTAAGAACGATCTAGGCCATATAACATGCATTAGTTGAAGTGGGATTGTGGCGACTGTGAAAAAAGTAAAATTAGATTTGGTATGTAAATGTGGTCGGGAAAGTCTAAAATAATATATGTATCTATATTTTTTGACCTTTTCTTTATAATTTGTTTAATATAACAATCATGCTTGAGGTCTTAGTTTTTGAATAAAATTATTTAACAAAAAATAAGACCTCAAGCTTGATTATTATATTAAACGAAAGTCTAAAATAGTTATTTGAGTTATGGGAAGTTTGCAGATGTAAAATAAATTTTGAAGTTTATTTATATGTTGTTAACATAACTTCCCAGAAGCTAAAATTTCATTTATCGATATGTGGGATTCAATAAAAATTCATGCTTTAATGAATTACTTACATTTCTCTCACCGGGTAAGATTTGTATATATTTAATAATGTAGTCAATGCATTAAACAAAATCCCTTATTCTATTTGTCGTCATCGACGTGAAAATAAATGTCAGTTCCTGTGCTCGTTGATGACAAGAATTGAGTGTTATTGACGGCCATTTGCCACTTTATAAGCCTTAGTAATAGTAACAGGTTATAAATATATATAATTGTTGTAGACATCGATTCTACAGTTGCCGAAATATTGGTGTCGATGTCGATAACGACAAATAGAATAAGGGCGAATATCATTGAATATTTCATTGTTAATGTTACTGACTTTTTGACCCATTACTTGCATATCTTCCAATCAGATATGGCGCAATTTTATTCGTAATAACAAGAAAAACTTATATACAATGTGTATACATGAACTCTCTATTGTACAATATTGCCAACACATTGCAGTTCTTTTGGTTGTGGAATAAAAATCAAAAGGCTTTTGATTTTATCTATTGCGATTTTTGCAACATAAATAAAACACACTTGCCACATGTAAGTGTGTCGACCGCTTAAGGCGTATGATTATTATTTTTACTTTAAAATTTCTCATACGCCACATGTTCTTTACGCACAAGAAACGAATGCTTTGAGCAAAAAAAATAAATGATTTTATGATTTTTCACCGTCATTTAATGGACATTATCTTTTCAGTAAGAAGTGTATTTCTAATTTTGAAATGTTTTCAATTTAATTAAAATTTTCATTGAAATTTTGGGACGGACATTATTTACAAAGCAAAATGTTAAAACATGTCGCCTTTAGAGAATTTAAATAAAATTTTAGAGACAATGGAGGACAGCACAAACTAATTTATATTTTAGATACAAAAGTACAATAAAAATTTTGTAAGAGTTTCTATTTAAATTTTCATAAATATTAAATTCTGATATTATTAAAATCACATTAAATATTTTTCTCCAAAAAATACAATAAATTAATTTCCAAACACTTACCTTAAATTCCTTACTTTCTTTAATACGCAATTGTGCGCGTACAATATCACCATTTTTGGGACGTCCCAGTAAAGCCATTTTATCTTCTTCTGTTAAATCCTCAGGCGCTTTTTTCTCAGCCTCCTGTATAAGTCCTGCCAATTCATCGTCTATGTTGAGAGGTTAGAAAGTGTATGTGTATGTGTGTGTGTGTGTTGTGATGTAATAAAATTAAACAAAAAAACGACAATTAACAAAATTTTGAAACAAAATTCTTAATGTACTTTTATCAAGTTAAATATTTTTTCATATATAAAATTGTCCATATTAAAATTTAAAACTCAAAAGGAATATACATTAAAAAAAAAACTAAAAAAGAAATAAATAAAAATATAAAATATAAAAAAATAATAAAGCAACACAAGGGAAGTAAAAGTTATTTATAAAAATATGCAAACATTTATATATACAAATAAAGCAAATATAAAATAGTCCATATACACATTTAAATTAAAAAAAAAAATACATTGAAAATAAAGCACACAAATTTAAGCAAATAAATGCACAAGTTAATTTATAAAAATGTTGAAAAACAAACACAAAGAAACATTCATAGATGTGCGCACAGGTGGTTTAAAAATATAAGTGCAGGCAAAAAGAAAATTATAACCAAACAATTGCAACAATTGCAACAATTTAACAATAGCCAATGTGAACAGATACAGAAGTCCTGCTTCTGGATTTTCCTTTTTTATACAAAATACAATTCAACTTCGAGCCACTTAATCGGTTCCATAAGTTAGAGCTTGTCCGATAATACTGATGATGGGGGCACAGAAAATGTGCTTCATTATACTTTTTTTTGATACAGCGAACATTTTGAATTTATAAAATTATATCTATTAGTCGGAATCTATAATTTCATCAACATTTTTATGGATGAAATTTCTTGAATCATATTTTATATACGAGTACGTATATGTTTGTCCCAATAAGTTTTTACATGTCATACACTCAAAGAAAAAACATGATTGATAAATGATCATTACGGCCATTTTGTATTATTCATTCCTGCCATATATAACTGTGGCAATAAAATATGTAGATCTAATTAAAATGGTACCTAGAGCATTTGCATCAACGATCTTGAAGCATTGTATGGTCAGTAGTATTTAGTATGATTATTCTAACAATACAGAAAAAATTACTACAACAATATTGTTCAGTAAAAAATTTGTTTGAATATTTCTTTACATTTTTATTATCAAAAAAATATTATTAAAAGAAAGAAATATAAAAATGAAAGGTTTAATAAACGTACTGAAGGTACGGAAAGGTACGTTTCCTTTCAAAATCGGGTTCATTCTCTATTTCGATTGATGATCCTCTAGTACACCATTGAAAACAAATTGGTGCGTTTCGACTGAAAAAGGCAAAGCAGTTAAAAAAGTATTTTTGTTTGTTTGTTGAAACAGACAGATATAAACAAGAGTGCGTCTACTGCCAACACAGAAGCGGTATGTTCAAATAAGAGCGACATCGCTTTGTTAACAATGAAAACAGATCTTTAAAACTATGAAAACTTTGGAAGTTTTTTTTAATAATTAAACCATACTGTGAAACTTATTAATTTTCTTATTTTTTTTTAATAAAAATAACATTAATAAAGCTAAAATTTTTAACGAAAACCATTTCTGGGTATTGTACCCAAAAAAATATTTGAACTTTAGCTGTTCATATATCGACATTTCTTTGGTCGTTTAAACGATAAATGTTTGTTCGCTGACGATTTGGTTTAGCGACCAATGAAATGTCATCATATGAGCAGCTAAAGCCACAACAAACTAATTTGAAAAGTTCAAAAGTAAACATTTTAATAGTTTTTATTAATTTTTTCGTTTTCTGCAGCTAACTTCACTTATTAACGTGCAGTAAAAGTCAGATTTTCCAATCGCTTTGCATTGATGTCACATTATTTCGATTTGCTTCATACAAATTGCATGCGTATAAGAATTTTTGACAGGCGAAAAGTGCTTATCGCTCCTGTTTAGGTTTCTTTTTTAATCTGACTGAACATAGAATATTAAACTAACAAAGTACCTGCATGCCAAAAACGATATTCATCGATTTGACCTTGTGCAAGATTTGTTAAGATACACGTGAAAACGTAAGTTAATTTAGTTATCGTTGAATGAACTGCACATATGTTGTGCGTCTTGCAATATATTAATTTTTAGGTTTGTATTTTTCTTTTGTCATTGTCAGCTGTCAGTTTGCATTTAAGTGTTGCATACACGTACGCAGGGTAAAGAAAAACTATGGTATTTAGTTTTGTATATTTACAAGGGTGTTGCATTTACAAATTCGTATATTTTGCTAGTAGAGTAGAGAAAATACCATTTTTTTCAATGCTATGATGCATTTTATTTTTCATTTACATGGAAATTATGCTAATTGCCTTCAGTTCATGTCTGTAAACTAAAAAAAGCAAAATGCAACTCCGTTTAACGCAACTGATAGAAATTTGGGCAGTTGAGACAATCGAGAAAATCAGTTGAGAAAACAGAGTAAAAAATTTCCATGCACAAACACAATTGTATTATTTTCTTCCCCTAGAAGTGTAGCATAGGTTGTCCCAAAACAAAAATTTTTTTGGGGATCTAGCATAATTTTTTCATAAATAATAAGAGGTCGCTCAAGTCGAATTTTTGCCAAAAATCGGGTTTGACGACCGTTTTTTCGGTTTTCTTTACAACTTTGTCAAAAACCACAATTTTTCACTTTTGTTTGAAAACACAGCGTAAAAGTCAAAAGGCCAGGCTTTATTTTTATGTGCAAAAACTATATGTTTTCAGAAGGCATTTGTTTATTTAGGTACCCTACATTACATTTTTTCATAATTTTTTCATAATTTTTGTAAATAATGCTTTATAACTTTTAAAATTTCTATAAAATTAAAAAAAAAAATAATTCTGCATTTTTATAGAAATTTTAAAAGTTATAAAGCATTATTTACAAAAATTTTGGAAAAATTATGCCTCCCGAAAACATATGGTTTTTGCACATAGAAATAAAGCCTGGACATTTTACTTTTAAACTGTGTTCTCAAATGTAAAAATTCGTAGTTTTTGAAAAGTTATGAATAAAACTGAAATAAACGGCCGCCAAAACCGATTTTTGCTGAAAATTCGACTTGAGCGACCTCTAAACCTTTTCCAAAAATTCCGAAAAAAATCTCAAAAATACTTCACCCCATATCCTTTCAAATTATGCTTGATCATTCATGAAATTCAAAAAAAAAAATTTTTTTTTGGGAGTACCTAGTGTAGCAGTCCAATTTAAGAAGTTATTGTAAATTACAGTGTTATCTCGCTTTTGCGAATACTTAACGAAATCGCAATTTAAGACATGCTATTTTTTTCTCATTCGGTACTTAGTATAACGAATTTTCAAATGATAATAAATTCAAATACAGGGAATGATTTTTCCCAAAGCTGCCGATATTGATTTTGAAAAAATATGTACATGAAAAATGTTACACATAAGAATGATTATAAAGCATTTTGAAGAGTGAATTGATATGAAAAAAAATTGTGCTTGGAACTTCAAGATGGTGCCGTTTAATGCTTAAAACAAGTACAACACGATTTTTCAAACAACTTGTACGCTTTAAATTTATATTTTTGCTTAGTTTTAATTACACAAAATTAAAATTAATGAATTGAATTTAAATGTGACTTATAGTATGTGTTTTATTTGTACAGCTTTTGTCTAATTTACATTATTTGCAAAAATAAAAAAAATATGACTACTTTATATTAAAATAATATCTTTTTAACTGATAAAAATTAAGAAAAAAAGTATAAATCTTTTCGATTTAACGAAATCGGACTGACATTATGTCATTCGTTATACTACAGTATATTAAAATTTTATATAGAAGGCAAACGTGATCAAATTGGTTGTTCTCAAAATAATTTCAGTTAATTTAATTGACAAAAAAAAAAAAATGATGTAAGTTTGTGCCGCTGAAAAATATGCATGTAATTGAAAAGAATATGGTAATTTTTGACTATGTTTTGATTTATGTATTTTCGTGTATGGCCATTTCACGAAGTTTTTGAAGAATTATTATGTCGTTGTTAAGAACAAGTTATAATTTTTTCATTTTTGAAGGAAAAAAAAAACTAAATTAAAAGAAAAACAAACAATGAATTTTGCAAAAAGCTTTAAAAGAAAAACTTTTTAAAACGATGAAGTTTTGAAAGCAGCTGCGATAACAGATATCTTTCCTTTTTTTGTACGAAAAGTTGCGCTAACAAAGTCGACAAGAGAAAAATTTTTGAGTTTTAATAATCAAGGCTATTCTGTTTTTTTTTTATAAAAAAGTGTTTTAAAAACTAGAAATTATTAAAACAGGTTTGTGGAAGTAATTATATTTTTTTTCATTTTTAACTTCTCAATTCTTTTCATTGGATTAGTTTGATTAGCGTAAATATAGGAATCTTGTGGTTCAGAATGTTTCCATGATTAAAGTTACTATGAATTCTGTGCGATATCATTTGCTCACATGGAACCCATCATAATCATCATCATTATTATAAACGATGGCTTAAGTGTCGTCGATTCCAAGTACATTATTAGTGTCGCTTGTTGCTACTTGTTCTATTAGAAATATTGTGAAATTAATTCGCATTAGACAAAAACTTTCATTTATCATACTAAATTTATTGACATATTGTGATTATGTTGGTGGAATGGAAGTATAAATTTTTAATTAATTTTTAAATATTTTACTTTTTTTAAATATTTAATACAAGTAATATTATCTTTTATTTCTGTTGTAGTCAACTAATATATAATGGCTAAAAGTGTGGTTGCCAGATTCGAACCCTTGTCGATATTTTAACGATTTTTGCTCTTAAATATAATATTTTGACGAATTGACCATTTTTGCCTTGAGAAAATGGTCAAATCAACGTTGAAAATAATGGTGAACCGATGTTTTGTAACGCAATTTTTTGTCTCTTTGTCAGAGTGAGTATTTAGAACCACGTTAATTATTTTAATTTAATTCTTTTTATGTTTTATTTTATTTTTTTTTTTTTTTTTTTTTTTTTTTTAAGAGAAGTTACACTCAGGTAATTAATACCTACTACTTAGATTAAGGTGTTACTCCTTTTGTGAAAGGGATAGGGTAGAGAGGACAGGTGGTGAAATTAGAATACAGAGAGAGAGAGAGAGAGGTTTTTTTAATTTCTGTGTTACAACTCAGCTATTCCGCGTTGATTTATTTATTATTATTATACTTTTTTTTTTATAGCCGAGTTGTAGCGTCTCTGATGTTAAAAGTAGACGCATTTTTTTAATATTGCCATTTTATTAATTGTTTTACTTCGCCGACGGACAATACCGACGAAGGAGGACGCGCTTGATACAGTAAACATTAGCAGAGTATGAAATTGCTGTTACTGTTAAAGTGACCAGTGTTATGCCTTCATCACTTAAACAGTCCAACAACAATTAACACAACTCCACACCAAATAGATCAGAAAAACTTATGTTAATTTTTTTTTTTATGACTCGTCTTGAACAGGATACGAACCCGGTTTGTCGGTCATAAATTGCTTTGTAGTCAACGCGCTACCTACTTCAGCCAACAGCACTAGAGATTGTTTTCAAGCATACAGATTTATAAAGATGCGCCCATTTATCTGTATAAATTTTTCACTTGTAGATTTTTTATTTTTGTAGTTTTGGGAATGGGTCTTACAGCCCGCCAGTACTCACGAAATGAACTTAACGATGTGATCAATCACTTGTCTAAAACAACATACATAGTCGGAAACTAACAAACAAGCAAACTATAAGCAATTTTACACATCTATAGAAAATATTTTACATACATATGTACAAATTTTGTTTTCAAAAATTAATTATATTCAGACATGCACCTTAATTGCACAATTAGGAACTTTGCGTTATTGAACTCAATTTACCATACAAGAACACAATTAATAAATTAGTACTTAATTACACCACAAATTAAATCGAATTGCCCATGCAACCCTTGTAAAGTCTATTCAGTAAAGAGAAAGAAAATTCTCTAGAATTACAAAATTAAATGTTACGAAGAATATTTTTGTAAAAAAAAAAACATTTAGGAAAATTTTTATCTGTCAATTTTTAAGTTACTTTTACTCAACTATGAGAATAATTTTATTTTGATGGTTATGTTTTTATTATTTTCCTTCTTTTCCAAATCTTTATTGTATGTTTGTTTTATATGTTTGTACGCACTATTGAAGAATTTTTTTTATTATATCCTGTCCCATTGCATATTAAAATGCATTTTTGTACGTTCTTGTTCTGAGTTCCATGCTGCAATACGAGGCTTAAGGTCTTGTGTATGGGACATTGAAAATAAAATAAAATAAATTTACAAGTTTTAATTAGAATATTATTTTATTTAATGGTTATCATCCTGAAGATGATATCGATATATCAATATTTAAAAAAAAGTTGTTTAGCCAAAATAAATAAGACCTTAAGCTTAAATAATATTTTAATTAAAATTGTTATAAATAAATAAATAAAAAATGGTAATTGAGAAAGCTAAATTGAATATGTGTGAATATTAAAGTCGATTTTCCAATTTAAAGGTTAATTTGTTCAATTAAGGTGCATGTCTGAACAAAGTATAAAGTAAAATTTAGCATAAAAATTATTATACAAAGATATAAAAAAATAACAAACTAGTCAACAATATAAAAAAATTATGGAACATTAAAATTCTCATTAAGATATAAACAAATTATTTGTTTGGTTGTGGTACAAAAATGGGTGCTACAAAAAATCAAATGGGATGATATTTGGATCTTATTTTTTTAAGCTGCAATTCAAACTACTTAAAAAATATCGTACAAAACTACCATTTTACTTACAATATATATATATATTTTTTTCATATTTTGGTTATTTTGTAAAATTTGCACAGATTAATTGATTGGAGAATTTTATGAAATTGTAGCATGATTTCATTTTGCAGGTATTTGGTTTTTAGTTTTCGCGATTTTCAATAAAAGTTGTTTATTTCAAAGCGAGCGCACACACACACACACAGAGAAACACATGTATATTCCGGTAGCATAAGAGGCACGCACACATTTATAGACAATTACCAGCAACAATGTAAAGATGTGGGTTCATTTATTTATTGTTATTGTCATAAAAAATATATTTTTTATTTAAAATTTTTATTTATAGTTGATTCACATGTATTTCGATTGACCAAAGCGTAAGTTGTTGGGTTTCATTTTTATGCATTTCCCATTTTTATGTATTTTTAAAGAAAAATTTAAAAATTTTTTTTTTCGAAGAGAAAAGAGTTCATGTTTTTGTTTTTATTATGAAAGCAAAAATAAAAATTAACTTTAATTGTTGGTTTGTTGGTTATTATTACACATCCATACATACAATAAGAGTATAAGAGTATAAAAGTATAATTAGACAAATAAAGAACGCATATGTATTTGCGTGATAAAGTGTTTGGGGGGTGGGGCGGAAGTGAGCGGAGTTCAAATGTAACGTATTAAAGTTTCAAACTGCTGTCATCATTATTGGTATATTGTTGCTGCAGTAAAAGAAATTATAGCTTAAGTAGCAATATTAAGTACGTAACAATAATTGGTACATTTGAAGTGTATTTATTCCAAAGGAAAGCTCGGACCATAAGTAGCAATAATATTGTTTATTAAATAAAATATTTATAAGTTTATATCCTCTAATTGTTACTGTTACAGCGTAAGCAAAAGTTTTAACGAAACCTCTAGTTGTTAAGTTTCAATTGCAAATAAAGTTGTTTAGTTGTTTCAAAAGCGGAGGTTATTTTTTGCTTGCAGTTGCAAGTATTTAAAGGTAATAATTGATTGTTGCAAATAAGCTTTTGTATTTCCTGAAGTATTTAGAATTGATGTTATTTCATAATTGTTAGAAAAATGTCAAAATCAAACTTTTCTCAACTAAAAAGTTATTGGATTAGGGCAAAAGCCCATAACAGTGGTTAATTCGAAAGGAAAAAATTTAAAATATATTTTAAGTCATGATAAAAGTTTCTCACGTGTGGACTACATCATGATACTTTATAGATTTACACTATGCATTTTTTCATGAAATTTATTGCATGCAACTTTTTTTATTCGCTGATAGGAGGGATATTGAAACTGGCAGCACATACAATATCATTCGATTTCTTCTAAACATTTTTTATAACCCAATCTTTACACTCCAGCTTATATTGGCAAATAGATAAAGTTTCATGCAAGAAATTTCATTAAAAAAATGCGTAGTATAAATGCAGTCTGAAAAGAACACGATGAGGCACAAACAATACATTTAATCATAATTGTTTGAATTGTAATTAAAAGTCCTTCGCGATGTACTTTTTTGCCCTAAAAATAAAATGAATTTCGTCGAAGCAGCTGGGAAACTATTCGATCTAAGATCCAAAAATAGACAAAAGGAAAAAGAGCTGCGAGGTGTATTTTGGCAGAGAATCAAAAAACCACAGTTTGGATAAAGTCGGACTGCCGTAAGCAGTATAACTGATTCCGACAAACTTTGCAAAAGGCCACGTCTAACGGAAGCCTGATTTAAATAGAAATTCTTTGCATTGTATAATTTCAGATATTTTAGGTTTACAAATAGTCATTATTAACTTTAGTTGACATTATTCATTTCTTCTCTATCCCTTATCCCTTGTCCAGGATTTAAGGTTTGTGAGCTCATGGTTTTGATAAACATTATTTTTGTAAACAAATGAATTATTATTTGTGATTATTTTGCACTCAGGTGTTTACAAATTGAGTTTAATAGCAGTAGGTATTAGAAGAAACTTAAGTTTGAAAGGAGTTTATATTGTAACCAACAACTAGAGATGAAATTTTTAAGAAATACGATTGAATTTCAAACTAAGATGTACGAGTATGTATGCGATGTTTGTGCGTATGTGTGTATTAATAATGATTATTGAACAGATTCTTTTTTTAATTGAAGTAATTGGTTGTAAAGATTGCATTATTATAATTATTTTTTCTTTAGTTTTTGGCGTTTTATTGCAATTTAGCCATTGTTCCAAGTAAATGTGTGGTTGATTGTATTTCAACAAGCTGTTGTTTCATTTTAGCCATTTAATCGTAACGAGTCAAGTCGCCTTAAACATAGGGCAGTGGTGTATAGATGTACATGTATATATTTATGTTACACTGGCTGCGTTATAAGATTTAGGGGAGTATGATATCAAAATGTGGCCAGTCTGTAGGATCCGAAAAGTTTCCAGGTTTATTATGTTTTGTTGTTTAATAAATTTCAGTTTTCAAAAATTAAATTTTCATTTTAAAAGTTCAGTTCTATTGAAAAATCGAATTTTGCAAATATTTTAGTAAAGAAGGAAACAAAAAGAGAATGGCAAAAAAGCGCAAGGAATTTTAGTTTTTTGTTAGAAAAATATGCGATTAGTTAAGTGCGTTTAAATATGAAATTAGCTATAGATCATAAAAACAAACAAAAAACATATTAAAAAACAAACTGAGAAAACATTAAACATTGAAAAACAAAATGAATTCGTTTAACTTAAGCTTTTTTATTATTGGTAAGTGCGTTGCATTTTTCTTTTATTTTTGTGTAGAAACTCACTACGTTTGCCTGTGAAAAATTGCAAAAAATAAATACACAATATATGATTAATGTTTTAATTGACTTAATCATTAAAATCTATATACAAATACAAAGACAAGAAGGTGAATGTGGATTTACAAAATATTTAATGAAAGTGACACAAAAAATTATTACACTCAATACGATTATAGGAATTAATTATTATTTATAGTAAAAGAATTATTTTAGTGAGTTTTCTTTAATGAAAGGAAGTTAATTGACAAAGTAATACGAGAAGGAGCAGTGAAAATATATAAAAGTTAGATTCATAAAAGTGGGAAATAAAGAAGACAATCTTGCATACTATACATACATACATACATATACACATATATATGTATACATAATTCTTTACAAAGGCAGGAGCTTGTGGAACTAACTTCCACAAAAAGCTTTCTAATAAAAAATCTATTTTCCTGAAATTACATTCTCAGTCAATAGTAGTTTTTTGGAAATAATAGTGGTTTTGTGAAAAAAATACATTCAAAAGAATTAAGCAGAAGTATTTTTTTAACCAAAAGTATTATTAAAAGTAGAAAAATTTTTTAAATCAATATTCATAACTAAATGTCTTATTATATATAAATTTAAAAAAAAAACTTCATTTTATATGAAAACCTCTTTTTACAAAAACATTATTTTCTTCATAAGAATTATAATTTATTTTCGATATAACCATTGTAATTTTCTTCGACCTGCGCTTAATCTGAATAATAAAATTAAATTTGAAATAATTTTTATGTAAATAAAGGACCTAGAATTAGAAGATATATTTACTTTTGTGAATTCTTGATTGGAGAATTTGTATCAAACTTTTTAAAAAGAAGTTAAATTAAATAAAAATGATTATTATACTATTTTAATTTCTCAGTATGTATACCTTTTAGAAAAGTACTTTTTTTATACTTTTTCCATATTGGATAGTATACTTTTTTTGTAAAAGTTATATTCTAATAAAATTTAATTCTTTTTGAATTTTTGAATTGAAATCTCTATTCAACATAAATACTTTTTTAAAAGGATATTTATAAAAGAACTTAATTCTTACTAAAAATTATTCTTTTAAAAAAACATTGATATATGGAAAATATCTTTAAATAAATTTATAAAAAAATTCTTTTTTATATAACGTAACTTTTCACGAAAAGTGATTTTTAATAAAAACAACCTATTTTTATAAAAATCTAATTTTTTCAACCCGAACTAGTGTTTTTACAAAAAGAGGCTTTTTTATTAAATGTAAAATTTTAATGAAAAAATTTTTTAGTAAATTTTTAAGCACTTTTGTCCAGAAAAAAATTTTTTTACACAAATTAAACTTTTTTTACAAATTGTTGTGTTGTAAGAAGAAGGACTTAGTAAAAAAGATTTTATTTTATAAAAAAAACTAATTTTGTCTAAAAGATATCATATTTTCCCATAAAACCCCTTTTTAAAAAAGAAATTTTTTGTATAAAAATACAAATGTTATGAGTACACTTTTATTAAAATCCTATTCTATTTTTATTAAATGTGCAGTTTTTATAATATATACTTTTTTTAAAAAGTATCCTATTTATAAAAAGTACTTTTTTGTAGCAAGCACATTTTAGTTTTTTGGTACTTTTTGGAAAAAAGTATGGTATTTGCATAATGATCTTTTTCAAACACTTTTTTTTTACTAAAGTTAATATTTTTTAAAGAGCATTTCTTAAAAAAAATGAAAAAACCTAGAAATGAGAATTTTGCTAGAAATGCCTTTTTTTAAATGTTATTTAAAAAAATTGTATTTTTTGCAAATACTCTTTACAAAATTGTTTATTGGTTTATCGATTTTTTATTGTTATTAAAGTTGCTTTTAGTATATTTTTGCCTTTTTAAAAGAAATAGCTTTTTTACAAAAAGTATCTCTTGCAGTAAGTGAACTTTTTAGAAGTACCTTCTCCACAATAATTAGGTTCTTCTTTCTTCTTTTAAAAGAAATTTTTTTTTATAAAAAGTACTTTTCATAGCTTTTTTAAATATTGTAAATTATATTGTTTTAACTCCTTTTGTTAACGACTATATTTATTTTAAAAGATGTGGGTATAATAAAGCAAAAGAGAGTAAAAAGTAATTTAAAAAACAGTTTCAGTTTAGTAAAAATTTATTTATTTAATTAAATCTGCTGATGACGCGCTTTCATGCCTCCAAGATTGTCTTCTTAATGTAATGGAAACAAACGAATTTGATTTTATTAATATTTATTATTGTAAACATCACAATATATTCCATATCTATTTTAGTTACTAAAACACAATTGCCAACATTAGAAAATAAAACTATTTGAATGCGATTGTGGCATGGTATCGGGTTTCCTGTTTTATGAAGTATGTATGTATGTATGTACATACATAAACACTTCAGAATAAGACTACAATAGTCAGAGTAATGTAATAAAGGATATTCATTAGAGAATTCAAAGGGATTCTCTATGACTTTCAATATAAAATTGTTATCAATTTTTATATATGGTACTTGATAGTGAGAGCTACAATAAATTTCGCTCGAATTCGCCGGTTCACACACACTTCCTTTTTCTTAAATTTGACAGATATTAATTTTAATGAAGTTTGGTTTTAACAGCTGCGCATTTCACATTTAGTAAGAGGCTTTTTTGTGTGTTAGAAGTAAAAATGTAGTTTAGAAAATTTGTACTATTTTTTACGATTCTAATGCTCTCAAATAAATTAAGCAGCGCTTTCCTTTAGTAATTTTATTATATTTTTCTTTAGCAAAAAGTGATTATTGCTTTTAAAAAATATGTTCAGAAGAATAAATTAATAAAACAGATATAAAATTTAGTGTTGGCATAAACATTTAAAACACAAGAGACGAGAAATTGGCGACACAGAATTAAACCATTAGAAACAAGTAGAATTAGAAAGCCTTTCTAGTTTTAAGGTGTTAAAAAAATTAGACAGAGACAGAGAGAGAGAGAGAGAGAACGAGATTGAAACAGAAGTGAGACAGGTACATATTCACAATTTTTTTTTATATCCAAATACATATATTTAGTGAAATAAAATTAAATTTTTAAAGAAATTAGACATATTCTTTCTATTAAATTATTTATTTATTAATTTTTTTATTTCTGCTAAAAATATTCATTGATGTTTACGTACCCAAAAATTTGTTAAAAAATATATATGCATCCTTTTTATTAGATTTATTATCTGTTGAAGGACAAAAAAATGGGAATATTTTGTTTATGTTGATTAAGGAATCGCAAGAAAACTAAATTAATAATTAAATGGGAAAAATTCTTAAATTTAAATGGTTTCTGCTGCAAATCGACTATGGAGATGTTGTTGGTACAAAATTCAAAAAATTATATATACATACATGATTTGAAAACTTAATTTGAACTTTCAGTTATTTAATTCTAAATGGGGATGAAGTGAAGTTTTTTCAAAACGGAATGTGTAACGCATTGCAGTATATGTATATTTTTTAAGATTATACCTTAACTAAACCAGAGACGGAAGTACATCTGCGAGAAGGCTTGTGAAAACTAAGATTTCTTAAGAATTTAAATAAAGTTAAAAAACTCTTAAGGATCTTATTACAATTGGCGAATATCGCATCCGAATTTTACATTTTGCATCAATTTGATGAAAAAGATTGTCAGCTTTAATTTAGTAAAAAATTTAGAATTCAAAATTCGCCAATCACAATACGATTGAGCGAAAGTGTGTACAGAGGATAACATCATTATTATTATTTATTATTTTTTTTTTGCAGAAATGATGCCTGAGTGAATGTGCAGATTATTGTTTCTTTTTAACATCCCATTTATAATTTTTTTTTTGTATCTTAAGCTAGGATTACACTATTATTTTATTTCTATTTCATATACTGATATTGTGAATACACAAATTTTCAAAAATGAATATGGGCCAAAATTGTGTTCATCATGGACAATCCAAAGCAACCCTGATGCGCCGATAATGGCAAAACCATTTTGCATAATTTAGAGAAATCAAATTATAAAATTTATCAATCTTTGTTGGAAGTAGTTGTGGCAAAATGTATTCTAAAATTTCTAAAATTTTACCTTTTTCAACTTAATTATAGCAAAATAATTTTCTATGATATTTTATTCATATTTATTATGAACATAAGATACTAACAGCTTGTACTATTAAACAACAACGATTATACTAATGTTCCCATGCCTGGTTGGAAGACACTATTTAAAAAAAATAATAATAATAATAAAAAATAGGATGTGTGGCAAGTTTTCATTAAAATTTTGTATTATTACAAATTAATATTTTATTCATATTTCAAAGTTACACAATGTACGCACTTATATACAACTGCGGAAATCACACTATGCTAACGACGACTTGCCTATGGTCAGCCTAATCATATATTCAGGACTATACAATTAATTAAGTGCTGAAAATCATCTCAAAGCAAATTCAGAATTTTCTTAACTTCTCTGAGTGACTTAAGTAAATAAAAATTTATTATTGTGACGCAAATTGATTTGATACTCTGCAAATAGTCTATATTTTGTATTGAAAAAACTTTGTAAATATTTTACTTCAAGTCATTTATTTATCTGACATATTCCCCTTTCCCAGAGAGTATAAAAGGCAAAATAATTTATGATTGAGTCGACAAATCCTTTAACAATATGAAAAATGGTAGGAAATTAGAGTGTATGACGAAATGGTATGTGATTTTGAAAAATGATTTGGCTTTGATAAGAAAAAATTAAGAAATGTTTATTTTGTTCGAACTGCATAACAACATTTTACAAAAAAAATTCTATTTTTGAAATTATTACGAAAGGATGATGTTCGTGATGGCTTATTAAAGGTATTAAAATCAATAGCTTTATTCATTTTCAGTAAACTACTTCATTAAACAGCAAGGGAAGATGACATCAAGACCTCTAAGTCAAAAAGACGTAAGCGATCTAATTTTTTTATTATTGTTTTTCTTATCAGAATCGATGATTTCACAAATAAATATAATTGATTTGTATTTACAATTAAAGCAATTTTAAAAGTTGCTACAAAGACAAACAACAAATACGTATTAAGTTCCTGCTTATGTTACTTAGGACTTTTTGGCGATTAAGGGTCAATATGCTGGGTTCATTATAACAATATTTCTTTTCTCTTCCACAATATCTATAGCTGGAAATTTTTGGGCGAATTTAAAAGCCAGAACAAGGAGTTTAACGAATAAGAGTCTACAAAATAATTTCGTATTTAAATTGGTTGTTAATAAATACGCACATACACTACAGAGAATACGCATCCTTTACTTTGTTTTTGCTTTAATAACACACATATAAAGATATAACTTATTACATTTAAAAAATATAAATCTATATTATTAAAAACGGAAGCATAATAAAATAAACGACACAAGGAAACATTAAACTATGCGAATTCATTCAATCTATTCATTTAATACTACAAACTACAGCGGCTTCTATTTACGTTTTTGTTTATTTTTTTTTTTTTAATTTTTAATTAAAATGTGTTAGAACTTGTTTGGAAATTGTAAAGAAACTAAAACTAGTTTGTAGATTTAAAAGTAAAAAGGGAAAAAGTAGCATAATAAACAAATTTACTAAATAAATATTGAGCAAAACATTTTATAAGGAAACAAATTTAAATAAAGGAAAATTATATATAAAAAAAATAAAAGTTATGACCAGATTTACAAGATGATTTGTTGCATGAGACGTTAGAAAAAATTTTCTGCTTTGATATTTCAAATTTTTTACCCTACTTGTATCTCCACATCGCCTATTGGCAAATAAAAATAGTTGCATAAAAAAGCCATCGTGTAAATCTAGTCATTTTTTACCAAAAAACAAAAAACTGCTGACAATAAAAAGTTCAACGAATGCAAAAACTAAAATAACTAATACAGAGATCTTTAACTTAACAGAGATCTGCACAAGACATTTGTTTTGTTTCTTGCTACAATAATGTTGCAACGTTTATATACTAGAAGGCAGTTGGTAAATATACTGAATGAAACCTTTTACCCGTTGCACAAGCCTAATAAAATGTTTCTTTTTTTTATTGCTTTCCATCATAAGCTCGTTGCGTCATTACTGCAGCGAAAGTATTTGAAATAAAACAAATGTCTTAAACATGTCAACTAGACGTCTTGTGCAGATCTCTGTAAATTAAATCGACACAAATTCCATTTTATTGCACTTTTTTGTTCACTATTTTTCTTTTTTTGTGTATTTTTTTCATAAAAATTAATTAGAAAATATTTGTATTAAAGACTTTGCGTTAATTTCTTTTCTCCATTTAAATGATGTGTTCAAACTTATTTGATTTCATTGTATTTAATTGTTCCCTGAAAGACATTGTGTTAACATTCTCAGAGTAATAGATAGAAATATGAACCCAAGTAAAGAACGAAAATTGGTAAGGCCATGGGCACAAGAAGAAACTTTCTAATGGCTGCCTATTTCTAATAATAGTGATCGCTTTGACATCCCTGCCATAAGGGATAACATCTCTGTATATCTCAGGCATGCTAATGGGTATAGACATGACATTTTTGTATGTGCATTTCGTATGACAAAATGGCGTGTGGCATTCACACATGTACTAACTATTGACTCGTTGTCATTCTATGCTTTATATGTGTTGGAATTACACTCAACGTTGGCAGGCTACCAACGAGCCTTAGCCTTATGCCAAAAAACTGGATTTATACATCGCTTCGATGGCAAGTCAATTTCTGTAGAGAATTTTATAGAAAAATTCTTGTCACTCTCTAATCTATACAGCCTCAATAAGGCTTAGGGGGTATTTGATGTCATTCTGTAGTTGCCTGTGTTTACAGTTTATAAGTCCGCCAAAATCGCTTTTAATAGTAGGCCGTCATTACTAATAATTCTGCTTAGGAATTGTATGGTTTTTACAATCGTTTCACATTCAGCACAGATGCTGGGTTCTACATGGTTTGGTCTAGCATTCGGAGTTTGTTACCACTTCTGAATGAATATAGTGTATTCCAGACTGAATTATTAAGTCCAAAGAACTGGTGGCTGATAGAGCGACAGTATTGGATTTTACACGGACACAGTATAAAATCAAGCCATGGTAGGATAGTTCTCTACTAAAACCTCTGCATGGTAATTGTGAATTTGGCACACAAAAAGCAATTTTTAAACATTTCTGTATAGATCATGCAAAAGCTCCTTGTAATTTGTGGATAGATCAGCAAAATGCCTGATCCAGAAATTGGTCTTAAGACTAAACAAATCAAACGCTTATCTTTCATAGAGAGATACCATGGGAAAAAATATGCTACAACTCCAGTTCGGCCCCACCTACAAATTGTTTAAGTTGGGTGTCTTTTTGAGTGAATTAAATTGAAACGTGAACATACAAACGTTTAATCAAAACCCTCAATAAACAAATATTCTATTTATTAATTGCATTAAAAAACGAATCGTTATACTCGCATATATTGAAAAATATCATTAATTAATTCAGAAACTTTGCATAATACTCGCATTTGGGAAACATTTTTATTTTTTATTTGACACATTAATTCTAAATCACTTTCCGCTTTAACACAATGTCTTTTCCATGAGCGCATTTCATACAAATGAAATAAAATAAGAGAGATTGACAGCATTAGCACCAGTTCAAAATCTCATTAATGAAGAATTTTATGTTTCGTTTCGTTTTTATTTAAACATTTCGTCAAGATGTTAATAAAAATGAATGTTTAATAAAAAATTTAATTTTTACTGAAATTCATGAGAGATACTAAAGAGGGAGAAAAAAAGAAAGAAAATAAAAAATATATAGCCACGGAAAATACGAAAAAAGTTAAAAAGAAAGAGGAGAATATGATGAAATGTAAAATTTTTTAAAAAGATTTATAGTTTTCAAGTAAATTTACAACCGATAGCAATGAATGATTTACTCTAGACATCTTATATATAAACTAAGGGCTTTAAAAAGATTTTTAAGAATTTCACATAAGGAATAAACTAGATTTTCTTTAATAAAATGACGATAATTAATTTTCTCGAGCCTAAAATACTACTTTTTATTCTAAAAAAATTATAATGACAATGGGAAATTGTGAATAGGAATAATAAGAGGCATATATTTGGGGCTCTTGAGTCCTAAGAACTGAAGCATACTTTCGGGAAAAATTAAATTCATTTGCTAAATGATAACAAATAATTCTTTTTCAGTTTTAGGTAATAAGTAAATATTTTATTGAATTTGTTAAGGCGGGACAGAAGATTGTATTTGTTCAAGGTTGATATTATTTAAACCTCTCTGTTAATGTATTATTAAATTTATATTATGTTTTCTTGTTTGGATGAGTAATAATTTTCTAATTTTTTATTTCTTTTTTCATGTTTCGTATATCTATTTTAATACTTGAGAATGAAAATATATGGAATATGGATATGGAATAATTATAAACTCACCTGGAGCCATAACGGGTTCACCAATGTTGAAATAGAATAGCACATCCTTTTCGTAACTGCCCTCCTCAATTATACCCAGTTGGACAGTTTTTCTGAAAGGAAAAACATATGAAAAATTATTAATGCTAAATTATCAAAAAGTAAAAGGCAGAGGGAGGGAGGAAGATAGAGGGAGAGAGAAAGATATAGTTCATTTCAATTATTTAACATTTTATAATCCAAAGGAAATAGTTGTAATTTGTGATAGTTGTAATTTTCTCCTTCACAAATAATTTTACCATCTATGGCCTTGGGTGCCATCTTATTCTTTCGAATCATTATCATTTGAATGAAAACCTTATCAATAATTTATCGATGCTAATAAGCAAAGAGTCCTATAATGTCTTGCGATTACTCTAGACTTTCGAACTCCAGCATATGGGAAAAATCTTGCGTGATATATTTCGCAAATAAATAGTAGCGGCACGTTCGTAAATGTATACTGCCTTGCAACAGTAAATCAAAATGTTCTGAACTACAACAGTGAAGCAGATGGTGCGAAAATATATTATGTAGGTATAATGTACGATATTCAAATAATAAAAAATCATCATTTAATTTGTATCGATATGAAGGAGAAAATTTGCTTTTCTGTTGCAGCACAGTAATAAATATTGTTGTTTTTCTTTTTGAAGCCATTAATCTTTGCGCACTATACGAATGGCACTTGTTACACTATGAAAAAAAAAAAAAAAACTAAAAAATCCATATAAATATTTTATACCTTTAATTTTACTAAAACATTTTTGTAACAAATGAAAGCAATTAATTTTTATTCCTCTATACGTCCATTAACAAAATTTGATTGCCATGATTATGAAAAAATCTAATTGACTAATCAAGAAAAAAACCATCTCCCCTTTCGGTTTCTTTCTAGCAAATAAATAATTTCATAGTTCATATTAAAAAACACATTTAAGAACCTATAAAATGTCCAAAATGTATCAACGCTCCAATAAAAGCAATCATTATATAAAAATAATAAGACAGAATGCAAATGGTCATTATTACGTTTCTTATTCGAATAAAAAATAATCGATTAATCGAAAAATAGGATATTGTGAATTTTTCAATTAAGAATAAAAATTAATACGGCAAATATTTATTAATCGAATGTAGTTTTTGAATTTTTTCGAATAGACAGAAAAATTTTCTTTTTGACTTAACTGAAAATTTGTGGTTTCTTCAATTCCATTTACCATTTTGGATCAAGCAAATCGAGTCCTGAAATTCCACTAAATTTAAATTACACATACACCCAGAAAAGGAGTTTCCGAGAATGTCACGAAAATGTTGAGATAAGAATCTAGAACTAGTGAAAATTAGGATCATTTTCAATGATTTTAATATAGGCTTGTTATTGCAGGATATTAACATTTTCTGATTGCGATTCGCCGACTTGGAAAAGTAATTATTTAAAGCTTTTTTGTATAGAAAATATATTTATTTAAAATTAGGACTGATTCCTTACTACTGGAAATAAGTTTGGTAACCTTCTTCCGCTTCTTACCAAGTAGTCTTCTGCCTGACTGACTACTCACTTTATCTTCAAAGTTACCCTTACCAAAGTTTGGATGCTCAGTTTTTAGCTCCACAATTCTAAAATAAATCTATATATATAAAATAGGATGTGTGTATGTATGTATGTATGTATGTATGTATGCATGTATGTAACGTAATGGCTCCAAAACGGCTGGGCCGATTTTGACAAAATTTTCAGGGAACCTTCAGAATACTCGGGCGGGTGACACTGTGAAGTCTGATTTTTTATTTTCGGTCTGTGGGCGGAGGGGCGTGACAAAATCCAATAGTCATATTGCACCACCAATGATATATATATATATTTATTATTTGTGCTTTTTTTATTTTATTTCACTTTTTTTGAAAGCCGTTGTCATTTTCTTCAAAACGAGATATCATACTCTTAAATCGGTTATGTAGTTCCGAAGATATTTACAAAAAATCTATGTTAATAATGATTCAATATCAAAATTTTAAAACTTTAGAAATGTTGCATTAAAAAATCCGAGTTTTCGGTTTATTTACAAAATATTTACATCATTCGATAACACAAGATATTCCGCGCTTACTAAGGTGCAACATTGTACAACGCCAGCAACGCGGACGGGGTCAGCTATATATGTACATAAAAATTACGTGTATGTTCGTGATCGCTAAACTCAAAAACTACTGGACCGATTTTGACCAAATTTTATATGCATGCTCTATGGGACGTGAGGAGTGTTTCTGTGTAGTTTGAATTTCGTCCGAGAGATGGCCCAATATTTTGTGTTTTGCCCAATATATATTAGCGCTATAAGCCTATGCTGCGTTTTTCTGAAGGCGTTGGGCCCTTAATCAGCGTGTAGTGGGGTTAATTAGCCCGATACCGGTATTTGAACAATAAGTGCTATATCGATTTAGTTTAAATTTGAAGGCAAAACAACGTTTGCCCGGGTTAGCTAGTAATATATAATTACAGAGAGTCGCACTGCCGTATTTCTCCAGATATGGAGTACTTAATAATTATTTTGTAAGGGGATACCCCCTCCCTACTTCCATAACTGCATGCATTTACTCACATACATATTACCATATTAACGCTCATAAAAATTCGAGAGTCTCACCTTTGTTGTTATCCAGAAATAGCGTAATTAATAATTACTTTGTACCGTATCCTCGGCACCGTTAGAAAAAGTTAATCTATTTTGATTTCCCGACTGTCAGTAAGACGGCTGCAAAGTTTTAAAATGATCGGCAGATTTTCTATACAAATATAAACTTTTTTTGAATATAAAATAGTTCAGTAAAATGCCACGACACTTTCGAATACAAATATGAATAGAATGGCATAAACAACTCCTTGTTTATGTAAACCGAGTGAATAAGAATAACGCCCCATTTCCACTAAATCTAAAATGCCAGCTTTAAAGCAATTTTCATTTTGCAATCACTTACGGAAACGTGAATACAAGTTCATATCATACATACACGTTGTGACTCCCTTCATATCCTCAATTCTCAAGAATCTGCAAATTCAATTAAGGAAAGCAATTTTTTTTCTGCAAGAATAGCATTTTTATTCGAATAATCGAATGCATAATCGTTCAATCGATTAAAAACACACTTGAACTTTTATTTACATAAAATAATTGTCACTCTTATAATTATAATATCATTTTTTTTTTGTTCAAACTTTTTATTGCCGGTCAATATTGTGTTTCTTTTTATTTCTTTCTCTTTATTTCTTTATGACTTAAAAATTTATAAAGTTTTTCTAATATTTACTAATTTGAAAAGAAAAACTGTTTTATACAATTTCAACCAAATATACAAACACACATACTCACTCGTACATACTCATTCATAAACCCAATTTATTTACATGGGAAAATGAAAAACCTCTAGCACTCTGTTGCAGAAAAATCGAATAGACCATGTTGAAATAATAAGAGAAAAAAAGAAGAAAAAACATACGAATTAACTACAAATTTGTTTTGGCAGGCAGCCAACATTAGAACAGACATGTTAGAGGAAATATATACTTGTACACAAAAACAACTTGAAGAACAAACAAAAAATGTTGCATTTGTATTATTTTTATGAGTTGCGCATGTTGAGTTGACGTTCTTTCTTTTGTTGTTGTCTTGAATGAATTATAAGTTTTTCTTTTTTTAAGTCACACGAGCATGGCTGTGACCTGTTCTAAAAAAATATTAGGTCTGTTCATTTACTAAAAGTTTTTACTAAATGTTGACAGTTGGTATTGCAAAGCTTTCATGTATGCGAAAAATAAAAATGGAAGGTAAAAAATTTAAACATAAAATGGTTGCAGAATGTTGTTACTAGTAAAATTTTTATTTGTAAGACTTATTCGAAAAATTTTTTAATTTTTATAAGATAAAAGCTTGCCAGAAATTTAAAAATATTAAAGAAAATACGTTTGTTAATTTTTATAAACAAGAGTAAATATATTTCATAAATCAAATATTCTTAAAACAAAAAGCCAGACAATGTCCACGCAGAATGTAGTATATTAAGGACAAAGGGAAGCGAATGTTTTCTTAAACGAAGGAGTTGTAAATACGTGTACAATTCTCATAAATTTTTAAATACAAAAGCACATAAAGCGAATTAAAAAAACAATAGCAAGAAAAAAAATTATTAAAAAAGCCAAACGATGCTGTGCACTCACTTATGAGATCTTCAGTTAAAAATCGTTACTTGTGAAGTGTTCATTTATTTTTTTCTCTGTTTGAGAATTTTTGGGATTAATTTTGTAAATTTTTGCAAATGTTTCCTACAAAAGCAAACGAACATACCATCCGATTTATATGAAAGATATGTGGCAAAAAGGCAAATTTGCTAAACTTAAAATTTTTTGGTTGCAAACATTTTATGGCTAAAACCAAGTGTAACAATTTTTGCCCTTTCAAATAGAAAAAAATACTAAGCGCAAACGTATGCGGTAAGAGCACTGAACCCGCTAAGGGATTTTAACTTTTTTTAAATTACAGCGATATATACACTTTTTTCAAATAATCAACAAAGAGTTTTATATTTTTTTAAGAAAAAAATATAAAACCTCCATAATTTATTAATAAAGTGGAATCACTTTAACTAATTATTATGCCAGAGTCATAAAAGTACTTTGAAACACAAATAAATTTTCATGCAGCTCTAGAGCAGGAGGTACGACAAATTAATAATCATTTGACTTCCTCCTAAGTAGTAGGGAGCGGTATAACGTTGTACATATGTGTAATATGGCGATGTTTTAGGAGGTGTTACGTTAGACTATTTAGGAAGTCTGTGTTAGGTTTCAGAACTTCAAACAATAGTAGGGTAATATTTTCATTTTTATTATTTACTGAGATTGTTTAATCTGACCTTATATTTTATTGAATGTATATCGTTTAGCTTGAGGTCTAATTCCATTTTTTAAAGCAATTTCAAAACGTTAAATTTCTATTCCAAAGTTTAGAAAATTAATCTACAATAGAATGAGTCCTCAAGCTCAAGGCAAATGCTTGATTCTTATATAGGATATCGGATATAATTTGATTATAATATCGCTTTTGAAGATCAATTGATTTGATCATAATATATTAATTAGATATTTTTGTATCGTTTTTTTCTTGTAAAAATTATCTATATAAAAACCAACTGAATTCAAGAACTATACATTTTTCATCGGCATTTCTATTTTTTATTATAAAAAGGATGGTGAAACATAAACCCTAATGGAGG
Organism: Germaria angustata; assembly: GCA_963681545.1. Classification (NCBI taxonomy): domain Eukaryota; kingdom Metazoa; phylum Arthropoda; class Insecta; order Diptera; family Tachinidae; genus Germaria; species Germaria angustata. Next base: position 44,489,413 of record OY812998.1, on the reverse strand, counting down.
CACATCTCTAAGTATTTATTTTCTGTTATTTATGACACTTCTGAGGTCATAAATACTTGTACTGATACTAAAATATTCTCAAATACAAATGTTTTATATTTGTATGTATGTATATTAGAGACCTGCTTAAGTTATCTTCACATTTATATTATTTCAAATACTTTTGCTACGGTAATGTTGCAACGAGCACTATTGGAAAAACATTTTATTCGGCTTCTGTAACGAGAGCATTTGAAGCAAAAAGAATTTCTTAAACACACCAACAAGACATCTTCAGCAGTTCTCTAATACATAAACAGTATGTATCTATACACCATCTAAATTTGTAACGGAATCTTTGAAAATATACCATGTAAAAGATTTTCGTTGTAACGACATGAGTCTTTGGTATTTATTTCGATAAATTTGCCGCACATTACAAACATAACTTCGGCAAATGTGTTTATTATTAGTATCTGTGTGAGCATGTGTGTGTTAAAAATTTTTATATAAATCTATAACTTATGTTAAAATTATTTATAGCCCATTTGTTGTCATACTAATGTCTGTCTCTCTGGCGGCCTGTGGCTTTAAGTGTGACATCAAAACAAAATTTCATCACAATTTTATGATACACAATAATTGCAAAATGCGAATGATCAAATAAATTATTATTAAACTGTATTCGTTAATTAAATATATAAATTATTTTCATTAAAACAAATAAAGAAACATAAATTTAGCAGCATAATGTGTGGTATTTTATTTATAATGCCAAAACAATTTGTTATTTTTATATTATGTTGTTATTGAATATAAATAAATTAAAACAGTAGTAGTTCATAATACAAAAAACCAAGGAGCTATTTATTTAATTAATATCCTATTCATGTTTTAAATGTTATTAGGCAATTTTTTAGCATAAATGCACTACAACTATGAAGCATTACAGACAATCTAAAATTCTCATTCTAATGACAAGATTGCAAGTGGATGATAGTTAAACAAATAAAGACTAATTTATCAGTAGGTTGGTGTTCGTAAAATTTTTTATTCAGAACTAAACAGGAGGTATTAATCTAAAGTGAACCAGGAAAAATTTATTTTTATCTAATAAATAAAATTATATCTAAAATAAAAAAAAACCTTCAATGACAAACTTGTATTAAAACTATTGGAAATTATGTGAATTTGTACTACATGCAGTTCACAATCTCTTCATTTCATGAAGAGATTTATTCATTTCATGAAGAGATTTATTTATTGGAAAATAGTAAATTTTTCTACGACAGAAATAAGAAAAATTTAATTTTTCAAAAACTTTATTAAATTCCTAAAATCACATTCAAAAGTATAAAGGAAAACAATTATTAGAGCCATAAAAATTAAAACTTTATAATGAAAACGTGTCATAAATCAAATCATTAAAATTTTTTGCGTGACGCATTTTTCTTTCTGAACAGAACGTGATTATTAATAATAATTTGCTCAATTGTTTATGCCCAAAGACAAACATAAACATTTGTAACCGCCAACACTATCACCAACAACAACACAAACTTAAGTTATTAAAACAAAGAAAGTTCATTAACACAGCCATTCTAACATATCGAAACAAATGCGCAGACTTTTTCATTTTTGCTAAATTTCCATCTGTTTATGAAGTTTTGTTTTCATGCCGAAGACTCCATTCCTTAAATTCACATCTAGGTTAGGTTGATTGCAGGGGTGTGATATCCCATGTCATATGACATACACTTAAGACAGTGAAGGCTTGTTGTGCGCTCCCTTTAATTATCAGACACAAACTGCCAGAGTTCTGCTGCAGGATTCGAACCTGGGACCTTCGCACTACGAGTCTAGTACACTACCTACTAGTCTACGAAGGTCAGTAAATTCACATCTAACTTTATAAAATAATCTACATGCCATTTCCAAATTCAACTCATTTTAACATGGTCTAAGGCGTTGCAGCTGCTATAATAAAATTGATGACGTATGTTTGTTTTTTTCTCAAGTTTTCACACATGACTTTAAACTTGTTTACATTCAACCATTAAATTGTTATCATCTTTTGAAACAACCAAAATTTGTTTACGCTACAAATATTCTTTTGGATTTCCTGCCTTGAAATGTATATTACGATGTTAATGAAATGTAGTCATTGGTAACACATTTATTCAAAATGATATCTATAAGTGTATCGTAACCTTTTAAATTTATGTTTGAATTATTGAACAATATAATTAAACTCTTATAGATATTATTCGTTTCTTATCAAAGTCTGATTAGAACCAAAATGCAACACATCGATCATACACGCAAAGAAAATAAATATACAATCGATCATTAATATTTTTCCTATTGAGTGTATAAAAAAAGTTTTTATGGTCAATAGAAAAATGTATAAGAAATGGTCATATAAATAATTACAGTACAACCTCCCTAATCCGGACAGTTATAGTTTCAGCTACTGTCCGGATTAGTCAATCGTCCGGTCAGTTTTGTGTGTATATCTGCCAAAAATAAATGGCTTTTAATGAACACGGCTCTGTCTAGTGCAAACCACACTTTGAAATACAAGCGTTTATTCATTAAATTATTTGAATTATTGGTCTATGTCTTGCGAAATGCAGAACATATAGTATAGGGAAATTTATGTAATGACTGAAAGAAGGTTTTTTTTTTACATGGAAACAAATAATACACTTTTACGCTTTTCAAATCTCGCGAGTTTGCGCCAGGAGACCGGGTATTAAAATGTACTAAAAATGCAACATTGCAACACATTTATACAACCAATTGGAACTACATTCATTGAAAGCGAATAACTTTTTTCTGGAAATTTTTTTTAAGAAAATTATAAAGTGTCTTAATGGGTTTGAAATATTTTCTTTAAAAATAATGGCAATTTTAACAAGTCATTTTAATAAATATTTTCAAAATAAAAACGACTACATTTTCAATTGAATTACCTGATCTTATTTTAAATTGATTTTTATATATTAAATGAGTCATCTTCAAGTGAGTTTAAACTGAAGTATTAAATTTATTTTCTTGAGAAACGCCCGCAATTCCGGGTATGAAAATACCCCGATTTCGGGGATAGAAGAGGTCGGATAATTGGAAACTTTGGATTCAGAACAGAAATATTTTTTAGTATTTAAAAATATTATGTTTATTATTATTACTATTATTTATTTATTTATTATTATTATTATTTTTTGACATTTCAGAAGTATAAGATCTGAAAACGCAGATAAATCTCAATTTCTGGCAAAACCTACAATTATAGGAGAAAACTTTACTCAGTAGTCTTGCTCGGCACCCGGCGTATTAAATTACACACTGTCCTAAAATTTTAGTAAAGTAATCTTCATCAGCGTACTTTATTTGACAATAATATGATTTGAGTACAACTATATAATTCAATTAATTATTGTTATTCCGATTATGTTTTTTCTTTGTGTGCGGAATTACGAGTAAGAACAAGTACTTTTGCTGTAAATTCATATGTTAAATACTACTCGGCTAAGGATCAGGAGGCACATCCGAGAAAGAAAAAAAAAACTATGATTAGAAATGATTATTACGGTCATTTGGTGACATTAATTATTTTTATTGTAATAGGGTTTGAATACTTATATTTTGAAAATAAAAATGCATTGAATTTAATCTTTTAATTTCTGATTGATTTACTGCTGTTGTTATAAAAAATTAATTTAATCTAATCACCCGGGAATTAGACTTAATGACTTTCTTGCATTTTTCATATGTTTAGTTGGTCTTGTGGTCAGTTCACAAAGACATGGTCTGGAAAAATCACATCGTTATTTTTCTTTTAGCGGTGAGCTGCGTAACCCCTTTGCCAAAATGTAGTCGCGATGATGAAGAATGTCGGGATCGTCTGATGCATCCGGATTTACCCACAATGTCGCAAGAATTTGAGCGTGCCTTTGAAGGCGAACACACTAATGAATATTGGAGAAATTTAGGTAAAGAGTTCATAAAGAAACAAGTGAATATGAGCGTGAATAAGAAACAGGCCAAGAATATCATTATGTTTTTGGGAGATGGTATGGGTTTGACTACTATAGCGGCGGCCAGAAATCTGTTGGGAGGAGAAGAGCAACAATTATCGTTTAACGAGTTTCCCTATACTGGTTTGGCTAAAACTTATTCAGTGGATAAAATAGTACCTGATTCCGCCTCTACATCTACGGCCTATTTGAGTGGTGTAAAGGCTAAGCAGGGAACATTGGGCGTCAATGGCAATGTAGATTTAGGTGATTGCCAAGCTGGAGCTGATCCCAGCAACTGGGTGTATTCCATTGCCAAATGGGCTCAGGATGCGGGTAAGGGCACAGGAGTTGTTACTACTACTCGAATAACTCATGCCTCTCCCGCTGGTATTTATGCTCACATTGCCCATCGTGACTGGGAAAATGATCAAGAAGTGAATGGCGAATGTGGTATTGAATCAGGTGTGAGAGATATTGCCCATCAGCTGATTAGAGGCGACATTGGCAGCAAGTTGGACTTGGTTATGGGAGGTGGTAAGAAGCAGTTCATTGATTCTTCTCTGTACGAAAATGGAAAACGTGGCGATGGCTTAAATTTGTTGGAGGAATATAGACAGCAAAGCAATAAGAATTTGTACATTGAAACTAGAGATGAACTCATGTACACGAATTTGATTGAATATGAGCGTGTATTTGCTCTATATCACGATGATCACATGTTGTATCACTTGGAGACAAATGCGACCACCAACCAACCCACTTTGGAAGAGATGACACGAAAAGCTATTGAGTTCTTATCAAAAAATGATCAAGGCTACTTTATTTTCATTGAGGGCGGTCTAATCGACTTGGCTCATCATGACAACATGGCTAGACTCGCTCTAGATGAGACTATAGAATTAAGCAAAGCCGTGGCCGCAGCAAAAGATTTGACCAGTGAAGACGATACACTCATTGTGGTGACAGCTGACCATTCGCATGCCTTTTCGTACAGTGGCTATTCGGTAAGGTGTTTCATTAAATTCTAATAAATATAAAAACATCCTTATAAGTTTCATTTTTATTTTCTAGTATCGTGGTGACGATATTTTTGGCCACACTCCTAACAAGCCCATGGATGAAATTCCTTACATGACTTTGAGTTATGCTAATGGTCCCAGTTATGAAAAATCTTTCGATGCCATGAGTGGTGGACGCATTGATCCTACTACTATTATAAATGGTGATATTTATGATCAATTTCCTGCAACTATGCCTTTGGAGACCGAAACGCATGGTGGCGATGATGTGCCTGTTTATGCCACTGGTCCCTGGTCTCATTTGTTTAGCGGTGTCTATGAACAGAGCACTATACCCCATATAATGGGTTTTGCTTCGTGCCTGGGTGATGGCTTGACAATGTGTATTCGCATGTGAAGCAGAGGTGACAAGTTAAGAGGCAATCTTTGCTCGACTGACACTATTTTTACAGTCATTACAAAATGTAAATTATAAATATTTACTGTTAAACTAAAATTGTTGTTTTACATTTTATTCTTTACAATATTTATAATAAAATTAATTCAATATTCTGACGCTGCTCCGGGTGTCATCGTCGTTTTATATAAAACTTTCCCTGAAGAAGACGCCCAAGTACTGGATTAATTATTTGACAGTTTAATAACAAAAATTAAAAACAAGGTGTTGAGCTTAAAAATCAGGAAAGTAATGGAAACTGATTGATTTAAAGAATATTTTGAAATGATGTGATGAATTTCAATCGTTTTTGCAAATAATGTTTCATCTAATTTCAACTGACTCTCTTTCATTTTATAGAGCAGAAAATTTAAATTAAATAAGGTAACGTCATTCTAATACGTGTAGCTGGTATGTATTTCGAGAGATGAGAATTAACCCTAGAACACACACCCGGGTACAAATGTATCCACTTGAAACTTTGCAGTACTGTAACTCAAGAACGACTTAACTTAAGGCATGGAGATTTCAGATCTAGGAAATATACGTTATTTATAATATTTTAAATACTATTTGATCCAACTCGGATCATTGGTTCAGGAGCTACAAGCTTCAAATTCGACACCTACGTAAACACACACCCGGGATACATTTGTACCACACCAGTTTATATCAAAATAAAAGCAACAAATCAACCTATAGTATGTTTAAATTATTAAATTTTATTTGAAGAAGGAAAATATGTAATTGTAAATATGTAATTTAATATAATTAAAAATTACCGTTACATATTATGCAGTCGGTATTGGTGATCGAATGCTCAAGACACATTGGCTTCTTACATTTGCGGCACATTTTTCTGGTTTTTCTACGCCGTTTTGTGTCTTGAGAATAACATAAATAACAGGAACCGTTGATAGGTTTTGGCGTGCGGGCTGCGGCACATGTCGATGCTTCCGTATTCAACATTGATTCCAGTGGTCGGTTGAAATATGATTCAATAGCTATTTTAGTGGAGAAATTTCGCGTGACTTGCCGATTTAGTGCACGTTCTTCAATAATTGGCATACACAATCCTTCAGCCAAGCTGGGAAGGAGCTGCTTACGCTTCTTAGATTTAGCAGGCAGCATGGGGTTGTTCCTTCCATATACTATATATGCTGCAAGAGCCGTTATGTCCAGCATATTGAAAAATAACGCCAATGGCCAACGCTTTGTCTGTCGTTGTGTAGGATATTCACTGAACAATTGGCCCATTTTATCAACGCCACCCTTCGTCATATTATAAAATTCTATGATTTCAATCTTCCCACCCTCAACTATCTCGCCCTCATAGTGCATTGTCGAAAGCAGCGTCACTGATTTATTTTTTCGTGGAACATAAGAGCACATCGTCACATTTTTTCTGAAGCCGAATAATGATGAATCAATTGGCCTATCCTTGTGCGTCTGCATTTTCGCAGCAATGTACGTCTTGTTTTTGCGCAGAGTTCCAACGATTGTTAGGTAACACCCGAGAATAAGTTCTGCAACTGGCAACGACGTGAAAAAATTGTCCATCGTAATATTTCTTCCACTTCCTTGGTATCTGCTAGCCAAATCTTTCACAACTCGTACCCCTTTGTTCGTTTCCCTTCCTGCTTGACCAGTATATATTTGACCGTGCAGTGGATATGCATTTTTGGCATCGCAAATCCACCAAACTTTGATACCATATTTTGCAGATTTTGATGGTATGTACTGTGTAACTCGTGTGCGTATATAGAAAGGAAATAATTGTTCATCAATGGTTAAGTTTTCACTGGGCTTGTAGTGTGCATTAAGATTGGCATTCATCATGAGCCACAACTCAGTGATCGGTGCTGCTTTATCACTTTGTGCGCGTTCAGCCCAAGTGTTTGCGTTGTCAAACCTTATAAATCGCAATATTGAACAAAAACGATTGACTCCCATCGTGGCGCGATACAGAGTATAGCTTTTGATACTTTACAATTCTCGAACACTTTCTGAACTGCTATGGTTTGCGCCAGTCATAATAAGTATGCCAAAAAATGCATACAACTCAGCTATCGTCAGTGACTTCCATGACTTGGGAATTGCATCGGGGTGCCTTATGTTGAAAGCATTATACGTTGCTATTGCTTTGTTGTTTGTGTGACGCATAATTATATCCGCCATTTCCAAGCTCATAAAACACTTGAATGTTTGCTCTATTGACAACATTTTGGTGCTCCTAGATGCTCCGTACCGTTCTCGTACAAGCTCATCAAATCATTCAAAACTATCAACACAGCTTGTTCGACGTGTCTTTGTGTAATATTTTGTTGCATCTCACTGATGACGACAATATTACTAATGAAATTGTTTATGTTATCGCTGCCAAATTATCATTTTTTGCATAGGTTTTCCTATTACTTGTATGTTAACGGATCATCACCATAGGTTGTTGGTATTTTTGAATGATTTGATGATTCGAGGCTTTCGGTTGCTTATATGCCAGCTCGTGAAGTCTAACATGAAACAAGCTAGCGGTCCGAAAGTTGGTGACTCCTGGAGTACACATTTACCAAGCAAAAATTTAAAAATTTTGTTTTGTATTCATCAGGTATCTGAAAGACAATATTTGGCTATCCCATGCCCGTGGCCTTTCATACCTATATCTATTGAACCAGGTGTAATATTTGCATGAAATAAAAACCAAAACATAAGTAAAATATTAATATACGCATTTAAAAAAAAAATATAACGAAGTTGGACCATTTAAACACTAAAAAAAAAGCCAAAATAAGCTAGTAGGTACAAACGTACCCCGGGTGTGTGTTCTCGTAGAAAAAGTTGGGTATGCATCGTAGGGTTAAAGAAATTAGTTCAAGAATATATTCTCAATATCTATCGAAATTCATTACAATACTTCAATTTCAAATCGATCGAAATGCATCAGATGCCTGAATAGAAATTTATTAATTATTTCTTAAAAACTTTTAAATTTTGTATTTAATTTTGTCTGACAACGTGCTACACTGAAATTGATTAGTAGAGTAGAGTAGAGTTACAAGAATTTCTTTTATTAAAACCCTAAAACGGTTAAAAATCAATAACTGTCCTTGAATTTTGTAAAAAAAAGTTGTGATATTTTTTCTATAGAAATAAAAAAGGCTACAGACAATTTACGCGCCCCCAGTCAATAAACCAAATAATTAGTCATATCGACAAGTAAATTTATTTTATCGCTAGAAAAACAGTTTAAATAAATCTTACATGTGCACAACGAAAAGAAAAGAAAAACAGCACAAACGAAGAAAATATAAAAGAAATTAAAATTTAGTTCCAGAAATAAAAAAAGTTTTAATTACAACTAAAAAGCAGTGCCCATTTGCTTTTCACTCCCATTTTTATGTTTTGAAATTGCACTTTCAGTTAATTAAGCTTTAAAACCCGCTGGCTAAAAGTTCTAGAAGAAAAGTTCTAAAGTCATTATGGCACCAATACGTACGCACAACTTTTTTAAAATTTGAAATCCTTGTTTTTTTACAATTTTAAAGTAAAATCAAAATAAAAAAAGATATAATTAAATAAATTTGAAAGCTATAGGCGTCTAATTATCCATTCATTTCCCTCAATGGTCGATTGTTTTAGCAGAGACTTTCCTGACAAACTTTATTTATTTAATTTTTGTTGTTTCACTTTCCTCCCAACACCTTGGGCCATTTTTGTGATGGCTTTTATTTTAATTGTACAAACTTTGTTCTTTTCTTTTTAAAGAATTTGCATTTATTCCATTTAGCTTTTCCACACGCCAACTTAGTTTTTGGTACTTCAATTTACTAATTTATTCATTTCACTTGCAACACACATCCACCCAGAATAAGGTTAAGGTAATATTGTAGGTTTCTTTTCGTTCCTTTATTTATGAAGACCATAATCATCATGTGTACATTGAGTACGTTACATGATGTGTGCCAGTGATGGAAAAGTTGTTACGATCGTACTTTTTTTGATACTATTTGATTTGAAAAAATACCGTGTTACTCCTCTGTTACATTTGATACTCTCAGTGATACGTCTTAAATTCATCTGTTTTAGTATAGCTATTGTTTGTTTTTTACACAACTATTAGTTAAAATAGATTGTTTAGTAATAATAATGAATTTGTATTTAAACATATATATTTATGGCCTCTGTTAATTTTTTTTTTTTTGAATATGTAAAATTTTATATTGGGTATTTTTTAAGATATAAAACTTTAAATTGAAATAAATCCTAGGTGAATAACGCTACTGGTATAGATTTGGGCTTATTTGAAGGACAATACTCAATGATTTTGACTTTAATGTGATGGAGGAAGTTTTTTTTGGAAATGGTCTTAAAATGTAAGAGAACATTATTTTCGAAATAAACCCAAATCCATTCAATTGGTGCTATTTATCTAGGGGCTACTTCAGTTTAAAGTGATATACCTTAAAAAGTACAAAATAAATTTTAAAAATGTTTTGTTTATAGGTAAAATGAACTTTTTATGTATTGATTTATGGTTTTTGTTAACTTTTTGTTTTCATAAAGATTTTTTACTGTTTAATAAAAATTAAAAAAATAAGATTTGTTACTCTTGAGGTTAAAAAAGGTATTCTCAGAAAAATTTTTTGATACCGAAATGAAAATCTCATTTCCCATCACTGATGTGTGCTTATAACATCTGCACCATGGGCTAGAAATTATTTCTCCAAGAGCTAAAAATGTAAAGCGCAAGACAAGAGGCTATCGAGAGTCTAGTGTAATAGAGAGTAGGCGCTAAATTATAGTGTAGTAGACTCTAGAACAGATGCTAGTGTAGAGTACATTAGACCCTAGACTAGATTCTATTAGATTTTGGAGTCGTATCTAGTAGACTCTGTAACAGAATCTAAAGAACCCTAAAGCGAAATCGACAAAATCCCAACTCGAATACGAGAACCATAATAAATCTGAATGACGAATTTAGTTATTCGAGTACAATTAATGATGCCACAAAATTCAATTACATAGAATCGTTATGATATATCAGTAGATGTAATAGAAAAAAAGACATTAAAGCAAAATTTAAAATTGAAAAGCTGAACGGACAATTTAAATCCAAATTGGTGTCGGTACCGTGTGTGGCGCCTTTTTTTCTAAAAATAAAACAGAGTAAGATTTTTTGCTCTTTTAAGAGAAACAAAGGGAACTTAGTGTTCTTCAAAAAGCGAAAACTTATCGGGAAAGAGCACACTATTCTCTAAGGACGTAAAGTTTTCCAAACTAGTGCGATAAATAGACTTTTTTGTTGATTAATAAAATATTATACTTTTTTCAGAAAAGACAATGCAGTAATTATCAATCAATTACGAAGCTCTGCACTTTCAAGCCAGAGATGGAAAACTCTCACTGCACTAGGCGATCAAGTTTGTGCGGTCCATGAGTTATTAAAATTGCGATACAATTCTTATATCTGTACTTTCGGAATTTTCATGTATTTATTTATTTTTTTTAATTATTTTGTCCCACTATGTTCGTACTATACGTAAAAGTGTTTAAGCTTTCTTCTTACTGCCTTTCTCAAATATTCTTTTCAAGTTTTCAAGCTAATGACCAACCATCCATCACTGCCACAAACACACATAAACATAAACTGAATGTATTTAGACTATTAGAACGAAGTTTGCAACTGAAATTGAGGTTTATTAACATACCCCAGATTTGATTGTTACAAGTTTCTCGTTTTATTCTAATTAAAGAAATACAAAATAGAGTTATATAAAAGTTAAATTGTTTTCTGTTTAAAGTTTTAATGTAATTAATATGGTTTCTTTTTTCTCCAAAATCGTATTAAATTTTTATATGAGTTTGTAACTATTTTTAAATGATTTTAGAATTATATTTTTAATTTTTAGTTTAATCAATGTAAAAGGAAAATTTTCCATTTAATCAGATTAAAAGCCAAACAATTTTTTATATTTAAACTTTGCACTTAATTTTTAAAACAACAATTTCTTTGGTGTAGTTTTATTTTTATAAATTTCGTGCATGTTAAACGATAATAAATTTAGGTAAAATTTAATGATTTTCAAATCATGTTTTTTTTATTTGCCACAAGAGGTCATTGGGAAGAACAGTTGTGGAGTTGTTTGCTGTGGACAACACATGCTTCATGTAAAACACGTATTTTAGACAATTTTAAGAAGAAATTTATAAAAGTATTTTAACTTTTATTGTTTGTTTTGGGTTTAGCTGTTCATATATCAATATTCCATTGGCGCCAATCAAATCATCAGTGAACTTCAACCTCGTATACTTTAAAAAAAATCAATATATACAATATGAGAATTCAATCATATATGAATATTACAAAATTTATATAATCATAGAAGGCCTAGAATGTCTTAAACAAACTGTTTATATTCAAAATGAATCTATTTTATTTTTCTTCCAGCCTGTTTACAATTGGACACACTTTATTTGCCAATGATGGTATTTATTAGCCAAAAATTAATTCAAACCATAATTATTTTTAAACTCTGACCATGCAAGTTACTAGTTGACGAAAATAGTCCAAATAACGAATTTCAATAATAAATAGTTTAATAAGAATTTAGCAATAGCAAAGGAATTCAAATGCTTTATGGGCGCAATCTCTATAAATATGTAGTATTTAAAAAAGACGACGAATCGAGAACGAAATGTCAAGTTCTTTAACTAATTGAAATGTTAATTGAATTAGTTAAACTTTTAATTAAAAGAACAACATAATTGACTAAGTGGTTTAATTAACTATGATTTTTATTAACAGTCAAGTTGTGGCAAAACTGTAGAATTGATTTTGCTTTAAGTGTGTAATGCCACTTTTGATGGTTATAAAATTTTAAGATTTAATTTTAGTAATCGCAAAAGTAAGAGGACGACTTAAGAAAACAATTGCCACATCCCCAAGTTTTAAATATATTTACCCGAATTAACACCAGCTACTCATTGTACGAGTATGGCCATGTTCCTTTTAAAGACTAAAGAAATTAACTTTGTTAATTACTTTTTGTATCAATGCAATAAAATATCGTTCATTTGCTTTTGGTTTGTGCCGATTTAAATGCTAATAAATGAAACTCTGCATTATATATATGTAAATTAAATTAAAAAACAACAAAATGACTAAGTGTAATTAATTGCATGTAGAATAGGCCTTATATTTCCGAAATCGGTTAGTGAATATGAAGGATATACTACTTTTTATAAAATACTTTTTTGTTGTTACAACTTTTTGGTTTCGAAAAACTTAAATTCAAAAACTACTATTGTATCACACAATAAGTAAGTAAAATAATCATTGCATTGGAATGTTATTTTAAGGAAATAATTTTTATAATTACAATATTTTTTTGTTGTAAAACTGCATATCGGCCCTTTCACATTTCAGTTGACGATATATACTACAAGAAAACTTTACATTATACTTGTTCTGCCGACTAAGAGATTGTAAACAAATTTATTCCATAATTTTGTAATTTCAATTATTTTCCTTTCACTTCATTGAAGGAATTGCGTGTTGCAATTCGAAATTAGTTGCCGCAAGTTCAGTTTTCTTATGCGTGTGGTGAGTTCTACGTGCACATATGTACATATTTGCATGAATTTAATAAAATGCAGGTTGTTGACGTAATAATATGAGTAATATTTAATTGATTTTATAATTACTATTATATGAGTTTAATGCGACTAAAATCAGTATGTATTCGTAAAGTTTTATATTTTTAATTACATATTCTGGGGTATAACTTTTATGTGTTTTGACACACATAAACAAATATTGCAACAACATGCACAAGAGGATCAGAAGGATTAATTACGAAAATGAAAATGATGGTACGATTTAATTAGAAAATGCATACATTTAATAAACTCGAAATAACTCTGATAAAATGTGACGGGAATTATTGATATATGGGTACTTCCACGGTGTCGAACGTGACAGTCGTACGCGATAAAAATGCAAAAAATATTTAAAAAACAACTATTTTTAGGTTTCTTTCGACATTAAATTATACCGATTAGGAAGCACTGTAATCCACGCTAAAGTTGATACCAGGCGCAATTCCAAGTCGAAGATAATGGCAAAAAAAAGTATCGGTTCGAACGTGACAAAAATAGAAGTATTTTTCAGCGAACCCTGACACAATTTTTCAGTCAAACTTCTTTTAGAATTTTACGTAACAATGGTACTTTAAAATGGATTTGGTTTGATTCAAAAATTTTCCGTATTTTTTTTTTAAAGCCATACTCTGTTTCGATACGTGACATTTCGAACGTGACATTTTTTCCACAATAATTGATCTGATAAACGACTAGTAACTTTCAAACAAATTTATTATTAATAGAAGAAAATAGATATTAGCAACATAAATTAAATTAATATCTTGAGCGAATATGCAGTCCGAGCTGCTTTTATTTGATCACCATCGCATGATAATGAGTGCAGTTTTTGGATACCAGGAATTTTTTTTACTTTCTTCCATTTATTAAATAATTGAAGGGAAAACTCTTCTATTTGGTCAGACGAGATGTAATAAATATCTATCCCATGAACATTATGCCGAGCACATTAGAAAAATGAAAAAGCATCAGGTAAAACTATATTTTTAGATTTGGTAATTTGCCAAATTTTTCGTTTTGAAACTGCTTGTTCATGTTAGTGAAAGAATTTATGGCTAAATTTATAAAATTAGTACAATATAAATATTTCTCTATAGCATTATCGTAAAATTATCACGTTTTAATAACTTTCAATTTTTGGCTCACGGTGGACCTTTTGACGGAAATGCCCATATTCAAATGTTAATTTAAGCCAATTATGTTAAATGTTAATTTAACCGACAGGGTATATGTTTGTCAGGAGGACAATGGTTTATCGGTCAACTAATAGAAGTATTTGTTTGCAATTTACACGATGAGATTTTGTTATAAATTTTGGCCTTTTAAGCTTAATTGGAAATATTTATAAATGCGGTTAATATTAATTACTCCAAGCAAACGAACAACTTATATGAGTTGACAAAATGTAAAATGCGAGGGTTGTGTATAGAAAACCCTAGATGCGATCGACCAATGCCATATTAGTTATCTTTTTTATATATATGTACGTGTAATTTAAGTTCTATTTCTGAAGATTTTGTTATTTCTCCTGGTATGCATGATCCTTATGGTAACGAAATGGGTAAAATTTTTGCGAAATATTTTTTGTATGAGCAGGCATTAGCAGTAGCGGTAAGCAGAAATTTTATTGTACTATCCTTAAAAATATTAATTTAAAAAGTGCAAAGAATATCCAAATAATTAAAATGAAAATATTTCTTATAGAATTTACTTTTACCACAATGTTGTTACTTCAAGAAAAGCATTTAACTATTGCGGCAGCAGCATAATTATAAAAATTATTTAGTTTTCTTCACAGCATAAAACTTTAATTTCCCGACACTTTTAGAAAAATCCGGAAGTTAACTTTTCATTGGGAAATAAATAAGAAGCAAAAAGTAAAACAAGGAGTAAAAGAAAGTGAAAAAATATATAATTTCTTAAATTATATAGTTTTAACTACTACCCTAAAGACTTAAGGACTGAAGATGTAAACGGAATTCAACTTCATATTCTACGAACACCACAATTTTGTAAAAGCAAATGCAATTTTGTTTCACATCTACTCTTGTGTATTAAAACTGCTTCTCCACAACATTCACAAGCAGCACATGTTTTTGTTATAAATCCATTTAAATTAAAAAAAGATGCAAAACATTTAAATAAAAAAATGCCAACATGACCAGACTTTCATTGCCACCACAACAAACAAGCACAACACACATGGCCAGTAAAGCAAAATTCAGTTTAAAAATGTTTCCATCATTCATTTGTATGTAAAAAGGGACTCCAGGGACTTCAAGTACAGAAAGGCTTAGATGTAAAGCAGAGAGCGATATAGAATGATTTTATATGCACTTGTGGCTCATGAAAAATATAAATAAAAAAGGAGTGATTTTTTATGCACGTCTGTATGTACGAGTGTATTAAAGTTAAATTTAAGTAAAGTTTATTTATGTGGTTGCATGGGTGTCACTATGATTGACGGCCATACAGCAGGGAACTTTCAAATGAAGGCAAATATATATATATATATATATATATATATATATATATATATATATATATATATATATATATATATAAATAGGAAATAGGAAATAAAATTTTTTTGTTTTTTAATTTTTTGAATAAAGTAAAAAGTGAAACACAGATGGAGTAAATAAAATAAAAAACTCTTCTCTAATGTTTATGTAAATATTTTCGAATTACGCAAGTTTTTTTTTTAATAAATATGAATTTTATGACAATTATTTGGCAGATTTGGCATTATTGTTTAGCAGCCAGCAAGACACATTGCTCATTGGGAGTTACTTGTACCCCCTTAATGCCTTTTAAAATTTTTATTTTAAAAATAAATTCGTTCTTCTCTATATTACGAATATACTTTTTTAAAAACTTGCATTTGCTGCTTGAGTAAACTTTGCTTCCATGCAAATTGCTACAGTTACATTGTTCGACATATTGATGTCAATTTTATATTGAAACAATGGAGATAGAAACACAAGAGGCTACAGCGGAATTTATATGCACTTCAGTTAAATATGACGAACAAAAAAAAAAAAAAAAAGACTAAAGAACCAAGTAAAAGAATCGTTTGGATAAAATTGTTTACATTTTTTAGATCTTTCGGTTTCAGATCTTTATCTCCCTATTTGAACTTATTTAAAACAAATTAAAATCCTTACGGCAGTATTCATAAAAATATTTTACTTTAGGTTTAACATTCAAAATTTTCTTTTTAAACTTTTCAGGGCTGTAGCTAATGTTATTTAAGAATTTGTTTTAAAAGTAAAATCAAACGCAATCGCGGTTACCAAACATTTTCCTGTTCTTGAAGTATAAAAACGATTACAATTTCAACCGGGTATTTATTTTGAAGTAAAAAAAAATATTTTTAAAAATTATCATTATTCTATAGCATATAAATGAAATAAAACCAACAAAAATATTTTAAAGAAAAAATAATTTTCATTCAAATAAAGAGAGGAGTTGAAAATCCAACCTTTTCATTTCATTGTATTTACATCACTCACGTATTTATATTATACTTAAATTTTCTTCTACACCATATTTTATGAATCTTGTTATGGATAATTTAGAAAAATTTTCCTATATGTGAAAAAATAGTTTCGACTTAGACATAAAGTTTCTCTGGTTAAAAGCATGCAAGTGGTATTCGTACACAGACAAATATTATTGAAACTACAAATGGAATGACAACCTTAAATTTCTATACCCCTTTCACTGTTGCATAGGGTGAGGAAAATATATTTAAAAAACATGCGTTGCAAAGTAATAAAATTTGAAATCTAGAAAGGCAATTGAAATGAAAAAGAGCAGTATTCAATATATTGTAGGCCTCATTTCAGACTATTTCTTGCCCATGTGCATATTTTTCAGTGTACAAATAAAATGTTTTTTAACACTAACAAGAATTGAGATTTAGTAACAGATTGTGCCATTCAATACAAGAGCATATCAGTAATTGAATTTAAATCGTAAATAAAAAACGCCTTTTGAAACACTTAATTGTGCAACATTAAAAAGGAAAAAAAAATAACTAAACATATAAAATAGAACTTACAATTGATATAATTTCAATCATAATTGTTATACATATAATTATGATAATGTTAGAATATAAATTTAAACCTGGAACAGATGCCGTAGAAGTGCGGTGCTACAAAGTCGGCCCTTAATAAAGGTAAAGAACGAGTATGAGACTCCTAATCGAAGAACTTGAGGATTCGTTTTACTTTTGACATCCAAATGCTAACAGAGTCCCTCAGGTAGGTCGTGAGGCTACTAAATGAGCAATAACAACAGATAAAATGATAATTAAAACCTTTTCAAATTGTAAGGAGGTATAAGCAATACAAACCGCCTGTGGCAGCTTTTAAAGAATAAAAACCTGCAACTTCTTTTTTCTTTATTCCAAGTGTATGTGTTGCATAATGTTCAAAAAATGCAACTTTAAAACAATTTTCTTTATTATTCCCTTTCCAAGTATGCATGTAAAAAGGTTTTTTATTACTCCACAATTAGCATAATTTTTATTGCTTTTAAGGCGGTAGTTTTTCATGCCATTTGGGGTTGTAGTTTTAATGCGAACATTTAAAATGAAATACTTAGAGAAACACAAGTTAGCGTTTGATACTTACATTTGCTACGTCTTTTATTCTCCTTAGTTTTCTGCAGAATATTATTTAGTCCTTGTGTAGTTTAGTTTCAATTGAATGTTGCATTTTTTATTTTGTTTCTAGTTTAATTTTGTTTCTATTTGCACGTGTTGGTCTATTTTGTGATATTTCTAGCGGAAATTAGAAATGTCTATAGAATATTATTTATTATGATTGTGAAACTTTGTGATGTTCTATCATTTCATTAAAAATTCCAATAAAAATTTAATTCAAAAGCACACGTGCAAAGTTTTATGTTGTAAAGTTGGTCCTACTAATTTTAATTACACTGTACAACAACAGTAAGCTTTTTTCACAATAACAAGGTTCTAACGACTGATCCTGGTGGAGACGATTTTCAATAGGGGAGTATGATTTGCAAAAGAGGAGGAACTCAAATGAAGACCCGACGATACACGTATACATTTTCTGTTCAGTTTTTCTGAATTTTGTGTGTTGTACAGTGTTATTTTATTCATATTTGCACTGACAAAGGTACTCGCTACGTATGATTGATATCAAACTTATTAAATGACTCATACGTTGGCAAAACAAATAAACAGTTTACAGGACGTTAATTTGGAGAGGCAAATAGTAAAACAAAACAAAAATATTACATTAATAATAATATGAAAAAATATTATTCAGTTTAAAAATAGAAAACAGCGGACTTGAAACTCATTAACAATTTAATGAATATAATTGATTTAATTAAATAGTCTAGATTAAAACTAATTATTATAAGAGGTGGGGGTCTCAGTTAGCGAAACTTCTCATTAACAACACCTCAATTATCGCAACTTTGCTTTTAAAATTTCGTCCTCTATAGATTTATAGTTTTTTTTTAATTAATTCTCAGAACTCTATTGACTGCATTAAATTTTATGCGAAGGGGAGAGAAGAATAACATGGATTTGATTAAGCCATAATGGTTCTTTAAAATCAGGTGAAATTACAGTACAGTGTTTAAATCGACTTTTTTATTGAATACGATTTTTTTTGTTAATTTAACATTTACTTTTAATTATATTTTATTTTTGATTTGTTTTTTTTTTTCGTGTATTCATTACAAAAAATTAGTTTATTTAATAAATAAATAACTTAAATTGCATGCCCATGATTAGTTTTTTTATATAAAACTGTATAAAACTTTAATTTAGCTTAAATAACTCTTTAAATATGACTGATTCGCATTTAGAGAGAGACAGAAAGAAACTGATTATTCCATACCTACAGTGGAACGAAACAACTTTTCGACTCGGTTGCCGCAACAAACATAATTTATATTATGAACTTTTTATTAGCATTAAGGCCACGCAATTTAAGATTAGGGCGATCTATTTGAACACAAGTATTTTTTTGCGAATTTGAATCTTGTAGGAAATTTTCATCAAACATGATGACTTCGTGGCGAATAAGAATGTGTAAAGATTTCAACATTGCCAAAACAACGACTCTGAAACTTAATGTCTTTGATTTAATAAAAAAAAAAATTGGTAAAGTACCTGCATATATTTGCAGATTAAGCGAAAACTACACAACAAATTTGTCATTACAGCTAAAAACAAAAAGTAAAGCCTTGATAGTTCTTTGAATTATATATGTGGAAAAATGAAAATCACTTTTCATTTTACATACACAAATTATAAAAAAAAAAATTAAGTTAAGTTGAGCTGTTTTTTTAATATCTGAATTTATTGAGTTCTTTAAACAGTCGAGTAACCTCTTGTACCAAAATCATACATTTACAAATTTTATTTTATCCAACATGATCACCTAAATCGTACACTGTGCGAAGCACACCGTGTACAATTAATAACAAACGGACCATAACAATTAAAAAAATTATAAAATTTCCTAATTTAAAAATTTCGTTTTTTCTATTTCCCGCTAAAATGAATTTATTATGAGCAGCGCCTCCGAGAACTTCCATATCAAATGAACTACTAGCCAAATGTAAATAGTTTTTACATAATGCTTGTAAAGACTGAGACAAAAAATCCTATTGCATATATCCTTTTTGAAACTACATATAAAACTTTAAATAGAACAACTTAATTAAGTCCCACAGAATAATGGTTATTGAACAATAAAATTATATTTTTTCATAAGCCACGTAATACAGACATGTGCGTCATTACGTTTTTCAGTGCTTTCCAACAGATGACGTTATTCGCAACGACAACAAAACCATAAATTATTGTGCATAATTAACCCAAAATAATGGGGGATAAAATTAAGACATATAGAGCAACTGAAAATATAAATGAAAGAAGGAATGTAAATCAGTCACTGCGGTAGTTGATCGATAATCACTGTCGTCATTGTTGGTTTGAGAAGTCTGTTTATATTTCGCAAAAGCTCTGATTTAAATAATCGTTCTTTCGATCTTTTTCTTTTTGTAAAACTGCACATGAAATTTTAATTAATACAATCAATCCAATTTTAAAATGATACGCTCGGATTACACGTATGTACGCATGTGAGTTCGTATGGACTGGAATGAATATGATTTCCGTTGGTGAAATACTTTCTGAACAAAATGTATGAGGGAATTAAATTATAAAAAGAAATTAAGAAATATAAAATCAATGTGAAAGCAATTTGTACAAGTCATTAAAAATAAAGGAATGGTCTTACTGACATATGTATATATGTAAGTGGTCAAGTAAACAACACAATACACGCTCACACACCACATACATGAGCGTACAAGCCACACACAGACACATGCATTTGTATACGAATGCAAATTAATATTTACCAGCAAAACATTTTCTTTGGCATACATTACAAGGAGGCTTTAATATGATTGAAAAAATCTTGGATTAATTCCTCTCTTATCTTCTATTAGGAATCAACAAGGATTTACAAAACTGTTAGAAGTAACGTTTGAAGATTGTCATACGAATGACACACATTTTTAAATAGAATGGACGACAATTTAAATATCATTGTCAGATAAGTGCGTGAAAACAACCTAACAAGGCGAGGAGCTCTGCGGTAGGATACCGTGATTTAATAAGTTGTGTGTCCTCTCCCACTTAACAGTATTGATAATGCTCTCAAGCAGATAATTAAAACCAGAAGGAACTTCTAAACTTTTCAAAAATGCGAATAAGAAATCTTGTGGCTACGGTCTCCAAACACTGTATGGGTACGTTCGGCAATCATGCCAAAAAGGACTTTATTTCTACATAATAATAAATGCTTCAGTAATCATGCTGAGGAGTATTAGGAGACGGGGAGACTAAGTAGCCTCTATGAATATTATCACTTTTAAGACTAAGGGTGTTTGCCAGCTAATTTCCTGCAGGTCAACTCATAACCCATCCCACTGTCAAACCCTCAGCTTCTGTACTTTATCATTCCCCAATACCCCCATCATTTTTCTACACGCTCCACATCTATCTGCCTCTACTCTCTAGTTGTACAGGTATCATAAAGGATAGTAAAATATTGGACTCAAGTTGAACAATTTCTCATCTCATTAGAAAAGAGTCACTGCAAGAGGTGATGTCCTAAGTAACTTCTGACAAAATCGGACTAAAATCAAAAGTAACTCTATAAACCATATACAAAGCAATATATTTTTCTTTTAATTACGAATAAAATTATCATTGTTTTGAAAATTGCACTGTTGCACTTTTTTTCAAACTCATAGACATTTAACATAAATTAAATTAAAAATAATCTACGAAAATCTGTTCGCAATCTTGAAAATATAGAATGTTACAACAAAGGCAACAACGAGGACCTAAGTCCATAATATTTCAGTTTCAGAACTAATTGGTGTTTACAAAATTCATTCGTTTTCGAATCAAGTTACTCATTGTCTAATTATCGGATTATAAATAATAAATACGAGAATTACTTCAATTAATTTTTCAAGAAATTTTAAGTCTATCATGTACATTTGACTCCATGTTCCCTTTGACTAAAAGAACAATTATATTCAGCACTCCGTAGCTAGAGACATTTGTAATTGTTCCTTCTTCATTAAATATATGTACATAGGTAAGCTTTTCATTCACTTTCACATAAATAATGCTGTTTGAAAGTAAACCAAGAACAAGGATTATTAACAAAAGAAGGAAATGAAATGAATAACCATTAGTGTCATTATCAACAAACAATTGAAATTTATATAAACAAATAGAAAAAATATGTATTTCCATCTATTATTACGGGTATCATTAAAGCTGTTATTTTTCAAATCAGTACATTCAACAAATTTATTTTATCATTAATTTGTTTCAACATTAACCCTTGGCAGCGCAGAAGAGCCAACTAGACCAACAAAATTTACATTAACAATAACAAAAATATATGCTCTAAAAAATCACCCAAAAAAGCTAAATTAGGCCCAACTAAGAAATTATTAATTTTATTGTAATAAAATCCTTGCAAATATTATTAATAACATTTATGGAAAAGCGTTTTCTTTTCTGACAAAAATATGTTTTGTGGAGTTTTAAGGGACAAAAGGGAATTCATCGTTCTTTAGTAAACGCAAACTTATTACGAAAGAGAACAAAATCATGTAAAAGATGTCGATCTTTTATAATAAAGCGATGAATAGATTAAAAAAAAAGAAATAAACGCCACATGTTGTTACGCCATATTATGTTTAAATAAATGATTACATTTACAAAAAAAAGCAAAACAATATAATTATATAAAAAATTCTTTATTGTTAATTTTGAAAACTGAATTTACGTTATTAGAAAAAAAAATGTAATGTGTTAATATTTGTGCCATATTGGGCTGAAAGAGGTTAAATGTCCTTTGTATGTCCTGCAGGTGGTTTTTGTTTTCCCATTGCAAGTTTTATTTCACTCAAGGCATAAGAGCAAAAAATAACAATAATAATAATAACAATTGATTGATATGTTTGATTGTATGACTTGTTATTTAAACAAATTGCTTAAGTATTTGTTTGTACTTTTCAATGTGATACGAACGCAAATAACAAAAGAATAGATTTTTTTTCTTCTACCTTTTTAATAACATTGAAGCAAAAATTCTATAGAGAAAACAACTTTCGATATAAAATTAGAAGTTTATAAAGTGTCATTAAAAAAGCTTTCGAGGAGGATTTTCCTGACAAAAAGCAAAAAAGTATTCTTAGTAGGAAGATTTGCTTATACAAACAAGGATGTTTTGAAAAGTATGGGTATGAAATATCCTTCAAAACGAAATTCTATGAAAAGGTTCATTCTTAATAATGAAAATAAAAGATAGCTTTTGTGGCACTTTCAAAAATATAATGTAAAACCATTGTAAGACATGATTGTTATAAAGTCGTTAATAAAAAAGTTTTTTTTTACTTTCATTTCTCGTTCATTCATCCTAATTTTACAATAAAGACAGTAACAAATTTTCAAAGCACTTGAATTAAAAATCATGATGCTCCAATATAAGAGCTAAACTACGATTCAGTAAATGAATACGAGAAAAATGATTGAAAAATTTGGTTTTTATAGTGCCGGAACTTGCCATGGCTCATAAGAGCAAGTCTCAATAGTGCAAGCCTGATTCCCTTGAAGCATCATTCGTTACTGGGTAGTTACAACAAAAAATTTATACAGGACTTAGAAGTATTATTTCCTTAAGGACTGCAAGTCCCTCCTATAGTAGAGGAACTAGTGATTGGTAAATTCATTCTTGATTAAACAATTCTATTGGACCAAATAATTTCCACAGGATTAAGCATTGGTGCACAGCGACACAATCGTAAACGATGTTCTAAAGAGTTGTCGAAAATTTGATGT
Source organism: Germaria angustata (assembly GCA_963681545.1). Lineage (NCBI taxonomy): Eukaryota > Metazoa > Arthropoda > Insecta > Diptera > Tachinidae > Germaria > Germaria angustata. The sequence goes on along the minus strand of OY812998.1, from coordinate 44,465,866 downwards.
AGACGCCTGTGACATTCCCCAAATCTTCTCAGTTTTCGAGAACTTTTTTGACTTATTATTTTCGCTAACTCTACGACTATTGATTTATTGACGTTACCTTCGTGGACTAATAGGTAATGTACTAGACTAGTAATCCGAAGATGTTTCTGTGGACAGGCCAAGTAGCTTTAGAGTTCATTTTCGTTATAAGATTGATTTAAGTGTGAGATCCAAGATGATGACAAAACAGTTAAAAACATTTATTGTTCTTATTTATTTCAAATCGTTTTTAATTAAAAACTTCTCAATATTTGAAATTTACTCAGTTTCATTAAGAATTTTCTCAATTTCAATTTAAAGCATTAATTCCATTTGAAATCAAATTGTCAACTCGAATTTTCTCAACCCGAACTTGGAATCTTCTCAATTTCAATGAAAATTTGTTTAGAGTTAAATAGAGATTGTTTGAAATATTCGAATATATTTCTATTATATTCATTTGCATTATTTTTGTCCTCAGTTAAAAAAAAATAAACAATTAGCAAAACAAACGACTAGAAAATTAGTATTTATTAATTAAATTCATGGTATTTTTTTAATAGAAATCGTTCTCCTGATGGCCATTTAACAAACTATTACCCACATTCGTAAAAGTATTCTTTGTATTTCATTAACAATTAATTTACATAAATAAAATTGTATTATCAATTATCCTTGTCAATAGCATTAAATTATATAATTAAATAAGCATACCCTCTTATAAAAAGGACAAAATTCTGACATGATAGAAAATGTCTTTATCAAAACAATTAACGACACACCCCATTGTCGTTAAATAAATCATTGTTATAACGAAGCAGTTATCAAAAAAAAAAAACATAATTTGGAATGCGAGTATTGAAACTGAAAGGAATATTATATAAATAAATATTTACTGGAGTATCATTAACTAAGAAATGAAAAACATAAAAACTAAAGAGAAAAAATTAATTAAGAATCAACAATATCAGTGAATCAAATCATAAAAGGAGACGGGCAGGCTGGTTAAATGAGCGATTGATTGATATCAGGCAGACTGGCTGAACAAATAGTTTCTTTTTCCATATATACACGTACATATAACAAAAAATTCTCAAGGATAACTGATCATGGGAAGGAGGATATAGCAAGTAGTGTTTATAGACATTCGATTTCAACTATTTCACGCTTAAAGTGAAGGGAAAGTGACACCAGCACGGAGATTATTCTAAATACGAACCATTTGGCTAAAGGACAAAGTGCGATTTGCTGATATATGGACTACATGTGCTCTTGGTGCAGAACGCCTTCATCGCAAAAATTAACGGGTTTCGGTGATACGGTCTCTAATTTCTTTAAAGCACACTTCATTGTTGTAATCAGGAAAAAGGAAGCACGAGAGAAAAAAATGGTCTTGAAAAAAAAAATAAATAATAGAATACAAAAGTAGAACCAAAGAAAAAATATTACAGTTTGCCAATGTAACCTGCATATTAGGCTACTAAAGTCGGTAACAAAATTTGAAGAAGGCCCAGAGAGGGAGTAAGGAAATTGCCAACACGAATTGTTCAAAAACAAGGGTTCATCTAAGACAAGAGGAGAGGTCTACCTTGTTATTCCACTCCACATACGAGCAAATGGAGGTCTAGTGACGGCAAGTCTTACAATCTTAATGACCAATTCCCGTGGTTTAGGTAAGAGATGGAAGTTGAGCTGAAATTAGTTTGCATTAGAGCTTTTATTTAAGTAGTTTTAGAAAGGTTACAGATGTCCTGAAACTCTCAGTACGATGGCAACGATATAAAAAAAAAATAATAATAAATACCAATTTCAATGGTTAAAAGGTGATTTACTGAGTTCCGTTGGGGTCGTGCCGGCAAAAGTAACGCCAAACGTTCAGGTCGCTAGAAATAGCCGATAAAATTATAATGGACGAGCAGAGAATGTAAGTGCATTAGGTGGCTGAAACTGTAGGCACATTAATCAATCGGGTACATCTAATTTTGCATGAATATTTAGATATGAAAAAAATGCTAGCGATATGTTTATATTTTAGGTTTAAGATTTCTCTTTATTTATGAACATTTTTCTTATTTGTAATCTTTTATTTAAATTTAAATAGGCTACTTAGTTCAATCGTATTTTATAACCAAATTACATGTGATAGTTATCAAAGAACAAATTACACCAAAGACACATGTGTAAATCATTCTGACAAACACTAGCAGGACGGAACAACATGCTGTTTTCGAAAGCCGCTACACTTTCATCATCAGCGTTCTTGTGTTTGGTCCACTTCTGTGGTGTCAGTTGATGTATATTTCAGCTATTTATACAAACTTTTTCACTGTAAATAGAATACGTGAATTTTTTTGATTCATTCGTATTACAATTTGTGAGAACTTTTTTTGTAATGGAAAGCCCAAATTCCACCTCACTAACTTACAACAGTGTGACCATTGTTATCTATTCTTTACCAACTATACACATGTTTTTTAATTTGCTTAGTTTGTTTTTAACTTATGACAAACTTTTTTGGTTTGTTACTATAAGTATGTATATTTATTAATTTTTGCTACAAGCCATTAGCTTTCTTAATTTATATTTTAGGTTTAAGATTTCTCTTTATTTATGAACATTTTTCTTATTTGTAATCTTTTATTTAAATTTAAATAGGCTACTTAGTTCAATCGATATGGTTGTCGCGATTGCGCACTCTCGACCATAAGCGTCATCGTGTGAACACTTCAGAGGAATATTTGGGCGCAATTCGAAGGATGATACATAGGGCCATCAAAACAAACTAGAGGCTAAAGAACAATCAGAACATGAACCAAAGAAGAATAAAATAGATTTTTTGGCCAACGTAGTCACTTCCAGCTTCTTTTCACATCGATTTAATTGAAAAGAGCAAATATTATTCAGAGCTTTTAGACAAATTCAATATTAATTTTAAGCAAATCGACATCATCTAGGGAAGAAAAAAAGTTTTGTTTCATGAAAAAAATTAAGGCTGCAAAAGTAAAAATTGATGAATTGGTACACTTGGGACAATTTCCTCTTTCTAAATTAAAGAAATGGTTGGGTGGTAAGATTTTGGTCTAATGCAAAGCCCATAATCAATTAAAAACAAAAGCGTATTTTAAAGGGATTGAGAAATATGATCATTTCGAGAAATATGATTATTTCGAGTGAACAAAAAAGTTACAAAAGACAATTTTCTTATTTTATTTCTACAGCAACCTACCCTTATTTGTCAGCCCTATCAGAAAATTTAACATTCAACTTCTTAAAATCATTGATTGCGTTCGCACGCATAAATTCGTAGCAGCTTCATTTCCTTCCGATTGTAGGATGTAAAAATCAAAGTCAGTAACATTTCCACTTCGCAATATATTGGCAAATAAAAGTATATAAAAACGCAAATGCATAATGAAAAGCAAGAAAAATATATAACGAGCATAAGAGCTCTTCAGATACAACAGCTTTGTTCTTTTTCTGACATTTTTATGATGAAACAGAGTAGTTTGTGTGAATATTAAGCAAACGTTGTAGTAAAAATATTAAAATAAATGGCAAAACAGTGTTGCGAAGGAAGTACTTATCAATTCTGTAAGGAATTGTTAACATTCGTGAGTGGCATATTTATTTGGGGTTGAAGTTAAAGTGCGTCAAGTTGTCAAGTTTTTGCAATAAGAATTTTGTTCTTAATATTTTTATACAACCCATTTATTAATGAAAAATTTTGAATGAAGGCACATTTCTTTAAAAGAAAACCGAAACAAATTTTTTTATTATACGTTTTTTTTTTCAATTATTTACCAAACACTGCGAAGAAATTTGAATAAGAAATTAAAATAAGAAAATTTAAAAAAAAATGTTAATTTATTAATTTTATTATTTAAAAAAAAGAGAATTGTCCTGAAGATCATACGCAATGAGTATCGAAATATCGATTAGTTTTTAATAAAATTTGTTAAACGATAAAAGACCTCAAGCTTGAATATTTTATAAAACAAAATAAATATTTAAATTTAGGATTTTGTTTCTTCGATGTTATGCCGGTAAATGCTCATGAAGTGTATTGTATCTATTGCGCTGGCATAGAATCGCAGTCGAGAAACTCTGCTCTAGTGCAACCAAATAGAAGCAACTACCGACTTTATCACAAGAAACTTTATCACAAGAAATGCGAAATTTTTTAATAGCAATATGATGTTTGTAATTTAAATTCAATTAAAAAAATTATATATAACGAATGCTAATGACGGGCCTAGGACCTCAAAAATTCAATAATTTAAACTCTTTAACCTGGATTTATTACATTTTGTTTCCTATCCTGGATCCTGGGTGTGTGACAACCTCCGAAAACAGCGTTATTATGTTCTACTGTGTACGTGGAAATTAAAAGTTGAATTGCTCCTCGTAATTAATTCTTTCTTAACTAAAAAAAAAGGGTGCGAATCTCAGCCTGCTAAACTAGACTAAGAAAGCCAAGCGCGGATTCGAGTTAAACCAATTTAATCAAATAATCAGCTTATTGCGTAATATGAAATTTTATATGTATTTTTTTTAATTTCTATGCCATTTATTATTCGATATTTTCCGTTTTCAATAGAGCTTAGAGCTTATATAGAGCTTTAGAGCTTATATTTTTTAAATCTTTACAATCTTCGGAAGCATTATCTTAATATTATTAAACCACTTCTTCTAATTGGTTGCACGATCGCAATAACAAACAGATTGACAAGAACCATTTAAAAAAATAATTCTTCTAAAGTTTACAATTTTCAAGAATATAATTGTATCGTAATAATACCATTTCACTTTAAAAATTTCCCTTTGAAACGAAATAAAATACAAAAGCTCAGTAAAATGTCAAGCAAAGAATGTAATTAACTTCTCCAGTGACGGTAAGAGTTTAATTAAAAGCACTTAATTTGTTAAACGACAATTTTTAAATGCGTTTAGCTGAGCAGTTTGAAAAAAAAATATTTAACTGAATTTGTATGTTGAAGTCAAATCAAAGAAGAAAAATACTTAATAGATTCACACACAGATGATAATTGTATTTGTGAGCTAAAAATATGGAACTAAAACGATAACCGAACAAAGGAATATAGAAATAAATTTGAATATTATAGTAAATTATAAAACATTTTAAATAACACTTCAAACATTTATTTAGAAGAACATAAGTTCGAATAAAATTTAACCTTTAAATTTTATATAAAAAATACTGGGTATTCGTATAATGTTGATAATTTTTCTATAAAAGACTCATTCATATGGAATGGTTTTTTTGTGTGCAAAACTACAGCAATCAAGATTCGTTTAAAATAAAGGAAATGTTTTTTCAAAAATATGTACTTAAACGCCAAAAATGAGTCACAAAAATTTTTAGAAAAAATATCTTTATCAACTACCCGGTGAAAAATAGACGCAATTAAAAAATTTCCAGTTCCAATGCCTCCAAAAATTCATTAATCAACCTTTTTAACTTCTTAGGAAGTCGAAATGACAAAATGTTGTCTAAAAATCTGAATTATTTCAACAAATCTGTGCAACTCTGTTCTCGGTTTAGAAAATATATTCCTTTTTGTAAAAAAATACGACTTATTTCTTTAAATATATATGAGAAGATATTATTTTTTTAAATCAATAACTTATAAAAATACTTTGACATAAGAAAAAAAAATTGGCAATTTTGTCACTTTTCCGCATGTAAAGCCTATTGCCAGTGTTAAATAACCGATCGTAAATTAATATAAAATTTATTTCTTTGCAGAAAAACTAACAAACAATTTTAACGAAATTGAGAATTGAAAATGAATGGGTAACTTAACAAGAAAAATCATAATGATAATCCGGTGTATATGTGAATCAAATAAATTCTCATATCCCTTTCCGCTATATGATTTGCAAAAGTAGATTAAACGATCGCGTCGAGCATGAAATATACAAGAACTGAAAAGATAGTGTAGCATTCTCCAAAATCGAAGTTGCTGTGATCTGCTGTAGAGTTTGGAATTAAGAATAAATTTGTCTTTATTAACTTTGGGACGTTGCACCATGTTTAATTATTTCTTAACTAAAAAAATTAAATTTTCTCAACACATTGTGAAAAACTGATATTATTCTTAATTAATTATTCTTATTCCATTGCTTCCAAAAATCCAGCAGTGAATTTTTTCATCTTTAAGTTGGAAAACTTTTGATAAAAGTATTGATTATTTTTACAAATCTGCTAAGTTTTATTTGAAAATATTTTTTATATAAAAACGAATAATTATTTCTTAAAATCTATACATCAATATCAATATGAAATTTCTTTCATACAAAAAAAAAAAAAAACGACTGGCAAGTTTATGCGATTTCCGAATGTAAATTTTATTTTTGATAGTAAATAACCAAATTCAAAACTTAAAAACAGCTTCCAAACCTGTGAATAGGAATTAAGAAAGAGAACATCCTGCAATTACAAAAAAGCCTATGTTAAAATCATCATTTTCATTACGTTTTTGGAATCTCTTTTTTACCGGGTTCTAGAGGCATCAAAAAAAGCAAGTCCGCCAAAGATATGATTCCAATTTACCCAAATTTCGTATCGTAATCGCAACATTTTAATGTTTTTTGAAGTAGTAGTGCTACTGAAAAATGTATTTTGTTATACTAAACGTTTTGTGTTAAAGTCTTTTCACTTTTATTCAATTGAGATGTGCCCATTAATCTAAAGTTATGTCATTTAAGAGTTTTTGACATTAAGGCATCCTCATTTTCTTCTCAAGAAAATGCCTACTTTTACTTATTCCATTGACTTACATACATTTTGCATATCCCCTTATCATACTCGTATATTCTTTATATCGTCTTTCTTATGTGGTCTTTAATATGGATTAGATTTCTCCTCCTGATGAATTTTACAATAATTAAGTGCGCCCTGTAAACTTAAAAATAGTTTCTTCCTCCGATAAGTGGTCTTAAATATTAGTTGACAATTCGCTTATCGTAACTAAAAAAGTTTTTTTTTATTTATTTATTGATCTAGACTTATATTTCATATCATATTCCATACAAATAACTTACATGGTCACCTCTTTAAGAGGCCTATATTATTTTAGTTTTCGAATCAGTTCAATATAAATTGAAAACTTTACGTACCTTGATTTTTCAATTGTAGCGCTCGATGAATAAATACCGTACAATAAAATATATGTTGATCAATGCATTTGTGCATTTTTTTTAATCATAAATTTAATATTGACCGATTTTTGTTAATTCTTTTTCTCCATGTTTGAAAAGCGAAAAATCTATAAAAAAAAATTATAAAAACTGAATAGAAGTTCATTAGCATTTTGCTACAGTTTCCTAGAAACAGATGTGTTTTTTGTTGATTTTGCAATTTAGCAATTCGAACAAATATTTTCAATATGTGCAACAACAAAAATTCTCTAAAAAGCTCTTTTTGCATTTTATTTCCTGCTAAATACATTTAAATTGTTTAAACGTTTAATGCTTTTATGTTTATAGCAACAACAAAATATGTATGTATGTACATATACATATACATATGTATAATAATGAATCGAAACGTTTTTTTATTACCTGTAAAAGCAATAAAAATTTGCTTTAATTCTCGAAAATTTAATATTAAATTACGTACATATGAACAACATCGGTTTGCTTATGATAATTGTTTAGAATAAATATCAATCGTACGCCTGATTTGTTTTGCATTAGAGTAATTGTTGTTAAATTTGAATGCAATTTTTTTTTCTTTGCAAAATTATTAAAAAGTAAACGGCAGTGTAAATATGAGATTTATTTATGGTATTAAGATAAATACGAAAAGTCGAATGTGGCCATTGTACAAGCCAAGAAGATGTCAAATAATTTCGTTGTTATTTATTTTCCAATTTTTCTAATGTTTGAAATTTCTCTAATGTACAGTAAATAGTGAAAGGTGCAATTTATGTATTGAAAAAATACAGAAAAGGTTAAATATTATATAAAGACAAATATTACATTTCTTTCCTTTCCTTTTTAATTTTTTTTCAAATTTACTTTTCCAAACGCAGAAAATTTTAATGGTTGAAATATTTTTATTTAAAAAGACTCAAACAAGCAAAATCAAAAATTCCAAATATTATTATATGACAAAAGAAAAACTATATTAAAGGAAAACAAACGGCCATACTAAAAAAGTTTTTCTCGTTATTAGTTTTTTTGTTTGTTATTTCGTACATTTACTAAAATATAACAATTCTTTTATTCGACAATAAAATCATAGAAGCAAATGGAAGGAGGTTAAGTCCTAAAAAAAGGACAAGGCTCATGGACTTGGGCGCAAAAGTTTGAGAACATCAAACAAGAGTTTTTCTTTCTGCTTAATATATAATACGTTTATTAAAAGGGAAAATACTTGAACAAAACAACATCCATTCATGTTGGATTCCAGATTTCATTTGATTTATTTCCTTAGAATTTTTTTTTGCTAAAACATCAATTCAATGTGCGAGTATGAGTTTGAACAATGCCTTAATAAATGTATGTGAAGGATCTATGGTGATAAAATCGTAAACTTTTTTAAAATACCTTTATTTGCTTTTTGACAAATTTCCTTTGAGATTTTCGTTACACAGCAATATTATTTGGATGTTTTAAGTCAGTAAGACAAATACGACCGACATTTGATAATCAGCAAAATTTTAATTAAAATTTTATTGAAACTTTTGTCGATATCAAATTTCGTTGCAAGCCTGCGTACATGGGGAATGACTTAACAATCCGATTTTTCAATCCTCAAAAATTCACTAAATTTAATAGAAATTTTATTAATAAATAAATGGCTTTCGGCAGCACTTTGTTGAACAACAAGTGACCATAAATAAACCATTACTGGAACATGAATAATTTTCATCTAAAATTAAGCGACAATTTTTGCCAAAGAGCAGCAGATGGGAACAAATGTTGATGGATTTATCATGCATCAAAATACATCATAGATAGTTGCTATTGTAATTAATTTAGGTAAAAGTACTTTTATTACTAAATCGTTTTCAAATAAGAGCAGGGACACTCCCCTGCTTCATTTCAATTTATAGTCATAAGTAATTAAGGAAAATTAGTTCCTTTACTAACTGTCACCTTAACTTCCTTCTTGCGAAGCATACTCCGAGCTTCCCTAAACTTCATACCTTCTTTCACGATTTAAATACTTCTCCTGAACCTACACGTATATTGTCTTTCTTTTCTATCTATTTATATGTATTCTTAACGATTTTTTATTTTATATTTGAAAGTTGCATGTATGCTCGACTGTTGGCATGCCCCCATGAACGAACCTATTGTCCTATTGGCTCTACCGGTTTCGTAAATTATTAATAAAAGTTAATCTATGTACGGCCCGTCAAAAAAATAAAAATTAAAATTGGCCCATTGAATAAAAAGGTTGCTCATCCCTGCTCTATCCCATAGGTTCAACTGCATATAAGCGATGGTATTGATTATGTGTCATTAGCATTCATAACAAAGTTCAGTGGCATTAAGGACATAAGTATAATCCCAAAAGCAGAATGCTCACTCAATGTGGTACTCAAAGCAGAGCTTCACCACAACTGTATAGTTCAATTCGAAAGAAAAAATCAAGTCATCCGTACTTGAATGAAGCCAGAGTGGTGTGAAAAGTACGGTAAGTTTAAATTTTTCAAGCCAAGTACGGAAAGTTTAAATTAGTATTTAATTTTTATTATTATCATTTAGTTATTCTGATTTTCACGGCCTGATCTTGAAGTTTCCTACACAATTTTACAGATTACCCTAATATTTCTCAGTTTCCCTCTCTGTACTCTGATGTTCCACCAACTTAAAGTTTGACAGTTTAACAAGTAGATCGAATTTGGCCACGAAATAACGCAGACCCACTAAGTCTAATGTAATTATTTTATTTAGTATTAGAGACTTTGTAAAAACAACATACACAACACAGTCTGCCCTTATTGGAATCCTCGTTGTTATTAACATATTCTTTGCTGCTACACATCAGTTGTTATTACGCAATACTTGAGTTTTCTCCAACGAGATGTGCCACTTACACACTTTTTATGTTTCGCAAATGGTTTCTTATTCCCTACCAAGATTTAATTTTTTTTTTTTTCATTATATATATTCCGTTCATAGGAACAATTCAAAAATCAGGAAGGAAAACAAAACTTTATTTTTATTTTATGTTCACAGCAGAACCTAAAGTAACTTTGTTGGTGTATTTCTTTTTATTTTTTTATTTCCTTAATACTGCCTCCATAATTATTTTCTATTTTATTAGCTTAACCACAGCGCGCCAAAAACAAATGAATTTCTTAAACTTTCGTTACAATAACTAGACAACGAGACGTCTGGAATACATAGTTTTTCTTTTTCATTGTATTAAAGCGATACTACCCCCTGTTGACACGAATTTATTCAAAAGCTCACAAAATTGTGGCGCGTTACTTAAAAACTGGCCTTTTATTGTCCCTGCAAAGACCTTCGTTTAGTGAAATGGTAAATATCGATTGTTAGCAACTTAAATGTTGATTGGCATTTAACCAACTCAACCCGTCAATATCACTATAGACAATTACTTGTCACGCATGCAGACAAAAAACAGCATAAAAACCAAGTTCAATTAATGTGTGTGATATAAAAAATGCATAAATAATAGAAAAAAAAATTTTAACGCTAGAATTTCAATAAAAATAGAAATTAGTTTCTAAAAATATAAAACGTTTCATGTAACCGAAAAATTAAAAAACATTTAAAAGAAAATGTCAACTCACGCCACAAATTGTATAAAAAAATAATACAGTGGAATTCAAATATAACGAACTCGGCGAAACGGCAGTAAGTATTTCATTCTTCCAATAAATATTTTTTATAGCTTTTTCAAATACATAATAATAATAATAATAATAATAATAATAATAATAATAATAATAATAATAATAATAATAATAAATACATAATAACAATTGCAAAAACTTATTTGAATGCATTATAAAATTCTCGATAAGGCTTAGTGATTCAGTTGTGTTCGGTAGAAGCATAAACATTAGCAGGCATATTTGCATTGTGGACTTAAAAAAAGAGGTCGTTAGAAGCTATAAATCGCTATAGCCATAGTCCATTATAGCGCTAATAATTTCTTTGAAATGTATGTACAAAACTGCTGCGACCAGGCCATTTGTTTGTTCCTAGAGGAAATTCGTGTATGTTATGACTGAATTCCGCCGTCTGTGTATAAATTTACAATATAAATTTACTTGTTACATCATGTAACAAGTTCATCGAAACTGTCATGGATTAGATTTTTTCAGCATTAAACTTATTATCCTTATTATGTCAAAAGGCCCTGGGCAGTGCGACCCATAGGTTCTTTTATGCAGCCTTTGTATTCACTGATATATCATTCTATTCAGAAAGAGGTATACAAATCTTACAAGGAAGTTTGTCATATGAGACCCCAAAGCGGGTCATTGGCATTGTAAATATTCTTAGGCTGCAATGCCTGTTCTCAGTGTTTTCAAAGAAAAGTTATTGATATCAGAGACCACTCAGTCCAATCAACTATTCCGTAAGCAGTCTTATTGTGGTCTTATTGTGCAGTGTCGAGTGGAAGAAAAACTCTGACTCAATCCAATAACTAGTTTTCTCACTTACATGTCCACTAGCAATACCAAAGGAGGGTTGCAGTTCAATGATATTTTTTGTTTGTTTTGCCAACCTCTTTGCAATTCGAGTCCTGAATTCGTCAATTCATATTAATAACAAAAGAGCGACAAAATGGGGTATTTTTAAATATTCTGAAATAGAAATACTTGAACTTCAGGTATTTCTGATTTAGATATCTTTAGTTTTAAAGATTAGAGTGGCATTCGTATTTATAAAAATCACAGAAGTTTTTGTACTCCTCGCTTAATTTTTCTTGGACGATCCCCTCAAAGCGTACAACACTTTATGGATTATTACACAAAGCAAAAGTTACTAAAAAATTAGGAATTATGCAAAACAAAATTAAAAAAAAATAATATTTTTTGCGGAAACTTAATACGAAACACGCTGTTAGGATGTTAAATTTTTTAAACTAAAAAATAAAAATTGATCGAAACAATAATAAAATATTTTTGTTATAAAATAATACAATAGAAGTTAAAATTTTTAATGAAAAAATTTTAAAACTTAAAAAATTTCTAACAACGGAACGAGCTGCTTTAGCTGCTCGTGCAAGTACGAAGCATGACAGGAAATAATTTCTGTTGTTTACTTTTTTTTAATATCCAACCAACCGCTTATACAAATTAATTTAAAGAGATTTGTTAACGAAATCGTTGGTGGGCTCACTTCATTATCCTCAAAATGACATAAAAGAAAATGAATGACATTTGAAGTTGAGTAGAGTACCTCCACCAACATCCATTAATTCTTTTGTTAAAGTAGTAACGGTACATTATATGTACGAGCCTTGTGTAAGATTGTGTTTGCGCACGCATGTATGTGTGAGCACTTTCGTTATAAATTTGGAAAAACACTCACGTATTTTATGCATTCACTCCATTTATTTTGTAAATATATAGAAGTATATTTAGAAAAAAAATATATTAAAACTGTTTATCTCAATTACTTAAGCCTATAAAACTAGTACATATGGCTGCATTTAGTTGCTTCCGGTGGCAGTTCATCCGAAGACTTCCAACCATATTTTGGAAATGATAAAAACCTTGCATGCTTATACATTATTCTCATAAAAATAAATGAAAATTATTATTAACATGAACAATTTTAAACTTAAAAAAACCAACAAACAATATAAACAACAAACACAACAAGCAAAGTGCCTGAAATAAGGCAACGTCACTAGCACAGCTGGGATGCTATTGCTTACGTATTGTTTACAAACTACATATTACATACAGCGTTGGAAGAAAGAATAGGATCACAAGGATTTTTCTGTTGTTTATGCTTTTTAATGTTACATGAATAAGAACGAAAATTATCATATAGTTGCCCATAAGTTATGGATCCAAGCAGTGCAAATAAATAAGATCTTGTAAAAAGTTGCATAGTCCTTAATGATATATCCATGTTTTGCACGTCCACGTCCAATTGACGAGTAAAACGATTCCATTTGCTGAAGAGAAATTGTTGGTGAGGTCTAAATTTGTGATGAACAATGATCCTAATCGTCTGCTAGAAATGTAAAATCGTGGAATTTAAGTCCAGTACACACTATTGGGAAGTTCTATACGGAGCTACAACAGAATTATTATTTTGTGAATGAAACAACAATCCACTCAAGCAATTAATTGTAATATTTACAATGCATTAGTTTTCCCTAAAAAGGAATTGAATTAAAATATAATAATGACTCAACTATCCCTGAATTCAATCGTTTTGCGAAAAAAGTAATTAAAACTTGAGTGAATTCATGATGAATTAGTTTTGTTTTTTTAACCACAAAAAGTTTGAAGGCAAAAACAACATCTACAAAAATTTTTAAACTTTGTTTTTTCCCATACAAATTCTAAAAATGGCCAGAGAAGTTCTCTTTCTCTGGCTATTTTGACGGAATTTCTACAATAACAAACAAAAATTCAATTTTAAATTCCTTTCAGAACCTCTCTTTAGTGAAACATATGGCACATACCAAAGTCGAACATTTTGCTAAGCATTTTATCCTTAAAGGAGGATAAGTTACTTTATCGTGATGAAAAGTGAATATTTTTCAATGACTATATGAGTACGAAACTACTTATACTCAGAAAAGTATAAGTATCCTGTGACAACATATGGAAGTAAATCTTCACGAAAGTTATCATCAGTATTAAATTTTCAAAGTAAAATGCAAAAGCTTAAATATAAATAAACTTAAAGTAATATCACCGGTACAGGATTCTGTTTTACCTGTACAATTCAACTTAATGCTTTTACTGCATTTTATTTTATGTTAAAAATTTATAAAACTTGTATTCTTATTATTTTTTCCAAAAATATGACAACTAGGATGGCAAATTACATCTGCAAGTTATTTTTATTTTTTTATATTTGCTGCAGAACTGCATGTACCTTATTGATGTGCCTTGACAAAAATCCTTTATTACTGGATACCATTTAATTTTTTAAAATTTATGTTCAAATGAGTCACACAATTTCGATATACATAATATTAAAAATATAAATTTTGTATGAAAATCTAATTCTGTCTTTGTTTTCTTAAGTAAATCTTGCTATTTTGTTATTTTTTTTTCTTTAAGGACTTGTTTGCTAAAATAAATAAAAAAATACAATACCAAAAGTAGTGTGTTACGTAGATAAGGATGCGGAAAAGATCGATATGAACATACGGCTTTTGAAACTAACTTTAAAATTTCAAAGAATATTTGTAATAATTTTGTATATTTTTGTTTCGTTTCCAACCCCAATTTGTGTACTGAACCAAAGGAGTTCATCGTGTTTGCCCAAATTCAAATTTATTGTTTATTTTTCTTATCGAGCCCTCACCAACAACCAAAGGAAAGTAAACGCCACGGATTTGTTACTTTTTATATTCATGACATTGTTTCTATTGCAAATTGTCTTTTAAAAAATTTACAACAAAAGCAATTTCCTAGTAATGAAAACTGTTGGTGTTTAGTTCTTTCGAAACTTTGATATTATTGCCTGATGTGATTAGGAGTCGGTTCGGTGAAAATATGAAGATATTGTTAGTTAAGACTAATCAAACGCACATCTGTTATAACAGGAACTAGTATGACCCACGATTCTTCTGGTATCACCACGTGGCTGTAATATAAGCGAGTTGAAAAATATGCAAATCATTTTAGGTAATACAATTTTTAATTGGTCCCAGGTTAGGTTAGGTTAGGTTAGGTTAGGTTGATAGGAGGGGTATGATAGCCCATGTCGTACGACATACACTTAAGCCAATGAAGGTGAAAAAATATATTTTGCTTTAACCTAAAAGCTTCAATTAGTAAACAAATAGGTAATTTAGGGGTAGCAAACCTTTGTTAAGAAAACCTATTCAAAATCACTAATTAAAATAATTCATAATTTAAAATTAATTACTGGCAACACCACCCATCACTCGAACCACTTTGTGGTTAGTGATTTAGAAAAACAATTACAATTTTATTTGAGTAGTCCAATACGTAAAAATATATCTAGTTAAAATAAAGTAATATAAATTAATTTTTTTTATTATGATCAATAAAATGTAATGAATAAAGAACTATTCACCAGTTAAACTTTATTCGCTTTTTTATATTTGCTTTGATTTTCTATACATCACTGACATATTAATTATATTTTTATTTTTTAGTAGTTCTTAGGGATTTTTTTAAGTATTTTAATTCAATTGTATAATTTTCATAAGTAAAAAAAATTACCCCACGATCCAGGACTTTCTGTTTTAATCCAGCATGCATTATGCGTTATTACGTGTTGTATTTATTAGGAAAAATAATAATTTTTTAAAATATCGCGTTAAGGCAGGTTTAATTGATGAATCTATTATAAAATAATCATATAGTTTTCGTTTAAATTCAATTTTACATAATGATTGTTTTCAATTAAATTTTTCCATTAATTGAAATTTTATTTTACAAACTCAAGAACTAAAATTTTACATAATTTTATTTTTAAATTTTTTCTGTTATTTTGCAGTTTTGTCACTATTTATAAAAAAAAAACAACTCATCTGTGTTTAAGTGAAGCCGAGGCGCTGTCAAAAGTATTGTAAGTTTGAATTTTCTTAACCCAAGTACAGAACTTTTGACTTTATTAACAATTTTTAATACGTATGTATGTTTTTATATTATTCCTTTTATTTTGCTTTATTTAAATTTTCATAATTATTCCTTTTTTTCATATCAATCATGACCCCAGAGCACACACATGCATTTCATGTTCTTAAGCAAAAAGCACAGCTAGTCCCCAGATTTACGTCCGCGCCCAAATTTATTATAAGAGTTTTATTAAATAAAACACTTGAAATGTACTTTGCGTCTATTGTCCTACACGGTGGGGCAAATGCATCATGAATTTCGTGCAACTCATCTTTGAATCGTTTAGTAATCACATTTATTTCTAAAATTCTTAAAAAATAAAAAAACTAGTATCCCTACACAGTTTCATAAGAAAAAAAAAGAAAAATATAAACAATGTAAGTTTATTAAAATTTTCTATAAAATTGTTCAGACAATTTTGGCCAACATATTTTGACTCAAACGTTGACTTCACAGCTTCTCCTCCATCGTATGTGAAGACATAAAATTAAATTAAACTTTAGGCTACCTTCTTGAAAAGTATTCTCTACATCCTCGTTTCTGGTTGCGTCTTAAGGGAAAATAACCTCATACAATTGCACGAATAAATGATTGTTTATAGAAAAATTTATTGTTTTTTTCTCACTGAAGCCATACCAATATACCATACAGATGGTGCTATGACTATATAAATATATTTTTATTTTAAATTCTTTTTCCTAGAGAATTTCATTTGTTTTTGCACAATAGAGCTCTAAATAAAATTAAATTTTTTCACAAATTTATAAATTTTTTTATTTTTGAAAATTTTTTCTATAATGTTTTCTTTTCTTCCATTTAAAACATTTCCTTCATCACAGATAAATTTCAATGACTTTTTTCGTCATTAAAAAGAATTGATGTAAAAATGGTTGAATTTTTATTATTATTTGTTAAAGTCACTTCTCTCTTCCAGTTGCGTGAATAGGCTTAAGCTTACGAAGAAAATGCTATGGAATTTCATTACTCATATATATTTGCATAAAATAAAAATATATTTTTATTTATTGAAGATATATTTGGGCAACGTTTTAAGGGAACCTATTCTTCTCATTCCTAACTGCTGAGGCAATATAATTACATTCCATGAAGAGAAAATATAATTTTTTTCAACCGATATAATATTGAAAAATATTTTAATATTTCAGGTAAGGTATGTAGGACATTGTTTTTCAATGAGCAACAAAACCACCTACACGCGTAGCAACATTGCTTGGTTGCAGCAACTGGTGTTCCGTCTACACTGAGAATTTACAATTGCCACAAATTTGTTGTATGTCATTTTTTTATTCCCTTCTTCACATTTGCTATCAGCAAATGGAAATAGTCTCCCACAAAAATTTTACATACAGGCAAGCGTTTTCAGCCTTTTTAGTGTTTCCGGCGTAATTTTAGCTTTTCGAAAACACAAGGAAACATATTACTAGTGTCTGCTAAATTCTTATACTGCAATTTGATCGCCCAACAAAATTGTTGCAGTGCAATTTTCTTTTAAATTTCAATTAAAATTGCTTAAATCATGCAAAACTCGTTTAAGTTTCTGGAGCTAAAACTTATTGCCCATTCTACGATATCAATTTCAAACAAATAATGGCTGATATCATTTATTTACGAGGGCAGCTTGATAATTTCGTGAGTTTTTGTATTTCTAGTACATAAAATACAAGACCCTTTTTGTACAAAATGCGTCCATAAACTTGGTTTTGATTGTAAGTCGATAACTTCGTTAATTTTAGCGAATGTGAAAAAAGAAAATTTTTTTAAATTTTTAAGTAATAAAAGACATCACTTAAACCATAAAATTGTATGATCAATATCATATGTGAACTCTGGACCAAAAAAAAATTTTTATGGTAGTCGTACCAGCACAAGCGACGCAAAACGTTCAGGTCGCATAATAGGGGTCGTCACGATAGAAAGTCAATAAGATCAAAGACTGGATAGCTGAGACTGTAGGCACCTGAACGGAGCGGGATTTGAAAAAGATATCCGCGAGCTGGATGCCGCGATTGCTGACATTCGACCATAAGTAGGACCGTGGGACCGTCTAATATTTTGTTTGCCTACACTCAGGCGCGCTTTAGCATCGTTTTGCACAAGACAAAAAGGCTAAAGTGAGTCTCTCGGACAACAAGACTGTGGCTACATTTTTATGGGATGCACATTGATTACCTTGCAAAGACTAAAACAATTAACAGCGAATATTATTCAGAGCTTTCGGACAGAGTCAATATTGATATGAAGCAAAAAATTCCTCAATTATCCAAGAAGAAAGTGATGTTCTATCAAGACAATGCACGGCTGCATATGTGAGTAGTCACTGTTCAAAAAATCCATGAAGAGGGCCACGGCTCAGTGGCAAGAAATTTGGCTTAACATGATGATGCCTATTTTAAGGGTCTTTACTGTTTGGTGGGAGCAAAGAGCAAAAAAGAAAAATAAAACGCTTCTTTTTACTAAAACAATATTTAATAACAGAAGTTGCCAGTGATTGAACTTACAGTTCAAGATTCAAGCGATCATTAAAAGTTCGAGATCGTAGAATAGGCAGTTCGTTTTATCTGTTTCACACGCGTCAAGTTTTCTTTCTTAAGTTTCACGTGATCCTAGCAGAAAGACAGAGCAAGTATGCATGTATTCCTATCTTTCTTGACGTGGGTAAAACCCCCACGTAATGCAATATTTTTACAATTGTCAATCGTTGACACCAAAAGCTATATTGATATTTGATGCTAAAAAAATGAAAAGCTGAATTAAAATTATCTTTGTATAATTTGAATTATTTAATTTTACTGCACTTTACTGCCATTTCATAACATTTATCTACTTATATTTTGCATGTTTTGCCAGTCTCAATATTTTCGCAGTAGAAATTATTTAGCCAGAATAAAGTAAATAATATAAATTGAAATATTTTTATAATTTGCTAGCGGCTATGCAACATATTCTCGAAACAAACACAAAATACAAAAATAACAACAAGCCCACATTAAGATGAGGACATTTAATGTCTCTTACAGACATAGACAACGAAAGCAAAATAAGAAAAGCTGACACAACCAGCCCACAATTACAAGAATCTGAACACAAAACACAGCAGGATAACAACACTTATCACCTCATTTATAGGGCAAATACTTTCTTAAAGTATATAGTGAACAAGTGTGGCCGAAACACTAAAACGGATGCAGGAGTTTTAGACATTGAAAATTTTAAGGGGTTGCATAAAACATAAAGCCTGTCCAATGGAACTACGCACTGAAGTTACAGCATGGAAAGTTTAAGGATGGCCACCCGGTAGAATATTTCTTATAAATTTTTTTTTAAATTTTTGTAAGACGGAGTCCACCGATGCCTACAGAGTCCATATAATTGTACGATAAGTTTTATCATCCTTCCATTTGGGTGAAAGATTAAAAGCATACTGTCCTATTGAATTAATTTCCATTCAGATGATTATGTATTCGAGATTTTTAATTTATAAAATTAAATTTCGAATAATATGAAAACGTAGAAAATTTAAATGATATATTTTGACCTTTTCAGATACTGAAAACAGATGGCAATTTCAGTGTTTTGAATACAAATTCTACCTAAAGCACGTTTCAAAAATTTAATTCAAGAAATATAACCCAAGTCCAAAAAAAAACAGATATTATTTATGTGGCAACTTAATCAGAATCTGTACTCCCGCGTAGTCGTATACGAGTAGATATGCAGACGCACGTTCAACACAGAATGATACAATTTTGTTAAAAAAGTACTTTTGAATGGAAAAAATACTATGGTATAAACTTTTCAATTCCTGATTGCTATTGCAAATGTATATTTCACTTAATGTTTTTAACAAATACAAACTGCAAAGCTAATAGCTTGTCTGCAGAAACACCCGGAGTCTGCGGCAGGAGTCGAATCTGCGAACTTCGGACTACTAGTCTAGTACACTAGCTACTAGTCAGGATCTGCATGCTGTGTCATTTTATCTAGTTTTGCACTTTTTCTATAGAAAAATTTCTGCATCTTTATGATTTATTATCTTTTTAAATATGTCTTTCCCATGACTTATTCTCAGAGCTACTCTCTCTCTCTCTCTCTCTCTCTCTCTCTTTATACTCGTATATTAACTTAGTACCGTTGCTGTTTTATGAACTTGTGCGGCTGAGGTGTTAAGCGCGTTGACAAAGACCATTTGAAGTACTTCAAAAAATCTTTATCTTGAATATGACTTCAGATCCAATGAATAGGATTTGAAAAAGAGAACATCATGCAATGCCACGTCCATATCAAAACCATTGGATTGTATAGGACTTTTCACAAATTCCGTATCACAAGTTGTGAATCTGGGAAGCATTACAAGGGCAGTTCGGTTTATAGTATGAAATTACCAAAAGTTATGCTCTAAAGACACTTTAATTAAAAAATTTAAAAAAAACACGTACTAAAAAATTAGTTTTAAAATATTTAAAAATTTTTGAAAACTTTTTATGCGTGTATTTGCACGTTACATTGTTTTTTTTAAGATTGTCAAACATATTTTTATGAGCCCTTTTTGATGACAAGAGGAAAAGTATTATCATTTACTTATGACCACAAATACTATTTAGGTAAACAGTACTGTCAAAATATTGCAAGTACCATTTGAATAATTAAGCAAAATTCGTGTAAAGAACTGTAGAAAAATTTGCCATAAAAATTACAACAAAAAAATTTAGGAAAGTCCGACTTGGCCAACTAAATTCACTACAATTTGTGATGCTCTCAGATAAAGAAATGAAAAAAAAATTTGGATATTTTTATTTAAAGAAACATGTGAGAAACGAATTTTTTTTTTCATTAAAATATTAATAGATCAATGGATTTTGAAATAGCTTTGGGACAAAATAATTTTCATTATCATAATTATTCCTGTTTGTATGTAAGTTAATTTAAGAGAGCTTGTTTATTAAAACTCTGAAATCTTGCTCTCATTCAGTTCGTAGATGGTTTTACCATTGATCATTGGTAACGGGATCATTCATAAGCATTCTCAAATTAAAAGTCACTGTTAATTACGAGTTAACTAATTCTCTACAGAATTAAGATTCCTTAATGATCATTTCACTCACAATTTCGATTTAGGTAAAACTCATTATCATTACAATTTTAATTCACCTTTATTGCGCTTGTTAATAACTGTAGTAATATTTCTTACACGTTTAACTTAGTTTTTTTTATAATGCACATGTTCAATTTTACAGTAATACAAATTTAAAATTCAGAATTATTCAAAATTCTTTATAACAAATTATAATTTGTTCTTAGCTTTAAACAGGTCACAGCTTTTATAATAATTCATCTTTTAATACAAATTCATATTTTAATAAAAATTTATGTTTATTTTAAATTCTATTTATATGGGCTCTTAAGCCAGTCTTAGGGATTTATAAATGAAAATTTAATTCATATTTTACTTTTATATTTATATTACATTAATTTCCAATTTACAAAAATATTTAAGTGCTGAATATTAACATTAACTTCTATGAAGTGTTTAAATACAAACTTTACTCTTGAACAAACATTGACTTCTATGAAGTATTACACGTTGATTCACTTGACCATTCCGAAGAATTACACCTACTATGTAGGCCTGTTACTAAATGATAACTAACTAATAATAATAAAATTCAAAATTTAAATAAGGCAGGAACTTCTCTTACTTACTCTCTGCGCTCACAAAAAGAAAAATATATAATGTGATATTGATCAGTAATGCTAAATTAGTGATATTTCTAGCTGATGATAATGCGTTGCAGAACGAATATTAACTTGTATATATGTACACACACGTGAAAGCAAATGAATATTCTATTAATTATAAGTCATTTTGGTCAGCCATAAAATTAATCACAATAAATTGACACAGACAGATCCTTAAGCAGAATTTTATATTAGAAATGCATAATTTATAATTAAATTTGAATTATGTATGTATATACACATTATACATTAGAGCAGAGAGACCCAAATACTTGATTTCCATTGCACGCGGCCGTAAAGCACACAATTTTGTTGTTGCGCGAATTATGAAAAGAAAATATTAACCTTTTGATCTGTTTACATTTCAATCAGTTGGCACTCAGAAATGCTGACGTAAAAGCTCGCATGTTAAAAAGTTTGTTAAACGCAAGGCGTGCTTTGCTAAAAATTACTACTAGTTTTATTATTGATTTATTAATATTAATCACTTTTTCAGTTTAAAGAAAAACTGAACTAGTACAAAATTTTTTCCCGGTGTTCAAATATTAAAGAAACAATTCTAACTAATACCAGTATATTTTTGTAAGAGTATGTGTGTGGATTTTCCTACATTAGCGGCTTGTTAAAATCCTTGGAACTTTTTCATAAGATTAAGCAAATAAAATTAATAAATAAAAAATAATCAGTTACCGCCCCACTAAAATCTACACCACCTGCCATATCAGTTTGAAGGCTCCGGATTTAATTCCGTTTCTGTATATAAGCTATTCGCCCTGTAGGACTCTCCGTATAGAGGTAAAGAAAAACGTCTTTCTAAATTTATCTTTATCCTTTCTTTTCCCCTCTTTTAATAGAAATCGTCCATAAAAATTTAAGTATTCATAAAGCCAAAAGGCATTTAAAATATGAAAGAAATAACTTCAAAATTCGGTACTATAAGTTTAAAATAAAGTACAAAAACTATCCCAGTCAATCCCTATAGTATTGACTTTTAATTATTATTACATATTGACTTTATGCTGTCGATATTTGAAATTTTAATCGGGTTGATTTAGTTTAGGCGATTTGTTATAAACATTCAAAGAATTTTAGAGGATTGAATTCAAGGCAAGCGACGCAAAACGTTCAGGTCGCATAATAGGGGTCGTCACGATAGAAAGTCAATAAGATCAAAGACTGGATAGCTGAGACTGTAGGCACCTGAACGGAGCGGGATTTGAAAAAGATATCCGCGAGCTGGATGCCGCGATTGCTGACATTCGACCATAAGTAGGACCGTGGGACCGTCTAATATTTTGTTTGCCTACACTCAGGCGCGCTTTAGCATCGTTTTGCACAAGACAAAAAGGCTAAAGTGAGTCTCTCGGACAACAAGACTGTGGCTACATTTTTATGGGATGCACATTGATTACCTTGCAAAGACTAAAACAATTAACAGCGAATATTATTCAGAGCTTTCGGACAGAGTCAATATTGATATGAAGCAAAAAATTCCTCAATTATCCAAGAAGAAAGTGATGTTCTATCAAGACAATGCACGGCTGCATATGTGAGTAGTCACTGTTCAAAAAATCCATGAAGAGGGCCACGGCTCAGTGGCAAGAAATTTGGCTTAACATGATGATGCCTATTTTAAGGGTCTTTACTGTTTGGTGGGAGCAAAGAGCAAAAAAGAAAAATAAAACGCTTCTTTTTACTAAAACAATATTTAATAACAGAAGTTGCCAGTGATTGAACTTACAGTTCAAGATTCAAGCGATCATTAAAAGTTCGAGATCGTAGAATAGGCAGTTCGTTTTATCTGTTTCACACGCGTCAAGTTTTCTTTCTTAAGTTTCACGTGATCCTAGCAGAAAGACAGAGCAAGTATGCATGTATTCCTATCTTTCTTGACGTGGGTAAAACCCCCACGTAATGCAATATTTTTACAATTGTCAATCGTTGACACCAAAAGCTATATTGATATTTGATGCTAAAAAAATGAAAAGCTGAATTAAAATTATCTTTGTATAATTTGAATTATTTAATTTTACTGCACTTTACTGCCATTTCATAACATTTATCTACTTATATTTTGCATGTTTTGCCAGTCTCAATATTTTCGCAGTAGAAATTATTTAGCCAGAATAAAGTAAATAATATAAATTGAAATATTTTTATAATTTGCTAGCGGCTATGCAACATATTCTCGAAACAAACACAAAATACAAAAATAACAACAAGCCCACATTAAGATGAGGACATTTAATGTCTCTTACAGACATAGACAACGAAAGCAAAATAAGAAAAGCTGACACAACCAGCCCACAATTACAAGAATCTGAACACAAAACACAGCAGGATAACAACACTTATCACCTCATTTATAGGGCAAATACTTTCTTAAAGTATATAGTGAACAAGTGTGGCCGAAACACTAAAACGGATGCAGGAGTTTTAGACATTGAAAATTTTAAGGGGTTGCATAAAACATAAAGCCTGTCCAATGGAACTACGCACTGAAGTTACAGCATGGAAAGTTTAAGGATGGCCACCCGGTAGAATATTTCTTATAAATTTTTTTTTAAATTTTTGTAAGACGGAGTCCACCGATGCCTACAGAGTCCATATAATTGTACGATAAGTTTTATCATCCTTCCATTTGGGTGAAAGATTAAAAGCATACTGTCCTATTGAATTAATTTCCATTCAGATGATTATGTATTCGAGATTTTTAATTTATAAAATTAAATTTCGAATAATATGAAAACGTAGAAAATTTAAATGATATATTTTGACCTTTTCAGATACTGAAAACAGATGGCAATTTCAGTGTTTTGAATACAAATTCTACCTAAAGCACGTTTCAAAAATTTAATTCAAGAAATATAACCCAAGTCCAAAAAAAAACAGATATTATTTATGTGGCAACTTAATCAGAATCTGTACTCCCGCGTAGTCGTATACGAGTAGATATGCAGACGCACGTTCAACACAGAATGATACAATTTTGTTAAAAAAGTACTTTTGAATGGAAAAAATACTATGGTATAAACTTTTCAATTCCTGATTGCTATTGCAAATGTATATTTCACTTAATGTTTTTAACAAATACAAACTGCAAAGCTAATAGCTTGTCTGCAGAAACACCCGGAGTCTGCGGCAGGAGTCGAATCTGCGAACTTCGGACTACTAGTCTAGTACACTAGCTACTAGTCAGGATCTGCATGCTGTGTCATTTTATCTAGTTTTGCACTTTTTCTATAGAAAAATTTCTGCATCTTTATGATTTATTATCTTTTTAAATATGTCTTTCCCATGACTTATTCTCAGAGCTACTCTCTCTCTCTCTCTCTCTCTCTCTCTCTCTCTCTCTTTATACTCGTATATTAACTTAGTACCGTTGCTGTTTTATGAACTTGTGCGGCTGAGGTGTTAAGCGCGTTGACAAAGACCATTTGAAGTACTTCAAAAAATCTTTATCTTGAATATGACTTCAGATCCAATGAATAGGATTTGAAAAAGAGAACATCATGCAATGCCACGTCCATATCAAAACCATTGGATTGTATAGGACTTTTCACAAATTCCGTATCACAAGTTGTGAATCTGGGAAGCATTACAAGGGCAGTTCAGTTTATAGTATGAAATTACCAAAAGTTATGCTCTAAAGACACTTTAATTAAAAAATTTAAAAAAAACACGTACTAAAAAATTAGTTTTAAAATATTTAAAAATTTTTGAAAACTTTTTATGCGTGTATTTGCACGTTACATTGTTTTTTTTAAGATTGTCAAACATATTTTTATGAGCCCTTTTTGATGACAAGAGGAAAAGTATTATCATTTACTTATGACCACAAATACTATTTAGGTAAACAGTACTGTCAAAATATTGCAAGTACCATTTGAATAATTAAGCAAAATTCGTGTAAAGAACTGTAGAAAAATTTGCCATAAAAATTACAACAAAAAAATTTAGGAAAGTCCGACTTGGCCAACTAAATTCACTACAATTTGTGATGCTCTCAGATAAAGAAATGAAAAAAAAATTTGGATATTTTTATTTAAAGAAACATGTGAGAAACGAATTTTTTTTTTCATTAAAATATTAATAGATCAATGGATTTTGAAATAGCTTTGGGACAAAATAATTTTCATTATCATAATTATTCCTGTTTGTATGTAAGTTAATTTAAGAGAGCTTGTTTATTAAAACTCTGAAATCTTGCTCTCATTCAGTTCGTAGATGGTTTTACCATTGATCATTGGTAACGGGATCATTCATAAGCATTCTCAAATTAAAAGTCACTGTTAATTACGAGTTAACTAATTCTCTACAGAATTAAGATTCCTTAATGATCATTTCACTCACAATTTCGATTTAGGTAAAACTCATTATCATTACAATTTTAATTCACCTTTATTGCGCTTGTTAATAACTGTAGTAATATTTCTTACACGTTTAACTTAGTTTTTTTTATAATGCACATGTTCAATTTTACAGTAATACAAATTTAAAATTCAGAATTATTCAAAATTCTTTATAACAAATTATAATTTGTTCTTAGCTTTAAACAGGTCACAGCTTTTATAATAATTCATCTTTTAATACAAATTCATATTTTAATAAAAATTTATGTTTATTTTAAATTCTATTTATATGGGCTCTTAAGCCAGTCTTAGGGATTTATAAATGAAAATTTAATTCATATTTTACTTTTATATTTATATTACATTAATTTCCAATTTACAAAAATATTTAAGTGCTGAATATTAACATTAACTTCTATGAAGTGTTTAAATACAAACTTTACTCTTGAACAAACATTGACTTCTATGAAGTATTACACGTTGATTCACTTGACCATTCCGAAGAATTACACCTACTATGTAGGCCTGTTACTAAATGATAACTAACTAATAATAATAAAATTCAAAATTTAAATAAGGCAGGAACTTCTCTTACTTACTCTCTGCGCTCACAAAAAGAAAAATATATAATGTGATATTGATCAGTAATGCTAAATTAGTGATATTTCTAGCTGATGATAATGCGTTGCAGAACGAATATTAACTTGTATATATGTACACACACGTGAAAGCAAATGAATATTCTATTAATTATAAGTCATTTTGGTCAGCCATAAAATTAATCACAATAAATTGACACAGACAGATCCTTAAGCAGAATTTTATATTAGAAATGCATAATTTATAATTAAATTTGAATTATGTATGTATATACACATTATACATTAGAGCAGAGAGACCCAAATACTTGATTTCCATTGCACGCGGCCGTAAAGCACACAATTTTGTTGTTGCGCGAATTATGAAAAGAAAATATTAACCTTTTGATCTGTTTACATTTCAATCAGTTGGCACTCAGAAATGCTGACGTAAAAGCTCGCATGTTAAAAAGTTTGTTAAACGCAAGGCGTGCTTTGCTAAAAATTACTACTAGTTTTATTATTGATTTATTAATATTAATCACTTTTTCAGTTTAAAGAAAAACTGAACTAGTACAAAATTTTTTCCCGGTGTTCAAATATTAAAGAAACAATTCTAACTAATACCAGTATATTTTTGTAAGAGTATGTGTGTGGATTTTCCTACATTAGCGGCTTGTTAAAATCCTTGGAACTTTTTCATAAGATTAAGCAAATAAAATTAATAAATAAAAAATAATCAGTTACCGCCCCACTAAAATCTACACCACCTGCCATATCAGTTTGAAGGCTCCGGATTTAATTCCGTTTCTGTATATAAGCTATTCGCCCTGTAGGACTCTCCGTATAGAGGTAAAGAAAAACGTCTTTCTAAATTTATCTTTATCCTTTCTTTTCCCCTCTTTTAATAGAAATCGTCCATAAAAATTTAAGTATTCATAAAGCCAAAAGGCATTTAAAATATGAAAGAAATAACTTCAAAATTCGGTACTATAAGTTTAAAATAAAGTACAAAAACTATCCCAGTCAATCCCTATAGTATTGACTTTTAATTATTATTACATATTGACTTTATGCTGTCGATATTTGAAATTTTAATCGGGTTGATTTAGTTTAGGCGATTTGTTATAAACATTCAAAGAATTTTAGAGGATTGAATTCAAGGCCAACATAAGAGAATAATGGAAGATGTAATAAAAATTTCAGGCATTAAAAATAATTGGGAGGATTGAATTCAAGGCGAACATAAAAAGATAATACAATATAAAATTAAAACAAAAAAATAATAAAAATTTCAGGCACTGTTGCCAATTTAACATAATTTATGCTAGATTTACCACATTTTGGACTCATTTACATATTTTATTTATGTATATATGCAAATTATATTCATTTAAGACACATTTGCGTGCATAATATTTACACATAAAGTATAAAATATGTATGGACATATATATATATATATATATATGCTTTCTCTAAGAACTTTTAATAGTGCATATAAATACTAAACAAATCTTTATTTATTTATTTATATATTTAAGTCCTGCACAACAATAATTAATATTATATTTAGAGTACAGGAAGGTAGTATCAAAAAGTTAATAAAATTTGTTTAGCACCTGGTACCTTTTCTAGTATTTTTTAAAAATGTTTAGAATTTTTGTTAGCAAAATTTTATAAGGCATTTGTTTTTATTAATTCGCGCTTTTACAACTGGTGAATAAATTGATTATAAGATCGTACGCCAAAGTTTAAATGAAAATTTAATATTTTTAATATACGTTCTAGTTTTTTGACCGTTTTATTTTAATTAATAAACTTAATTTATTTGTAAAGCTTAAGGTTTTTTAAATTTTAATTTAAATTTTTATCGATATTTCGATACTCATCTTCAGGATATTTATCCATTTTATACAAATTGAATGTAATAATGTAATATTATTCAATTTGTATAAAATAAACAAATATCCTGAAGATGGTACTCGATGAGTACCGAAACATCGATAAAAATTTAATTAAAAATTAAGAAGACCTTAAGCTTTAAAAATAAATTAAGTTTATTAATTTAATATTTTTACATATAAAAATTAAATTTAAGTATGAATTAAAAAAACTGCCAGAATACCTGTGATTTTAACAGCCTTGATTTTACCCGTTTATCTGAATATTCATCAAACATTGCCTGGAATAATATCTACTTTATGCCAACCATTGATGAACAGTCTTACTTCTTAGAACACAACATTCAATGTCTTTTTGATTTAACAGTACCAATCAAACATAAAAAAATAGCACATAAACATAAACCATAGTGTTTGAAAACACTATAAAACAAGCTATATATCAAAGGGACTTAGCATATACCAGGTGGAAAAGGTATAAAACTTTTGACCTGAAACTGCAATACACAACTGCTAGGAAAAATGTTAATAAACGCATAAGACTTGCTAAAACTGAATACTATTCCACACGTTTCAGCACTGCAATTGATACTAGACAAACCTGGAATACTATTCGTGAAATAGGTATTGGCAGGCAGTTGAACAACATAGACTTAAATGTAGATGCAAATATGCTTAATAAAACGTTCACTAATGCTCCTGTGATCCAAACAAATCCGTCTTTTTATAATTTTTCCTCATCCGCAATAAATACAGATAATGAATTCAACGGTAATTATTTTCGCTTCTCATGCATATCACAATTTGATGTAATGTCTACATGCTCAATAATAAAATCAAACGCAGTTGGAACTGATAACTTTCATCCCAAATTTATTAGAATACTTATGCCTCTAATTCTCCCATACGTCACTTACCTTTTAAACAATATTACTATGTCTTCTACGTTTCCTTCGAATTGGAAACATGCAAAAATCGTTCCATTACCCAAAGGTAATGGTGAATATAGACCAATAGCCATATTGTGTTTTCTTTCGAAAATATTGGAAAAAATATTGCATAAGCAAATGATTTCACATATAAATATTAACAACATGCTTTATAGCAAACAATCTGGTTTCCGCGAGAATCATAGAAGCGTTACGGCTCTTGTGGAAGTAAGTGAACACATACGGCAGGGATTGGAGAATGGGAACATAAATTTCTTAGTACTTCTTGACCACTATAAACAAATTTTCATTAAAAACTTGGATTAAAAATGGAAAACGTATGGTTTTAAAAGGAGAATACAATATACAAATGTGTATATGTGTTCTTAAGCCAACTCTAAACACTTTTCTCTTTACGTTTTTATTAAAACTTTTTGGAAATATTTCTAGTGCACATGTAACATATTTTTGTAATCAACTTTTGGCAACACTCGTTGCAGGACTAGAAAATATTAACAAGCTGTAGCAGCATGGATTATAAGCCTAAATGTATGATAAACTCACGTTTATTACAGTAGTTCTGTCGAAAGCCGTCCGTCCCATTTATGCTTAATCAAGCCTTTTTTTTAAGATTAAGATCAAGCTCGACTAGACTTAATAAAAGAGCTAAAATTAAGAATTACATTCTGGGAGGAACTGTTCATGAAAAAAACGTTTGATACTTGGTTTGAGAAAATCTATACGTAACGTACACTTGATTTCGCTATTTGTTCTTTTACATAAGTACGTATTCCTTCATTTATTAATTTTTTGTGCTTAAAAAAATATTGATTATATAGTAACATTACTACATGCCACATCATGCATAGAAACATACGAAAATATAATAAGAAAAAAAAACGATTTAATATACATATTTTCGAAATCATCTTTGTTAAGTGCGTTTACAGCAAAGCCGATATTGACGATGAGGTGGTAGTATTTCGAGGTAAAATAAATTTCCATATCTCTATTGTACAGTCTCATGCAAATGTAATAGCAAATGTAATAATTTGTTCTTCAATATGAACTGAAATTAATTAAACGCCCACTTGAATTTATTTATTTTTTTTTTTTATTCTCCCTTAAAATTCTAACACTACAAATCAATGTCAATACGCTGATGGTAGGGAAAAGACGGCGGGTGTTATAACAAAAGCAGACAGTAGAAGAAACATTTTCCCCATAAAACAGTCATTAGACTATTTTCACTTGCCAGCTATAAATACATTAACAACTCACTAAATATTTTAGATAAAGATTCTTGCGCCGAAGAAATAAAAATAGATGTCAAAGACGGAACACAATCGAAATTGTGTAAAATACGCAAAATAAAATAATAACAAAGACAAAAGTAAAAGGAACGAACTATCATAATGATTTGATTTTGTTACGAAATTATTTTCTTTAAATACCCAGACACACAGTCACTAAAAAGTATTTTAATTTTGTGAAAATGCAAACAATTTTGGCGTCGCCAGGGAACCAAACCGACAAAAAACCGACTACAAACTAGTGCAATAGATTAGTAGTTGGAGGGTTGCAGGTTCGATTCCTGCGAAGATTCTGGGTGTTTTGTCAAATGGCTTCGCATATTTAATTGAAATGAATTAAAATGAAAAGCAGCTGTAATATGCAGGCCATACCAAGTCAACTTTAAAATGACGATACAATGTACAGGAGTGGGCGTAGAAGCTTATCAGTGACGGCAGGACAGCCGGCTCTCTAGACTTACTAGAGAACCGCCACAACGTGGGGTGTATGCCACAATATTATCGTTACTACAATGAAAAGTATTCCGGTCAGATCAGGGAGCTTTGTCTTCAAACTTTTATTCTGTCATCTAACCCAAAATATTATATGTACGAATAAAAAATATTCCACCAAATATCTTTAAACTGCACATGCGTCCGATAGTAAAACATAATAGTGAATATGTGAAGGTATGGGGTTCTTAATTTAAAGAAATGTATGAAATCTTTATTTAAGATGAGTTCATGTAAATGCTGACCGCGGCTACGCCTCAACTGCTTCATACGCTGCGTCCAATTTTGGCATATTCTCTCCAACATATCGGCCGGTAACTCACGAATAAATTCTTCAATATTGGCTTTCACTGCGTCAACCATTGCGGGCTTTATTTAATGGTCACTAATGTGCCCAATTTCAAGTGGACCATTTTCATTGTGACATGATTTATGTCTTATTTCGCAAAACATTAACGTTTGCGCCGAATACGAATAAGTTACTAACATCTTTAATGCATTATACATACGTAGTACAGTAGACATTATAGTGCAACCCTTTACTTTTAAATTTCTTTCGGATTGTTTTTATAGAGTTTTCTGCGTTTAAAAATTCATGGTCACTTCACTACCGATTTTTTGTATTCATTAAACAGTACAAATTGCCATGAATGGTTTTAATTTATAATCATGATTTATCTATAATCATAATCTGACGAAAAATTGTACATTAGTATGTCAATCGGCATGAAACATATCAAGTGAAATTTTTTCTTTAAAATTTAAAAAAATATCCGTAGAAATTAAAAGAAAACGTAATTAAAAGAACTTTTCATATCATTATCAAGTGGCAATAAAAATATGATTTTCACGTTTTGGATGCAAGAAAATATACAGGAAACTTTTCTATATCATTCATTCTGTTTGCGATGTACACAAATTTCAAGTATATTTTTGATTATGTGTATGAAGTGGGAGCACAATTACATTTTGTTGTAGAAATAAAAACAAGCAACAAAATAAATACAAGTGGTTCATACATATTTTTGGCTGGTGTGTTTTCCATAAACGAGGCAACACACAAATCGCTTGCTTTCAACAACGCAAATCTCTTTAGAAACGAACAACATTTTCTTAGTTTAATAGTGACGGCTGCCAGAATTGCTGCTACTTGTTTGACTTTTGCAGACGGAAGAACAAATGTGTCAACAAAATGTGGATGTAGTTAATTTTGTTTTGAAAGTTAAAGTTTCTACAGTGTTAAACTAATAAAATGTTGCATGTCTTTTGGCTTGTTTTATTTAAAGGTCAATTTTGTTTTTATACTGAATAATTTATAGCCTCCCAGCAGTTCCTTGCGAAGAATGTCCCGAAGGTTTGCTACATTTTGGGATAAGTGGTGAAAATAAAGAAAAAAAATATCTGTCAGCTGACATTTAAAGAAATTGGGGTATTATTGAAAAGAACAACAATGAATTTCATTTAAATAGGATTGAAATGTTGACTTATCCTGCCAAACTGTAAAGAGATTAAAAAAAACTTTGGATAGCTTTGGTATCGTGATGATAAATATTTCAATCTATATTTCAAAGCCAAAAAATTCGTAGCTCTCTACGAACTGTCTTCAGAAGAGATTCACCTGAGAAAATTAATTACTTCGACTGTTGCTAGGATTTTGAATACGAAAAAAATTCTTGTTTTTTTTTAATTTATTATAATTAAAATACACTAACATTAGAACCTATTTTTTCCAAAAACAAAAAGTTTTTGTGGCTTAAAAAATAAAGCATATAGAGGACAGAATCTGGAATAGTAGAAGCGACACATAGAATTTCCTAGCAGAATTAAAAACAACAACAAACCAGCCATTGAGGCTTTCATCTGACCAATAATCATGATATAATGGTTTTTTTCGCGTTTACTTCTTCGAATTGGTAACAAAGTTTTGTCAGTAGACATTCATTAACTGATCTATTAATTCACTCAAATATACATCCAATGAACGAATACCATTATGTGCCGGTCCTCATAATTGACCACCAAGATCACGCAATCTAACTCTACTGGAGTATTTACTTTGAGAATGTGTCAAATCACTTGCATACATCAATAAGACAGAGATGATTAAAAACTTGGAACCCAACATTTGGCGAGTAATTAGCAAATAAGACACTAATTGCTGCCATTATTAGGCTGCCATATGGCATCAATCGCATAAAATTATATTTTCTCTATGATTGAATTCTCATATTGTATATATTAGTTTTTATATAAACATACGATGTGGAATGCTACAAATCTGTTAAAGTTCACTGATGATTTTATTGACAACAATAAAATATCGATATAAACAATAAATATTTTATATTTGTCTTTATCAGAAACACACAGTAACTTTTATAGCGCAACGTTCATCCCCAGACGGATGTCTATTGCCATTTGGTTTTCTCTGTAACTACTTATATCGACACTACTGACTGCAATCACCTTATCAGCATTGATTTTACATTATTTATTAGGTTTGCCAACACTTGTGGAAGAGACTAGAAGTTAACACACTGTTGCAACTATTTCTCTTGTTAGATTTCTCAATATGAGAAATATTGCAGCATATTCATGTTGCTGTTATTTACAGCTAATGTTGCAAACTTATGCAACTTCTTATAGGGCACCTTAAGATTTATGTGATTTATATTTACGCAATGAAATTTTCATTTACATCGGAACTACAATCGCTGCTGATGAGCAAACTGCTAAATTCAGTAACAATATGTTTTATTGTGTTGGTCCAGGATAATGTAATATACAAATGTATATACATATGCTAAGACTTGCAACGTCAAATTCCCAAAGGGTACGTTCTTCTATTCAAATGAGGTATAAATATTGGATTGCCACAAAAAATTCATGATCATGTATGATTACAGCATGTTTGCAAGAAATAATTATTTGTGATGTCAAATAATCAAGAACAATATATTATTTTTGGAGTATTTTAATAGAGTAAAAATGTAATCTTACCAGAATATTTAATAAATTTAACAATTTAGGCAGACAGAAAGACGCACTTACCTGAAAAGAAATAGAAAAATATATTTTATTTTAAACATTTTGTTTGGTTACAGAAAGGATTCAATTAAAATAAAGTAAAAGTTAGGTTAGGTTAGGTAAGGTTGATTGGAGGGGTGTGATAGCCCATGTCATACGACATACACTTAAGCCAGTGAAGGCTTGTTGTGCGCTCCCTTTAATATCAGACACAAACTGCCAGAGTTCTGCGGCAGGATTCGAACCTGGGACCTTCGCACTACGAGTCTAGTACACTACCTACTAGTCTACGAAGGTCAGTAAAGTAAAAGTTAATTGATTTAGTAAATGATTCTTTATATTTATTTTCGCTAGAATTTTTTGTGACTATTCAGTGATATGTATTCAAATCTTAGTTTAGTTTTTTTATTTAAAAATTAAGCGTCAGAATCGATTTTTTTGCAATAACTGCATAATAAATAGGAATAAGCAGCAAATTTCGTGTCTAGTTAAATGAATATAAAAACAAATATGATGGCAGCAGAACACATCTTCACTGAAAGTTAAAACGAAAATGATTTTTTACGTTGAGTGGATAAGAGAGATGAAAAAGAAAGCGAATTGTCAGCAGGGAGGTACCCAGGACGAAACCATACTCTGAAAAATATACGATTAGCTTTTTTCCGGTTTGTTTGGAACAGAGACCGGCAAAAATCACGTTTTTTATGCCTTCACTCATGCATAACTTTTTTGTGTCCAATTATTCACAAACACATAAGCAAGCATGCGCGTACGCTCATAATCTTTATTTGTGTTAATCATTAGGAAGGCAAATACAAAAATGCCTATATGAATTTTTCAAGCAAGATTTTAACACAGAAGCTATTTTGAGCGTTTGCATTGATTAAACACAAAAACGAATGGCATTTATTCAACATGCCTTTTCTTTGCAAAGAATATTAAGAAAAATCATGCAATGATATATGCTGGCACATAATCTTGAGTGTGTAGGTATGTATGTTGTTAAACATTGTGGTTGAGAAATAAGGATGCCATACGAAGTTACCAAAAAACGTCGGTTTTACAATAAACTTTAAAAATCGCAATTTTCGGTTTAAAATCGTTTAAAGATCGGATTATTTTTTACTCATTCAAAAAAACTTGTTATTTTTATAAGAAATACTTCAACCTTGCCAAATTTGTTTGTTTTATTGAATTTTACTGAAATTAAAGTCGTTTTTAACTCCCAAGAATAATACCGCTTTATTGGTTTGGTACATAGATTACTTAAAAAGAAGGGTCTTTAAGTGTATTTTTCTGAGCGCGGTGCGCTTTTTTTTTAAATTTCGGTGCTTTTTTTAATTTTTGGCGGCACCGAAGCAAATTCAACAAATCTATTTGTTTCAGTGTGAGAAAAAAATCTTTGTACAATAAAATACACCCGTTTCAACATTATTTTATTCAACAGCGCAAAATTTTTACACGTTTATATGAAAATTATTATTTTCACGACAACACGGCTACATGGCTACACGACTACCGTTGTAGCTGTGGTAGATTTAGGCTAATTTATATTTTTGTGAGCGACAGTGAGAGTGTTTAATATATAAGTGCTTAAAATACTTTACTGTATTTAACAAAAAATAAGAATACAAAACGCATTGCTTATAATATAACCTCCTTCATGTATACACATATACACACATGTCTATATAATTACAAAATGATAATTGTAAAAATCGGGATAATTTTAAAAATATATTTCTTGATTAATTATCTGTTTCAGCGTATCGTCGTAAAAATGCTATTAAACTGTTAAGTCTGGCAACCGTGTTGCCTAACCATTCTATAAACACACAGCACCTTGTGCATAAATGTACAATTGTTGATTTTTTGCCTTTTTCACATTAATGCTTTTTGCATTAATGCCTCTAAGTTTTTGATTTCGATCATGAATGTGATTAAATAAAAATGTGTGCTTTGAAGAGTTGTCCAAAAATTCATGCACACACAGTTTTTAAACACTCAAACTGAATAGCTGGCATGCGGCAACAGATTAAATTTACATGTTCGCAAACAACCCTTATTTTGCTTAGCATAAAATAGAATAGACACAATGTTGATAAAGGCATATTTGAACGTTTGAGCGAAAATGACATGTTTTTCGAGTGTTTGATTAATCTGATTTTTTTTTAATCACCGGTTGCAGGTCTCTGGTTTGGAAGAGACTTGCAACCTCCTCCATTTCAAGGACTTTATGAGAAAACTTTTTGAAAGTACACATACGGTACGACACGCAAAATATACATATGTAGTACACAAGTACACACGACACGCAAAATATATGTAGTTAAAGGAAAAAGTAAAATAATCACACTCAATAACATTTATAGCAACTGTTAAATGTCTAACAGTGCTCTGTTAACAGAGAAATTGTCTAATGTAAAGTATATTTGATGCTTGTTTTGAACTAAATTTAATATTATTTCTGGACCTCGTAGAGTAGTGTACTAAACGAGAAGTCTGTTGGTCACAACTACAGTTCCTGGCGAACACTCTTTCTGGGTATTCCTGCAGCCAAGCCAAATAGCTCCGTAGAGTTTGTTTGCTAAACAAACAAAAATGTTAGAACTCCACTTTACATATACAAATTAAAAAAAAAAAAAAAAATTCAACTGAAATCAATATCCAAAATTAACTAAGAATATTATTCAGCCCCTGAAATAGGCGGTTATAAAGACGTAATTTGTTTTAAAATGGTAATAAATATCAATTATATTATTTTATTAAGCTATTTTGCTTTTGCTATGTTAAGAAAGTAAGAGCCTCTTTCTGAAAAGTACAAGTTAAAAATATAAAAGTAGAACACCTACAAGAAATTCAAAAAGTCTTTATTCCCAAAACAAAACAAAATAACTTTAAAAATTTAATATGTACTTTTGGGAATCGCGCCACTAGTCGCACAATTAATCCGAATACTCAGTCTTATACCAAATTGAAACCGCAAAGGCATGGCATGTTTCCGTGATTAAATAAGTCAGTTTGACATAAAAAATATTCTAAAAAACTGTATTTCTTACCGAACACTTTCAACTAGATGGTGTTGCGTATAAGTAATTTTAATTACAAATATATATAAATCTCATACGACAGGGTGGATGTTTTAAAAAATAAAATGAAAATTCTGAATAAAAACTTAAAAATTTTCCACCTAAAGTTTCTAAACTTTCTTAGTCAAGTATAAAATTGTCAGTTGAATAAATGTCTAGCGAATTTGAAACTAAATGCAACAAAAAGAAACATGATCTATTTGAACAATTCAAAACAACTTGAATGTAGCTTTAGCTATTTGTATTTAACTTTGAAATATTGTATTTCTATTTAGAAGTTGGCAAAACAAAATGAAATGAAGCGAAGTTCTAACAAAAATTTAATCCAACTATCGTTTTCTTGTGTTGTGCAAACAGTAAGAAAAAATACTTGACATTATTTTTTATTTTTAATACAAGAAAGTTGGGGTGGAAGAAAACTAATAATAAAATGTCAATATTCTGAAACAAATTCCTTTAACGTGGCTAAAAAATAAATAAAAAAAATTATGCTTTTAAGATATTGAACATGTTAGTGTTTTGTAAAATGAATACATTATCAATGAAATATAAAATGGGGCTGCCTTTTGGGACCCATTCATACAATAGAACTCTCAATAGATGCTAGAAAAAATTAAATTTCAATTGAAATAAATGTCAATTTCTTAATGGCGTTCATTACCATTTTTTGGATACATTTGAAACTTTTAGAAAGTATAGAAATATGTATTGATTAATAAGTTGAAGCAAATGCTGCCAGCAGACACTCAGCAATTATTAAAAAGCTATTTCTTGATCGCAAAAAAGAGAACTTTCTAGGCATCGAAGCAGGAATTCCTAAAGGAAGCATTTTGGGTCTTATCTTATACTCGATATATGGTTCTAATATACCAATAAGCGATAATATTTATACATCAACGTTTGCTGATGAAACAATTTTTTAAAGCATTTAAGGGATTAATCAGGAATCGTCCCACAAATTGCTAGAATGCATTATAAACAGGTTGGGAAAGATGGCTAAGCTGTAGACATTGTGAGTTTAAGTACATCGATAAATTTATTGCTTTGTAACGTGGAAGAGTCAAATAGATGCAAAGCCGATTCGACTGAAATTAAAAGCAGTTCAACTTAATTATCTAGTTGGCAGAAATTCCACACGAAGTCTAGATTATAAATATCTACTACACAACTAGATTTTAAAACTATGGGATTCAGTTATGGGGCACAGACTGAATAAACAAATTTGAAAACCCTAAAAAGTCGTATCAAACCGATTTTATAGCTGCAGTGACTTAAAAAAAACTTGAAGAACTGCTCCGAGTGCTGTAAACTTGACGAGAAACGTTTTGTTAGTGTCGAAAATTTTCGAAAATATTATTTTCACTTAAGTAATATTGAATGTTCTTATCGAATCAGTTTTACAAATTCGAATAGTTTTTTGAACTTTTTGATTTGCAG
The DNA here is from genome assembly GCA_963681545.1 of Germaria angustata. Taxonomy (NCBI): domain Eukaryota; kingdom Metazoa; phylum Arthropoda; class Insecta; order Diptera; family Tachinidae; genus Germaria; species Germaria angustata. The sequence goes on along the minus strand of OY812998.1, from coordinate 44,427,170 downwards.
TGATCGTCGTACAATATCTAGATCGGTTAATTGGTTTGGGGACAAAAGGTAACCAAAGAACCCATACGGCAAAGAGTTAGACTGTTCAAATATTCTACGAAAATATTTATCGAAGTGATTTATATAAAAATTGCTTAATACATCCTGTACCTCAAATATAAGGATACTGCCAATACTCGTTAATTAATGTGCAAAAGAGGGAAAACTTACTACTCTTCAAATGAAGAAGAGATGCCAGCTATTATGTATATTTTTTACGTTTTTTCGTCGTTAAAAAACCTATATTGGAATCAGACGGCACGGATTGATGTTTGTGGAAAAGAAACTGACGAAATTTCCATCTGAAGAGGAGTCAGACAGGGATGCATACTATGCCCATTGTTATTCAATATATATTCAGAAAAAATATTCCAAGAGACACTTGAAGTAGAAAATACAGGCATAAAAGTAAATACAACAATAATATAAGATATGCTAATAGCATAACACTACCAGCTGGTAGTATATCCGGTCTACAGAAGCTGATAAAAAAACTTGCCCCAAACACATGGTCATTATTAAAACAAAAAATTCCTTATCCCAATGCAACATTGAAGATACAAAGTATATAAATCGAACGAATACAGAGTTTTAAATGTCTAGGAGTCTTAATAAATGAACAATGGGACCCACCAAGCGAAATTAAATGCCGCATAGAAATGGCAAGAGGTCCTTTTTCTAAATTTGACAAAGTGTGGACCAGTCACGACATCAACGTAGCAGCAAAAGTACGCTTCATAAAATGCTACATTTGGTCGGTGCTATTTTATCGGGTAGAAGTTTGGACAGTTATAGCCTCGGATGAAAGACAATTTGAAGCGTTCGAAATGTGGATATACCGACGAGTATCATGGACTACCAGATCCTCCGATGATGAAGTATTAAGAAGGATGAATGTCAACCGACAACCAATATCAACAATAAAAACACGGAAAACTTCATACTTAGAACACGTATTAAGAAACAATAAATAAAACACTGTATAAAGCTACGTACACACGGTTGGCAGATCTTACAATATTGCCAGTAAAATTGTCTGAAAATGTATTACAATCGTGTGAACTGCCAATTTTTTACTTACAACGTTGTCAGAAAAACCATTGTCAGTCCATTGTAAGACGACAATATTGTCAGGCATCTGACAACCGTGAGAACACCTATCGCAGGCATTGTCAGATAATTGGCAGACATTGTAAGGTAATTTTTTATTGGCAGATGTCGAAAATTTATGCACCTGACAATAACACCATTGTCAGAAAAATATTTCTATTGATGTTTTTGGTATCTAAAAAAATACATAAATCAATTTTATACTAGTACGTATGAATGAAGAAAATAAGCTTACTTTGACATATTCATCCACAAGAACTTTATAAATGGCATCTAAAACTTCCGGAATAATACTCGATATCGTTGATGCTGGAATACGGAAAAGGTATTGCAGTGACTGAAAGTTTTCGCCAGTAGCCAGGTATCGTAGAGTTAGTACGAGTCGCTCACCACCTGAAATGCTCTTGCGCATGTTGGTGTCCTGCTTTTTAATATGTGGAGTTACTAAGCCAAGGAGATAATCAAACTGCTCGGAATCGATTCGTAGAAAGTTGTGATATAAATCCGGCTCGTCAGTTCTTAATTGGATGAGCAATTTGGAATAAAATCCCTCCTCCTGGCGGTAACGAACCCAATCTTTTACCCAAACTTTGCGACGTTTTTTTACTATTGGATCTTCATCCTCACTACTTTCAAACAAATATGCACTTAAAATTGTCGTAATTGCTATATTCTTTTCCATAATGTATCACACTTTAATAATTTAACTTTTTTTTGTGTTATGTATACATAAATTCAGATAATATTTTCTGACATACATATGCTTTGAATTTTCTGACAATGCCTAACAACAGATCTGGCAATTTTTGTCATCCAATAATCTGACAATCGTTTGAACTGACAATTTTTGTTGGCACATAAATTCATTGTCAGACAATTAACTGACAATGAAATTGTAAGATTTTCTTACGATCGTCTGAACACACAATTTACTTCTGGGTGACAATTTTTCATTGTCACTACATTGTTAGTATGTTGCCAGGTCTTACAATATTGTAAGATCTGACAACCGTGTGTACAAAGCTTAACGCATCTTGAAAGGAAAAATTTAAGGAAGACGTGGTAGAGACAGGAGAGAAACATCATGGCTGAAAAACATTCAGGGCTGGACAGGGTATAGCGATGAAAATACACAATAAATTAAAAATTCTACAACGAATCCTGAAAGGAAAAATTGAAGGAAGACGTGGTAGAGATAGAAGAGAAACATCATGGCTGGACAGGGTATAGCGATGAAAATACATGTATATTTGTAAATATAAAAGTGTGCGATCACTAATATCCGAATAACGGTTACCCATCCGTTATATAGAAGAAGAAGCCGTTAAAACCTTGTTATGTTTTCCGTTTTTAATTTAAAACTTTTCTCAAAAAGCTTTGCGTGGATTGTGAGGATTAAAAAAAGTTTAAAGAAAAAAAAACAGATCTCAATATTATTTAAATACAATTAAAAGAAAATAATTCCGAATTAGAGAAATTTAATGAATATTTTAAATTTCACAAAAGATTTAACTTTTATTTTTCCCACCGCAAGATACAAACATTATTTTTTTTCCTAATTATCGAGTGAGACAGACAGACACACTCAAGTGGAAAGAAAACCTTTTAACTCGGCTTGAAAAAGAATAATCAAAGAATTGTTTTTAATTAAAATTTTTTCTAGCTGTTAAGTACTTTAAAGTTTTTAATCAACAGTGAATACAAATAGCTACAGGTGTTTTAAAAATAATTAATACAACTTTTCTTTTAATTTCAAATAACGAGGCTCCATTTGAATTGTAAAGCAAAAAATAATAACATTGAGGTCTTCTCTTTCTAATCCATTTCAACAAATTTAAATTTTACGTACGAGATTTTCTAAATACCTCCCTCATTTTTTATTTAAATTGATGCCTTTTTTTAAGGATTTTAGCCAACAGTGTTAACAAAGTCTACAATGGTGATAATGATAATATTTTGTTGTACGTTTATGCAGCATGAATTTTTAACAACATTAATATTCGTGCAATTATGTGTGTGTATAATTAATGCGAAAAAAGGCTTTTACAATGATTTTATGTTGGTCGGTTAAAACGTGTAGCATTTTATTTTATATTATGCCCGACTGTTGTAACTTGTAAGTGTTAAAATGAAAATTATACACGCGGTATACAGTGGTACCTAAAGGCTAAAGACTACAATTCATATGTGGCGCATAAAAGTTGTTGAATGCAAGTATGTCCTCATGGCAATATTTTCCTCATCATCATTGTTGAATATTAGTCCTTGTTATTTACAGTTTAGCTGGCAAATGGCCATTAGCAGATGTTTATATGCTCGTATTGCAAAGATAAAAATTTATGTTTTAGACGGAAAAAAGGATTTCAATAGAGTAGTTAAATGAAGTTAGGGGTAATTAAATGAAGTTAATTCTATAATTGTGTCAAATGTTTCTGATGTGATAAGCTTTAATTGTTATTTGGGGAATGTTAATTCTGTGAATTTTGTTGTTGTCAATAAAGTCTTGTGTATGTCCATTTATAGGATCTTTTCCGTAACGCAAACTATGGGCTACTGATAAGCTCTATTGCATACTCTATTCGTTAAGAGACCATGTAATCATTAGATATAAGGGAAAGTTGTGTCGTTGTTGAACACATTTAATTTAATGTGCGCTGTCGATCCTTGGCAAGTATTCTGTTCCAACTGAAATCTGTTTAAATAGCTAGACTAATATGATTGATTTCTTTCTTAAAAAGTGCAAATAGATCTGTCATGAGTGAAGAAAAATTGGAATTAAAAAAAGGGAATAATAATACGATTAAGGCAAATAAACTTATTTGAAGAAAATAGAGCAACAGCTCGAACATGTTAAAAATGTTTTTTCGTTCGATTGATTTTTTTTTGAATAATGAACCCAGATCAAGATGGTCATCGGATGTCAACAACGAAGTGCTACGCAAGATAATCATAGCAAATTCCACGTTAACATCCTAAGAAATAAGCTATGAGCTTGTAATTCATCAGACCAGTGCTTTGGATAACTTTAAAAGCGTTGGTTTTGTATGTGTTTGGATGCCACACAAAAAAAAATTAGCATCAGAACATTTCCTTACACCTAATATTTCCCAAGGAATAATGACAACCAACTTCATAGTAAAGAGCGAAACAGTTACAAAGTACCCGCTCAAAAAAATTTCCTTTTTAGTCAAATTGAAATTAAAATGTATGAAAATCTCATTTGGCGAAATATTTACGAAATGAAATACTATTCAACAAAGAAAAGGCTTCGTTTTCTTCCACCAGCCCTAGATTAGCTTCTGCCAAACTGCTTTTTTCTGGCTATGGTCGAGTATATAGTGTGACCAAGATTTATATAAATACCACAAGTGCCTCTACTACCATTTCCTGCACAGCTGCCACGATATCATGCACGGCTCCTTTCTTTAAGTAGCACGAGCTACAGCAGCAGTATTGCACTACGAAGGGTACAAGTATTTTTTTTTTTTATTTATTAAGTTGCAATAAAATTTGGACTTGTATTATAGAAGATTTTCATTATATTATCAAAAATAGCAAAAGAAGAAAACCTTAAGAAGTTTTGTATGTATAAAACAATTTCCATAGTTCCGTTTTGCAATCAATAGATCTCTCTTCGCACCTGTTCCAAAATCGAATACAAAAATATTTTAAATTAATCCAAGCAAAATGTATTCATTAAAATAATTATTACAGAAAAGAACAAATGGCACAAATTTATTATTAGATCGGTCTTAATGATGGGGAGTGCACCACACACCACGTTTTTAAACAAGGATAAATATAGGTTCTCTGATAAATGCGGCATATTTTAGGTCGAAGTGTTCCTAAGGTATTTACCAAACAGCCGGTACAGCTGAATACAGCTTTTCTGAATACCACAGATGAACTAGACAAAAAGCAACCCTTATGCTAGATGGGTGCATCGACTTGAGGTGGGAGTCGCATTGGATAGTTGTGAATTAAATATTCAGCAACAATTGCATAGCAAAGCCAAGGCTAGATGGTCTACAGAAGCGTCCTGTGAAATATGAAAAATGCTAGATCAACAATCATACTATGACTTCATCGGGAACATCTACGAATAGCAGTGGCTTTACTGATGGCGCACTGTCCTTTAAGAAGAAAATATGAAATACTTTCTCCGGCATTTTCCGGCTCGACCCAGCAATAGTGCATCTGAGATAGCGAGCTATAGATTGACCTGAATCAGCAGAATTATCGGAGAGCAAGATCCTTTATTCAAATATTAGAACCTCATGAGAATATACAGCATCTAAGGATCTCTGAACATATTCATTCTCAGGCAATACGAAGGGACCAGTGAGGCGGTTATTATGCATTATTTTCTCTCCGGGAAATTTCTTAAATCGTTTAATACAGTACATTATACAGTACATGTGGGCGAATCTCAATTAACTTAATTTATCGCACACCATTGTACACAATCATCAGTTCCAAATCCATCTGTGTGTCTAAGCTTTTATTAATTACAACACAAACTTAATTCCCTGCTATTTCTTTCCCTCCATGTGTTTTTAGAAATAGAACTTTTGCGTTTTTGTAAATTGTTGTAGAAAAGAGACTGACAAAATTAAAAACGAAAATTTTGTAATTTCCGTGTTTAGACACACGTTAATGTAATTTTAAATGAATATAAAAAGAGGAGGGGGCGGGGGGTGGCAAGCATAATTGTCTCTACGTGCAAACTTACTTATAGACATACAAATTCATGTACATATATGCTTAGAAAAAGTTTTTACAGCCAAAAATACGAGGGGTGGCACTAAAGCTTCAAATATAAGATAAGTAAAAAGCATTTAAAATAAGTGACGCAAACACTTTGTAGAAATATTTTTCTTATTTTTAGATAGCCGGAAAGAAATAATTTCGCACTGGCATGAAATGAAAGCTGAATCTAAGAGAATCTATGATACATCTGCAGCAGCGTTAAAAAAAATTATCTGCAGTTGCAGTTGAATTTTTATGCCTTCCAGATGTTAAGTTTATTGATAAGTAACCAATCCTAATTTAATATAAGAATTACTTTTATCATTATAATGAAGATATTTTCCAAATCTTTTAATAGGAATCAAAAACGAGAACATACTGAAATGACAAACCTTCATATATTAAAATTATTGGTAATGATCTAAATTAGGACTACTTACGGCTGCTAATCTAGTATTTTGTGATTTTTTAAAGTATTTTTTAATATGTTCATTATACTTGAAGAAATAGGAAAGAAATGTTTAAGAAATGAATGAAGTTTAGCAAACAAATAGTTTGTAAAATTTTACATACTTAGAAGTTGAAAATAGCTGTCTCTAATTTTAGTTTATACGGTCGCCTACTTTAGTAAAACTGCTAGAACTAAAGCTCTAAACACATAGACGACAGCAGGCTTCACGACTTCACGGCTTCAAAGTTTTTATTTTTCCATTTTATATATATAATGGCAACACTATATTTGTTTAATGCTGCCCGTCAAAATAGAAAATAGCCTAATTGGCAGCAGCAGCAAATTCTGTTGTGCAGTTGTTGTGCAGTTAAAATGATCGTTTTCATTCAAATACATGGATTTTATTTTTGACATATTGGTGCTTGCTGTCTGCTGTCGTCTATGTGTTTAGAGCTTTAGGAAGAAAAATTTACTCGTTTCTAAGAATATTTTAACTTAAAGCTTGTAAATGTTCACCATCTTTTCATTAAAATAGACAATTTCATTCCGCACGCATAATGCCCCCATGGAGGGCAGTTAATAAACAGATGTGTGATGGTTCGAACCCATCACGGATTTAGTTAAAAGTAAGAAGTTTTATAATTCTTCATTCTGCACTACTCACTTCACTTGGGGAAATCAAGCGAATTAATGAAATAAAAGTGATGAAAAATTGCTGAGTCTTCACGATTTATTTTTTCATAGATTATTTTATATTATTTTAAAGATTTAAAAAGACTAGTAAACATATTGCTCCCGCCTTTGCCCATACATTCATTCTCCCTCCAAAGAAATACAAATCCATGAACTAGAATTTAAAATTGTTATCTAGATGTTGTAGAAAATTGCCATACATTTAAAAAAAATTTAATTTTAAAGTTTTACTAAAACCAAGTAAAATTTTCATCGATTTTAGGTAAAATCTTTTTACTATCAATGAGGAAAATTTTTACTAAATTTCAGTAAAAGAAATGCACGTGATTGTTTAAACTTTTAAATTTTCCTAAATTGTAGTTCATTATTTATTTGATTTTAAGGACATATTCCTTTCTGAAAACATGGAACATGTTTGCTTTTTAAAGACTGAAAGAAAGACTATGAAATATTTTAAGAGATTAAAACGAGAACGTCAAACTGCTTTTTTGGCAATCAAAAATAAAAATGTTACACTTTTTTCAGAAAACAACGGCTTTAAGGTCGTACGTTCGAATTTTAATATTATTTCTGTTTGGCAACTGAGAGAATTTTCTAAGCAGAAAAGAACATTGGTATAAAACAATATGACCATTTATGTTGTAGAATCCAATTTGTAAACCTTCAAAAGTGCACCTAAAATCGAACAATGAGAAAACAAGGTTACAAAGTCTTAATTGCCCTCCCTCGTACATTAAGAGGCTTTAAGTATTTTCTCAACTAAAATGGATTTCGTGAAATCCACAGACTTATTTTTCTACCAAATAATGTGAAAATACATATATTTGTTTGCGTTTTTGTCAACTAGAAAACGTTAATTGAAAGCGAATTTTACTTTTGCCACGTTTATTTAAGAACTTCATCCTAATTTCTTTATTAAAACAAGTCATCATAAAAATGTTAATCAATTTCCTAAATATTATGTGCAAGGGGACTGACATTCAGGCAACAATTTAGCCCTATGCTTGTGTCCCTGATGAGTTTTTGTCCTTGTCTCTGTTAATTCGTATAACCTTCCGCAGTGAATGGGCTGTGCATGTAAAATATTTTTTCCGTCTGTCTGTCTAAAGAAAAAATTTCTTAATGGATCTGTTTTTCCTTATTAGCATTTACGAATAAGAAAATAATCAGTTGAAAAACTCGGCGATAAATAGGGAAACTCTTGACATTGAAAGCAAATTTTAAAATTTAATTATTAAAAACATTGAAAACTTTGAAAAAAAAAATTACGTAAATCAAAAACATGCCACACAAAAAACTAAATAATTTTTTAAGATCTAATTTTTTTGGCTTGGTAAGAAAAATTAAAAAATCACGAGTACACAGTAATTTTAAGCTGTGTGGAATTAATGCTGAATTTCCTTTGTCCACTTTGGATTATTTCCGCGTAATAAGAAAACGTTACAAACATTATTCTATTAAACTATAAACTACTATGGACCAATAATATAATAAGATCGTTTAAATTTCAAGAAGGTCATATTTACACCTTGCAACAAACTTGGCGTTTGTTGCATGCAGTCATGAATTTGTTTCCTTACAAGAAGAATATATCGGTTTAGGAAAAGTTGCACATCGTATGCATGGCTAGACACTTTCTTGTTCTTGCTTTGTTTTACTAACTTTTAAATAAAAATGCACTAAAATTGTTTTTAATAAAAGATTTAATATTGGAAATGTGCTTGACAACGAATGCATTTTCATTGTCATTCGTTGTAATTTTCAGCAAAAAATGTCCTTTGATCCATTTGAAGGAACGAGTCTCCTATTAATATGCAGCCTATTTAATACACGAATTAGACCAGCATTTCGCTCACTCTCATACCGCTTCGACCACCAGTGATGCCTGTTCAGTCTATGTCTACCTTTCGCTAAGCACTGTGAAATCTTTAAAACTTGATCTTGACATTTTCTTGCCTGTCAACTAATAATCATCGATAGCCGCGGTCCATGTGCAATTGCAGCAGGCAGTTCTTCATATCTTTCTGTTTCAACAAAGTATTTTTAAAAACCATTTTTACAGCTGTAAATTTAAATAACCAGATATAAAGCCTAAATAAGGCCTTCTATAAGGTTCGTCTAACCTTTCGCTTTAGCACTACGCTGACGTTATTTAAGTCATTTATTCCTATTGTTTTAATTTGCTGTTCTACCCAATAAAAATTATTTCGCCCATAAATTAAGGTATCATTGAGTTTGCTGTACATTGTACAATGGCAGACTAAAAGAAAATTGGAATAGTCTTTTGGTGAGTGTTTGACGACATTGCCATATTTCTTGGTAATTAAAACGTAAATCGCCCTTCATACGATTTTTTTTCCAAATAGATTTTTTTATTTCAATAAATTCCCTCATTCTACAAGACCAGAAAGTTTCTGGGGTCATGACTTTGTTATAAATTTTAGTGTATGAAACAATGACTTTAATCGCAGAAATAAACATTAGCGTAAATATAAAATTTTTCTGGAGGGGCTATAGCCCGATAACAACGAGGAAAATTGCACCAGATTGCGTATCAAGTTTCTTCGGGTTGCTTAGCACCCGCCGGCGCTAAAATTCTTTTGCAAGGCTTAAACAAACCGTTAAGAGTGATAAAAATCAACCTTTTATTTCAACGAAGTAGTTCATTTCATTCACATGATGTTTGCTAGAACTAGAGAAAAACTAAATTACAATAAAACGAATTTCTTGGGAAGACTGGGTGACCATTTTGGTAAAATATGTACGTAATTGCACACGTGCTACACTTTATAAGAATGGTAGTCCAAGGGGTCTTTAATACGACCCTACTGATCAGATATCTGAAATATTGGAAATTAAGAAAATTAAAGTTGAAAAATGTTTTCTTTTAGTTAAATTTTTTGACATGGTTCCAGACCATTTTAGTCTAATTTTTTATTAATTATTTTTTGGTGGTTATTTTACATGTTGTAGGCAGTGTGTCTGTGGACAATTACACTGCGGTTTTCCGCGATTATTGTAATAAAACTAATGTTTTCAACTAAAACCAAACAACTGTTTCTATATGTACAAACGTAGTCATGTGTCATTTTAATTTATTTTTGACATAAACTATGAAAAACGTCAGTAGTAAAAGTTTAAAAACATTTCAAGGATATTTTACATTTACAGCCACTAATGTATGTAAGTATGTACGTGTGTACATACATACATATATATTTTGCTATGAGTTTTTAACTCTAAGTTAAGTATGAAAAAAGTAATGGGGGCAACAATAGACTATGACAGAAATTCGTTAAAGTGTGATGTCGTTAAGATCTGTATGTTATAAAGAAAATTTGGACTATTCATCTTTTTATTACTTTTTTAATCATGTTTTTCGTTAATAAAACTAACTGAATTATTGAATTTTCACGGTTTTGTGTTCTTTTCTTTATTTTCTAATTTGGCAAGTTTTCAGTTAAAGCTTTTTGAACCTGATCTGTTTCGTTTAAAGTATTTTTTATGAATTTATTAAAAAAAATTTTGAAATTTAATCACGACAATATAAAATTGTCGAATGGCATTTATCTTAGTCATTTTTTTTATTATAGAAAAATGCACTGAAAGGACGTCAGCACTCAGAAACATGTGGAGAAATGTTTTTTTGATACATATTAATTACTTTCCAAATTTGCTTGTTATGGCTTCTTCTATAAGTCAAGGACAATGACGTGTCCTGCAAAATATTTCGTATAAAATTTTACACAATTTTTTTTGACATTTTTGGACAGAATCAAAATTTTCTATATTTTCTATATTTTTTTAGTTTTTCTGAATACGACCATTTAACATTGTATTTTAGTTGCGCGTTAACTACTTGGTATTCCTCAGTACTATAAGTCACCTAAAAAGTAATAATACTAACAGACACATGGCCGCTGATGTTGGTGGTGTGACAACCATTGAAATCAGTACTGTTCCGCTCGGCAAGTGTTACTGACTTCTTACAAAATCCTTAATAAAAATAAATTGGGATAATTATCAAACTGAACTGAAAAATTCAGTACTCCGATACGGCTTACAAAATTGCGAAATATTAAAAAAAATTAATTTTTTATATATGTATTTTGTTCTACTTTTTTATAACAAAAAAATACGTTATTAAAAAATTTCAAATACAAAATTTTCAATAATCCAACTTACAATAATTTTGAAATTTTTTTTATTTAAATACGAGTACATAAATATATAAAATTATACATTTATTCTTCTGTAGTAAAAAAATATTAAAAAAGAAAATTTTTTAAATTAAAAAAAAAATCACTATAGACTCAGCAAGGACTAAAACGCCTTTTCTCGATACAAAAAAAAATCTTTTGAAAATGTGTCCTTATATTGCTTTAAATTAATTTTCTTTATTTCTATATTTTCAGAATTTTTCTTTTTTATTTGTTTAAGCAACGCGACATTGTGTGGAAACCATAAAATGCCTCTTCTGCGAATTTAAACAAATTCAACAGCATAATGACACAAGTGAGGGAGAGCGAAAATCGTAAAAAAATGTTTCACGTAATGAAATCAATATTTATTGGGAAAAAGAGGTCAAACAAAATTCAATAACCTGATAAACAAAAAGTGGCTAATACCAAAAAGGAACAGCAAAAAAAAAACGAATCGTTGACAAACAGCAACTAAATATAAATATATAAATAAAATAAAATAAAATAAAATATGTAAATAAACACGGAAGTAAGTTTCTGTTGCTGTAGTTACTTGTTGAAATTTTTTTGTTACAATATTACAATCACGGTAGTTGTTATTGTTATACACGCGCTCTAAATAATGTTTGTTTATAACAAAACAAAGCATAATTAGGGACTCAGTTAACCCTTAAGAATTTCATACATAAATCCAGTACATAAGTACATACATATGTATGTATGTATGTACATACATATTTGTTACAACTTTCAGAACCATTATAAATACAATTGAATTTAACCCAAAATACTACTGCCAAATACCTGAATGATTCTCAATAGCCGATTAAAGAGCAAAAAAAATTTAAATTTTTTTAAAGAAAAGAACACACCATAAATTTTATTTTGCACAATTCTTGATTATTTCAATGACTTTTTGTTTTGTAAAGAAAATTAAAAACAAAGTCCAATAATATGAGAAATGGAATTTAGTAAAAAAAAGAAAGGTAGCACGATTTTTCAGACCTTTTTTGCATTTTCAGAAATGGTTCTAATTTTACACCAAAAACATTCGCAAAAACATGAAAAGGGTAAGTATCTAATATTAGAAGAGAATATTTTTTTTAATAGGACACTATTTTATATTAAAATTTCGAAGAGTTCTCAAAACGTTCTGCATATCACGGAGTTTTTTTTTAAGCTACTCTTTAACGGCCACTACCGCAGCTGAAAGGATATATGAAAAGAAGAAACAAACTTTTCCCTTCTATGCAAATGTCTTGCCTTAGCATTAAAAAATAAACAAAGATTCCTAGACAACTATTTACCAAACGATATATGTGAAGTATCGGGGTCAAGTCTAAATGACTCCTTACGAGGCCCCTAGGCATCAGTTTGTATCGAGTACTCCAATTCATAGGACTGGGAGAGGTTCTATGTACAACTTATCTGACGAGATGTATGATCACGTCAAAACGGGGTCATCTAGACTCTACTTGAGAGTTTGCAGTGCAGTAAACAACCATGAAACTTGTTTTTTAAGCAAAAAATAATATTGAAAGTAATTTTTTTTTTAAACTTAATACTGCCAAGTTAATCCGTTCAGTGAGGATTATGTTGGTGTACTTCTTAATTCATCTTTCGAAGTCATTATGACTTCGGTGCTTGAAATTTCAAAAATAGTCATTATATGCGGCAATGAATTGAAAACAAAACATTTTATTTAAATATAATTTATTTTCAAATCTCAAACGAATGATGTTTCTTCAAATTAAAACATTTCAATGAAAATTATAAAAGTTTCTTTACTTCACTAACATTTTGTTTAAATTCGTTTGTGTTTTATTTATAACTATAACACAATTTTCTTGTCCCCATTGTTATTAGTTTAATTTTTCTGCAAAGACATTTCCGTGTCCCGAAATTAAAAAAATATTAAGCATTAGTAAAGAGAGAGATGAATGGCGAAGGCAGGGGAAGTACGCAATATTAGGGATTACCAACTCCAAGTGATTATGGCTGGCGCTAAGTAAATACATTTGAATTAATTATTTAGTTGTTTGTTCATTCATTTTTACTTTTTTTTACTCTTCAGTGTGTGGAATAGATAATTATTTAAATCAACTAAAAATTACAGAATAAAAATTAATGAAAGAAATAAAGTAGAAAGTTTTAATTTATGCCACAATTCAATGGGTGGACAATTTCTCAATGGTGGCCCAAACCTTAATGGCATTTTGTTTTCATTTGATGAGTGGCGGATGAGCAGGCGGAGCGTGTTGCGAAAAGGCATCGCATTAAGAAAAAGAAAAAAGTAAAAAGTTGAATACATACTTTTCCTATCTTTCGCTCAGCTGATTTAAAATTTGGGCAATAAAATCTGCCAGTGTGAAAGGACACGTTACAGCGAAATGCTGACATATAGACAAGCTTAAGATTTACAAAAAAAATAATACATTTCATATTAAATTAATAAATTGGTATCGTTATTATGAATTTTACGAGCAATAAATATCGAACAAAAATTTCGCTAATATTGTTATATAGATTTTCAGGGAACCTAAAATAGTTTCAATTAAATTTTTAATCATTGCAACTAAAAAATAAGTGAATGTTTTCAAAAAAAAAAATTATTAAATGTATAAATATTTGATTTAATCCCCTTATCTTTTTTATGTGAAAATCTGCGAAAACGTCCAGTTATAATTATTAAAAATTTGATTGATATTAAATTCAATTAGAAGCAGAAGGCCATTGAACTTAGTCCCCAACCGATTGTATTTATTGTAAATCAAATTTTCAATAAGTTAATATAACAAATATTTAATTAAAAAATAAAAATTTAATCGATAATATTAATTTTTTTATAGCTGCAAATCTAATTAAAATTTTATTTTATTTTTTTCCTGCAAAACATTTTATAAATACTCACTCAGTTTCATTATTTTCAAACACCAGTTCTCCTTGCACCGGTTCATAGTCTTTACCAGCTTTGGCCGTACCATCCTCCGTCCAATAGGGGATGACAACTTTGCCACGCGCACCCGAATAACGTTGCACTTTCAGTTCGTACGTGCCAATCGATTCAACCAATTCATGATCTTGTTGGGAAATGGCAAATATGCCAGCATGATCGTCATCCAAAATCATAACTGTGGCCACTTTCGGAACGGACAATACAGCCGGCTCCGAGGGATTGCTAAGACGAACATAGAAATGTTCGTCCTGTTCAAACACATCGTCATCAATAACTTCGATTTTAAAACGTTGCTCATCGACGCCGGGCGGAAAGGTGAGAACACCTTTTTTACCCACATAATCACTGCCGGCTTCGGCACTGCCATCTTCGGTTTGATATTCGACCGTGGTGTAGCCAGATAGGTCGCCACGTCTTACTACACGTAGTTCGAATTCACCACAGCTTTCCATTACAGTGTAATGGCCGGGTTCGAAGAATACTTTAAGGGCGGCCTCTTCATCATCGGCAGTAGCATCAACTCGCTGAAGTTGAGCTTTGACCTCGCTGAGATCACTTTGAGCGCGCTCTTGAATTTTGCGCATTATATTGCCACTACCCATCATTTTACGTGTAGCCTGTATGCGATAGAAAGCTCTGGACTTGGGACCACGGTTGATCATTTGTTCCTGAGCCATCATTTCTAATTGCTCCAGATCACTTTGTGGGTATTTTTTACGCAGCTCTTTAAGCAATGAAATGTATTCACGCCGGGCTTCTTCGAAGTCCTTCATTTCCTCGGTCTCCTCTAACTGTTTGATTTCATCTTGTTGATTCATTTCGAGCGCTGCATCGCCCTCAGCGCTCACAATAACGCCACGTTTATTCATGCGATAGTTTTTGTCCAAATATTTGTAGATTAAGAGGCGACGATCAGCTATGTAGGCGGTCAGTACAGTGGCGGGGAAGAACATGAATGTTAGCAGGCCCTCCCAGACTTCGACGCGTCCTGGAGAGATTTGGGCCAAAATGAGATATAGCCAAATATAGGCGAACACGGACCACGTAGCAGTGACAAAGAACACCCGTAAATGTTTGATTCTGCGCACCTCTCCATCGGGCACCACAAACACGCACAGCGCTATGATCACAAATAAGTTATAGGCCGCCGAACCCACAATTGTGCCGGGGCCCAAATCACCTGCTTCAAAGTTCTTGGCAAACATTTCAATCACAGAAAGAAGTATTTCCGGTGCACTGGAACCCAAGGCCATGAGCGTCAAATTGGCCACAGTTTCGTTCCACACTCGTACCACCACAATTTGCTTTTCGCCATTTTTCTTCTTGATCACCACCTCCTTCTCTTTAGACGTGATCACTTCGATTGCCGCCATAAAGCGATCGGACACAATTGAAACGCCTATAAACAGGTAGACCATGACGAAAAAGTAAACCATGCCTCGTGCTACCCGATCTCCAACACTGAGATTGGTCTGAGGCATCCACATCGGAATAACAAGACCTTCACTGCATTCAAGATCGCTGGATGATGTCTGCGGCAACGGCAGCGAATCGTTTATAAAGGGCGGTGACGTGGACGCTACGGACGACGGTGTTGTGGACGCTACGAACAACGGTGTCGTTGCCGTAGTCGTTGTCGTTGTCCTTTTCGTTGTCGTTGTCGTTGTTGTTGTCGTTGTCGTTGCCACTATATCGTCGTCATCATCGTTCACATCTTCATCGGCAACTGGTCGCAGTGTTGTGACTTGTTGTACAGCTACCTGATTCTCATCATTGTCATCATCGTCACTGGCAGCTAGTGTGAACGTTATTGTGCAAGACGCTAAGAGCAGACACAGTGCTACGATTACATGCATTTGTGAAAATCTCTTACGTATCACACCCATCTTCGATTTCGATCTATTTTTGTACTAAGTTCTTTAAATCTTGTTGTTTCAGTGACAGAGAAAGCAAACGTTTTACTGCTTAATTTTAACAGACAATAACTACCAAATTGTGGCTGAGACTCAGGCTGTCTAAATAACGAGCGGTTTCAAATAGTAGTCTCAACAGAGAGACGAGTTTGTTTTAAACAGTTGTGGACGGTTTGAAGGAGCTGCTTGTTCGATTGTTTCCTTTTTGGCCTCTGTTTTTCTTTTTTTTTTTGGGGAGGGGGATAGTAATAAATTGGATCAGGCTGGCTGGTTGAGCACTTTTTATTTAATTTTTTACAGTCACGTCAGCAAGATAGAGGCGAAAGCGTGAGTTAAGTGATCAATTATAATAATATCAATATTGTGTTTTATTGTGGGAGGTGGTGGTGGTGTTTCTATTTTATTGCTGCTTTTCTCATATGTTATTATTATTGTTGCTCTTGCTGTTGTTGTGGTTGTTGTATAATCAAAATGGAAGAAAGCTTTGATGTTTAGTAACTAGTATTTTTGTTAATATCTCACAGCAAGTTTGGGTGCTTGCAGCTAAATTGCTTAATGAGTGGAAGAGAGCAGGTGAACTGGAGAGCGTGTGCAATTTGTGTATAAAGTGCTGTTTTTTTTAATTAATCCCTAGTATTTCTTATTTGAATGAGTTTATTATTTTATTTTTTTTTATTTTGGGAAACCAAGATGAGTGCGCTATGAACTATTAAGCTTCATGCTCATCATTACTAACTACGTTCGTTTTTGTTTTGTTCTTTCTATGAATAAAAAGCTTTGCTTGATTTATATTTGGCTTAGTTCTTTTTTTTAACTTTGTTGATTAGTATTTGGCTTGCTTTAATAAATTGCTTTTATTATTTTTTATTTTTTTTTTTTTTGCTATTTAATTGCACTAGTCCAAACGTTGATTGCCAATTTAAAATATTTTAGTTCTTTTTGTTGTATTTTTCCCTATAATTGTGTAGCGTTATTTCGGGTGCGTTGTTTAGAAGTCGACTTTTTGGATTTTATTTATAGATATTAAATCAAACTTTGTTTCAGGCCATTTTTATATGGATTACTAATGTGACTTTTGGGCTGCAAAAAAAGAAAAACAAACAAGAAGAAAAGTATTAGAAAATACATTCTTAATGAAATGGATTAGATATAATTTTTATTAAATATTAGAATCAAAATACGTACTATGCAAAAAAAAAAATAATAATGGCTTATTTCATATGAAATAATTTTTAACACTGATAAGCCAATATAATACCATTTATATATAATATAGTTGTTGGCTTAAATTTGGAAATATAAGCCAACAACAATATTTTTAAAAATGGTGACAGAAAGCTAAAGCAACTAGCTGATGCGCAACAAATATTTTGTATTACTTTTGGTACCTGTTTCCCACGTGTCCTCGTACATTAAAAGTATACTCATAAGTATAATCAAACATAACATTTTTTAAAAAGAAATCAGTATGAAAAGTTGTTTATAAGTATGATTGCAATCTGAACTCATAGTATATATTCATACATGTTAACAACGAATATTTCATTTGTGAATTTTCATTTTCAACTTCAGGCATTCAATAAATGCGAAATTACTAATTACACCCCGAATTTTCATAATTTTTCTGCGTTTTGAAGCCGCGAGAAGCTATTCTTACTCATGGCTGTGTAGGCGTATGTGTGCTGGAACAAAATATTCGACAATCTGACTTCACTGTGGTATTGCGTGAATAAGAAATAATTCGAGATGGTAGATGTTAGATTTTCTCGAAGAAAACATTGTTTTCAAAACATTCTAAGCTAATATTTTGATAGAAGTCAGCACTTGAGATGCGGCCAATTTTATTAAAATGAAAACTGCTTCAAATGCCGCAAGTACAAAAAGAAAACAAATATTTTTTTAAGAACTCTGAAAATTTGTGCCATACCGGTTTCATCATTTCGGCAACATTATGGACTTTTAAAACTCTGACAGCTGTCATATATTTTAACTAGATTGGTTAATTACCTCGAGAAGTATAGTTTCAGCAAAATTTCAATAACAATGTTTTTGATTGATTACACTACGAAAGTTCTTCTCAGATCAAGCAGGTATGAAAAATTTTATTGATGACAATTTCATGGGGAATTCATTAAATTGTGTATATTATTACAATAAACTTAAGGATTATGATTAAATGTTGAAAAATGTTTGCGTTCAATTTCAACAATTTTAATTTCATATTTACATTTATTATATTGATCAATCAAGTGTATATTTAAAAAATTATTTATTTGAAATAATAATAGTGTCATTTGAAATAAAAAAAGAAAGAAAAACAATACAATGAAAAAATTTAAGCATATACATACATAAAATTTCTACCATGAAGACAAAACTTATGATCCTAATAAATAGAACAGAAAATGAAAGAGAAATTCAGTTTATAAAAAATAGATGGTCACTTGGGCACTGACTGGTTGCTGGAGTTTGAAAAAGTATAGAAAAATATTGAACATGAATTTATATTATAAATGTCAAGTATGCCTAAGTAAAACAATAGAAAAAGAAACATATAACGGGTGTTTTTTTACACGTTCATATATTTGAGTTGTCAGCATCGTGGTTGGCTGTGCTTGTCATTTTATTAGGAAAGGACTAATGACAGAGGATTGGTTTTAAATTTTTGAAATTTATTAATTTCTTAATTAACTTAATTAAATCCAAGGGAGCGCACAACAAGCCTTCACTGGCTTAGGTGTATGTCATATGACAGGGGCTATCATACCCCTCCAATCAACCTAACCTAACCTACTTAAAGGAACATTAGACGAACCCGTAAATTTACGATATGGTCCTGTTAATATAATACCATTAGATAATTTTCTTTGCCAATATGTCATATCACTTGTCTGCGCCAATAATTCAGAGACGATTTAACGCTTGGAACACAACATTTGGCGAGTTTTTGGCGAAATACGATTGCAATTGTTTTTTTTTATTAGTATTAAGAATCTTTATTTACAATATTTAATTTCCATAGCGCAATACATATTCTTTGTTACAAATTTTACAGTTTCTCTTGTAAATATATTGAAATTTATTTTTAGGTTGCGAAAATTTTGTGGAAATTGAACATCAAGACTGCGCCATCCATAAGCAAGCCGCGGCATGGCGACCACATGCTCAATTTCAACACTAAACTCTTTCAATAAAAGTAAGATTCCTTGATATTAAAAATATTTCCATTGGCTTATTTGAATCTAAGCTTGTGCACCATTAAAAGAAACACCCTTAGCAAATGTACATAAACATATTTATATTTTTGTATTCGTTTTACGTTTTTAAAGGTTTGTTCAAGGCGAATTGAAAACAGGTAGCCTCATTAGCGCAGGTGATTATCAGCTGTTCTAATGAAAACTGCATTATTCAAACCCCAAGTGTCAAAAATTTTTAATTTTTTTGTTTCCTGTTCAATTAAAAATTACAAGAAAAAAGAAGTAAAATGTACATATTTCAACAAATATATGTACTGTAGAACTTTTTTTGTTGCAATGAGATGCAAAAGTGGTTTGAATAACCATCCGACGCCAAGGGACTTAAAAAATAGGCTGAGAAAGTACATTCTAGGTAAATATTGGAAAGCATATATTTTATTATATTAGTAATTTTTCTTTTTTAGTGAAAAATACTGAGCATGTAGTGGCAAAGGGAATGTCGAAACAGACACAACTAAATGGCTAAATACAATCTCTTGATGTAGTGTCCTGCATAGTGCGGAGAAAGTCGGAGTGGAGGGTGTTGACTTTCTGGAAGAGCAATCTCCTGACGCGAACGATGTTGAACTTGATGACCTATATGAAACGGATTTGCGACAGGATGAGAATAAGAAACAGCATTGATATATACATACATACATTAATTTCACTTTCAATAAAATCCTGCCGCACCGTCATATTTACCGTATTTGCAATTATAGGAACACATGCATTTAAGACTATTTGCTCATTAATATTGAGCTGTTTTTAATAAAAATCTAATAATTATTGTAAAAACTTTGTTGTATTTTCTCCCGACATATGTACATATTTATTGAAAAATATATTTAAAATAATTTTGTTTTGTGTTGTAGTCAGATGTTTTTGACAGACTGGTAAAGTTGTGGTAAGGCAGTTTGCGTGTTGTTTTTTGTATTGTTGTATTGTAGTAGTAACAAGGCCACCTAGTATTCAATTCGCCTTGGGTTTGTTCTTCAATAAATTGGATGACATTCAAAAGAATGTCAATATTTTTGTTCCTGCCTTATGTTCGTTTTAAAATTATTTCAAAATGAACTAAACATCAGACACGTCATCAGTTAAATAATTAGAAAAAATTCATGCAAATGTTAATGTAAATGAAAAAAGAAAAATTTTGAACTAATTCACAAAAGAGATAATCTGCAAAAATAAGCACAACGAAATTAAAAAAAATTATATATTAAGCAAGTGACAAAGAAGTAAATTTAAATGAAATTTGCATATACTAGTCACAAAACAGAAATTCTGAGTCTAAGAACAGAGGTGTGTATCTGTATGTGACAGTCGTGGCTGCCACAGACTACTTATATCTATTCAGTTTAATAAAAATGGCAAGTCGATTCATTTTGTGTTTGGCAGTTGGGCCATATTAGAGTAAATTATGCAAACCTTCTTAAATGAAAAATGCTAAAATCCGTTTGTAAGTGGATGAGATACTCGTATGGGTGAAAAGAGTCCATTGTTAATGGTATTATATCCTTAACTACCAATCGATATATATTTATGTACGTTATGTTCATTCATTCATTCATAATTTGTTAAATATTTGGTTACAATTTAAAATATATTTTGGGGACTTCTAGACAGGTAAGTCGACTTAACATGATCCTCCTAACCCTTCGTCAATATTATACTTTGAACAGCTCAATTGACCTATCGAATTGCATCTGTAAGTCTATGTTTACAAATGTTAAATAATTTGTTACAACGAAAAACTTGCGAAATTTCATTTTAGTTCTTTAAAGCTTGATACTCATACTAAAAATCAACAGAATTGGTTTCCAAGATAAGGTTAAAGTTTAAGCCTGACTATCCATATTTTTCTCATACCTTTTCATGTTGTTGCTATTTGTTTAATTTGGAATAAGTGTAAAATTATGGAATCGATAAATATTAAACAAAAAAACTACGATTTCACAACAAAATACGTAATCAGTAAGAAAATTTTCAAAATTTGCAATATATAACTGGCTGTTCCTCTAGATGCAAACGAAAGTTTCGCTGGAGCATTGATATTGAAGAAAATTTTCGTTAGAATTTGTTGGCATGGGCGACATCTCTAAGCGAGAAAAAGAAAATCCCTTAATTTCCTATAACGTAAAGTGATAAATGTCACGTCAAACTAAAAATTTACACTTTGATATTTGTTGAAAACAACTTTACAGGCGTTGACTCTATAAGCACTAGAATATACAGCCAAAAGTACATATTTTCGGAGCAATAATAAAGAAAAAAATTATATGTATATCAAAAAATCCAAAAGAGTCAAAACTCAAAGATCGATTGCAATACTCTCAAGAAAGTCGAAAGTTCCTCAAATACTTGAAAAGCTCCAAAAAATTCAAATAACCGAATTAAAAAAAATTAACCAATAATTTAAAGTTGATGAAGTAAAACTCGCTAAATTAAAACGTAACGTAAATCGTTACGTCAGGTGTATTTAACAAATATATTTCACATAATTCTTTACGAATTCAAATATTTAGAGAAATATTTAGGATTTGTTTTTATTTATTTTTTTTTTTTTGGGACAATCGCCATAAATTCGGTTTATATTTCATTTTTTTAATTTTTCTTGTCAAAAATTTACTGACGTTTCTTGGAGGAATTATTTTAAATTATGACCATACCGGGAAATATTTTGGAATGGAATGAATCTTAAATTAAAGGCAATTAAACCATCTTCTGTAATATTTCAAGGTTTGCAAAAAAGAATACAAAAAAAGTGCAAAAGAAATCGCCAAATATCGAACATCACAAACACCACATTCGATCAAATATTTTGAATTACTGAAAACCCGAAAATTTATAAAGTAAATGAATTAATGGATTGCATTTTTATGCAGCTGGTCTTTTTAATCAATCTTATAAATTATATAAGATTTGTTTGCTTAATAACAGAAAATCGATTGCAATAAAAATAATTATAATACTCTTATATTATCTTGTCTTACTTTTCTCATAAATTAAAAAATTAAGTCAAAATTGTACTTGTAAAGCAAATAAAACAATTCTGCAAATCGAGTAGATTTAAATAAACCTATTTCATTAAAATTTTCTATATCGTTTGCACTAATTTAACTTCAAGTATGAGACTTAATCTCTAATAATAAGGAAAAATAGACTGAAATTGTTTTGCTGTTATTTGATATTATTTTTAATTAGATCGTTTTAATTCGACACAATTTACAGAATCGAGTAAATTATTATTCTCTTCCTTTATAACCGCGCTGCCCTTTTGTCTGCCGACCTGCTTGTTTGTTTTTACAAGAATATTTTCGTTTTCTTAAATATACAAAGAATGTTTATCAAAATATTTGTAAAAAAAAAATAAAAAAAGTACATAAACAATCAAAATTAATTTTACTTTTTTACTCTAGAAACAAATAAAAAAGAGAGAATTTTCAACAGATGAAACATCTAATAATCGTTTGATAATGACAAGAACGAAAGGGTGTGGTGAAGATGAGGATGATGATATTTGAACTAAATGCCTGAGCAAAACCAGCAAATAAAATTTTAATTTTAAATGGTGGCAGGCGGTACACATTCAGATACTCGTTCCATTTGTATTTATATTTTTATTAGTCGCAAATGAATGTAAAATAAAAATGTTGTTTTAATTTTACACACGTACATAAACATTTTATATTTAATACTATTTTCGTGTGTGTTATGTATGGAACTGCATGGTAAAGGTGAACATTTTTCTATTTCTTTTTATATAAATATTTGCAAATTTGGCACAATACAAAAGGAAAAAATTCGCCTAATATATATATATATATATATATATATATATATATATATATATATATATATATAACGCAAATCCTGCGTTACGAACGCTACATTCGTACGCGTTTTCGGATTGAAATATAACAATTTTTTGGTCTTTCAAAAGATATATCTTCAAGTTATACACAGTGTTTAGTGGGATTTGAGTGTACTATCGAATGTCATCAAAATATTTTTTTAACAGGTATAAGTTGCGAAAAATTTGATCTCAAAGTATTGTTACGCACGCTACAAAAAATGGAAGTAGCTTTGAAGGTTGAGGTATGTTTTTGTAATTTTTAGCAAATTTTGCATAATAAAGCAGGAAAATGAAATACTTAAAAGAAAGATGAATGTAAGAGAATTCTAAAATAACTTACATGCAGCGAAAAAATGTTGTAGTTTTTTTACAAAAGCCGTGAACCCAGCGTTACGCACTCTACGTTACGCACGCTACATTTTTTTCAATAGTATATAAATAAAAACATTTGTATTTATTTTAACAAAACAATTCATATTCTTTTTTAATAACATTATTTAATTCATATTTTATGTCTATAAGTTAATTTATTAATGTATATATGTTTATAAATAAATTTTATATTTTTCTGAATCTGCCGTTAGTGCTATTTCGAGTACATTTTTATTAAGTGATTAAAAATAATGGTTGCTTTTAATGCCGGAAATGTTCTTAACGATAGCCCATCTCTCCGAAAGAAATCCAGTTGTATTTTTTATGTATGTATGTACTGCTTACATATAAAATAAAAATACCATCTATATTCTTTTTTGCCAATTAAAAAAATCATGGGCGTTATAAAGTACAATATTCTGAGCTTTCACGATTTGCCATTTGAGCAGTTGCAAAAAAATTCCACTCAAAGTGTGTCAAATCGAATTTTTCTTTAAAAAACGATATACTACTCAAAATGAATTTGTTTTTAAATTGACTTGCACAGCCATCAGAAAATAAAAATAACTTTGAAATAGCATTTTGTTTTTTAAGTTTCTTTACAATTACCTGAAGAAAGCAATAAACATCATATTTATTGTGTGACAGTTCATCGCTCGTAATAGCAAATGATCTTGTGCAATTGTGCAACCAGGCAACACAAGTAAATATGGTTACTTGGGAGTAACTGAAATGAGCTGACTGAATTTCATTTTGAGTGAGAAGCCTATAGTTTTCCGCAAAATCGACTTGCAGAACAGCTTAATCTTGTTTAATTGATATTTTTCGGTCTTGAAAGTATTTCTGTTTAGTCCTTTTAACAAAGGTATGCAGATTAAAGGAAGGTAACGCCTATGGTGCCAACAAAGTAAACGAAATTGTTGTTGCAAAATACTAAGCAAGTATACAAGTGATAAGAAAACAGAAAAAATTGCAAAGGTTTTTATTGTAATATTTGGGAGAACTTAAATCGTTACGCACGCCACAGAAATGAATATGCTGTAATTTTTTGGTTTTTAATTGTAGAATTAAAAATTTTTTTTTCTTAAAAGCAGGATATTAATTTAAATTAAAATTATAGATGATTTGTAAAAAAAATTTTTTTTCTACTCACAATATAAAAAAAAACTAATTTTCCGTTACGCACGCTACAACGCATTTACCTGGAATTTTATACCAAATTTTACTGTTTCCAAAAAAGTAAACAAATTTTTTTTTACAAAAATTAAAGAGAATTGAGTGAATAACAATATGGCTTTCGATTGGACCATCTATGTTAATACTAAAGCAATGATATCAACACGTAAACAATTTCACTTTTTTGGTATATATAATATTAAAAGGCCTGAGGTAGGGTAGGATTTTGTAATAATTTTTGTATTAATCATCATCGAAATAATTTTTTTTTTATAAATTTATAAAATAAGATAACTATTCTAATGCTCTATTAAAAAAAAAATTAAGTTGGATTAAGTTCAAAAATTTTTGGCTGGTAGACTGTTTCTGGGATATGCCCATATATATATATATATATATATATATATATATATATATATATATATATATATATATATATATATATATATATATAAGTATACGCAAGCTAATTTCAATTAAGTAATTTGTGGTATCAATTAAAAAAGTGTTTAGCTCTGCATCCGTACACAAATTGACAGAACCAAGTAAATTTTTAAATTTAAATTAGTATTAAAAAAATTTTGTGTTAATAACAAATTAAGATCTGTAATTTATATTTGAATAAATTTTTAAATATTTATATTAAAAAGTTTGCTAAAAATTTATAATTTTTACTTTTAGGCAGTTTTAGCATAAACCAAATTATCAATACAGCCATCATGTTAAAAAACCATTCAAACTCAAATGGTTATACAAAAACTCACAAATACATTATGAGAAATTTAATAATGTTTTGTACTTGTAAATTTCAAGTAGAAATATGACAGACGCTGTCATAAACCGATCAAAGCTTAATTTCTTGTTTGTTTTTTGTTTGACTATACACATCCTAAATAGTGCTACAAACTCTTACAATACGACAATAGGCAAGTTCTCTAACAAATTAAAGTGTTAATTGAATTTATTAAATATTTAATCAAAACCAACAATACAACAAACAGTTTATATTCAATATGAATACTTGATGTTTGAATTATTAACATGGTTTGACTTGCTAAGGAAGAACGGTTTGGTTATTGGGTATTGGGTATTTTTAGAAAAAATATGGAATTCAGTATGAAATACTTATAATCCACCTTTATTATGACTGTTGCCGCCAACGTCACACCAAGTCCACATAAATATATTGGCGATTGTGGTTTCGTTCGAGAGTTATTAAATATTGCTACTAATAGGGGCTTATAAAATAACACGTGGCCATCAGCAATAGTCACTTATTAACACGTGGCCATCGCCATGTTACTGCTTATTTCACAAATTTTCAGTCTGTTGTTTTGACATTATTAAATTATGATATTACTTTGACGCTGCCATGTATATTACTAAATTATTTTCATATGAGTCCCAATATTCCACTACAATTCCCTAAAGAATCGGAATATTTTTGGACAGCAAAAGGCTTTGTATATGTTTTGTATCAACGACAAACACAAGAAAATGAAATTACTTGACTTTCTTCTACATTAAACATTTTAAATTTTAAAACAAAATTGTGCAACCATGATATATAATTTAAAAAATTTCTTAAATAGCAAATCATTAAGTGCATATACTTTATTTTTATATATTTTTAATAACTATGATTTTATCATCGTGGCTACAATAATCTATTATAAATATGCGAAGATGGTGTGTAATAAATAATTTTTTTTTGGCATTTTTTATATTTATTACATCTATTATTCTCGTTGGCAAAAGCTGAAAAACTAATGAATTTGGCAAACTTTTTGATAGATTTTAGAAATATAAAAAGCAACTATGTAAGTCGTTGAAGACAAATCTCAAAATTCAACAGTTCTCAGATGGAGGTTAACGGACCTTTATTACAAGACACCTGCAGACGATGCTCGTAGTTTGAGGGTTTTCTAATAATTTCGTGGGTCTTTAATCCACATTATTTGAAAACTAGCAAATAACCAACTTTTATATACTTATAAGATACACAGAGAAAAAATTCAGTGCAGAGTTTGCCCAATTAATATTTTCGTATTGAAATAAAAATAATCAAAAATATAAAAAAATATTAATAAAAAAGTTCTTATAAGCAAATCGGCAATATTTGAATTTTCTATTTATCTCTCTAAATTTCCAAATAGTTAAATGAAAAACGATCTTGAATTTTTATAAATTTCATCAATTCCAAATATTTCTTTTTTTCTACAAAAATTTTTTGTTTCAATTTTTCAAAATATTACAATTAATTTAATATTCTATTGTTTGTTGTTAACTTAGCTAGGTATGTGCCTGCATTTCATTGGTACTAACCAAATCATCAGTACCCTTTTAGCCAAATCATGATTGAAAGCATTCAAAGCTCGTATACTTATGCCACAGACTACAAATACTATATAAGAATTCAAATACAACTCAATCATATTTTTCTATTTGTAATCAACAAAATTTGATAAATATTACAATTAACTTTTAGTCAACATAATATTTCTGGCATTTAGCCAGAAAGGAAGGTTTCATGTAATAATTAGCATTGAAATAGCTTTAAATGATATAGGACCTTAAAAATTAAACAAGTCTCAACAAAATTTAATGAAATAAGTCCAAAGAAAATGGAAATATTCCCAAATATGGCATTGGACATACCACAAAGAATTATAGAAAATGAAGTAAGTACCCAAAAAAAATAAAATAAAAATAATAATAATAATAACAAATAAGTTCAAAAGTTTCCCCAGTGAAATAATATAAAGAAAATTAATTAATAGATAATGAAAACATTCTTGAAAAAATTAAATAGTTTTCAAAAAATTATATTAAAAAAAACTCCAAAAATGCAGTTGATATGAATATATTGATATATTCAATACCGATATATTGAATAAAATTCAGGAAATTTGTTGTTCTATTTTAGCAGGTCCTTGTATCTACTTAGATTTGTGGATTCAATGAGCTTGGCACACTAAGATGTTAAAAAAATGAAAAATAACCTTTTTTCAAATAGGCAAATATTACTAGGATTCGACAAATCCAAGCACATGTCTTCTATACATTTTAATTACAAAACTGTCCCTATTAACAATTTCAAACAAACATTTTTTAAGTTATTAGACAAAAAGGACCGGATTATTCGGACCTTATTCTGTACATCGAGTTAATTGAAATCGGATTGGTTTCGAAAAAATTCAAAGAAAAACAAAATGTTTTTGAAATATCATTTTGAAAATAAATTATCGCGTGGGATTAAAAATAGCATTAATGGGACCGTTATTTATTTAATTATTTATTAATTTTTTTCATAATTTGAATACCTTTAATTAAATTTTATTGGTGCTATATTTTGAGGTGGAGTTACTGCGGCTGCTGACACCAGACTTGCCCTCCAATAGGTCCTTGTTAGAGGATTCAAAGTGTACTCATTACAATTACAGGGCCTCTAATATGAGTCCTGTATTGTTATTTTTCGTCACACCCCCCCGAGCTGCGAGTGAGTAATTTAAAGAAATAAATATCAATTTTAAAGTTTCCATTATTTCCGCCAAGTCTGCATATAAAAATTTTTGTAAGGATTTTTGGCTGTTTATATAGTATTAGCGGTCTGTGAAAAAAAAACTAAACAATAAATTTACATTCTTCTTAGCACATTCTATATGTACTTTCATTTTCTTTTCTCGAATTCAATTAATTTAATAATCAAAAAATTCCAATAAACTGTCTTTAAGAAATTAAATTAATTTTGATGTCAAACAAAATTTATTCAATATTTCAATAAAAATGTTTTCTTTTCCGTTTTTATTTTATTACAACAACAATAGACTGACATCCAGTCTATGCCACTCCCAGGTTTCTTAATGAGAAAGCCAGCAAAATAAAACTGGCCAAGATGGATGGACAGAATTGAAAAATCTGGTCATGCTAGAAAATCAAAATAACTCTTATGAAAAAAGTAAACAACCCCCAAAATGAACAACAAACAACAACCAGAAACAATGGCGTCATGTGTCAACCCAACAAGTGATAACAGACAGCGCAATCTAATATTGTTGCTGTCAGTATGAGAACATAACTTGCACTAGACTTGTTATTCTCTGCGAGGGATGAAGCAGAATTTATTCAACAAAGACGAGTTCTATCAAAATGTCCAAAACTTTTCCTTTTCGCAATACCGTCGAACTGGATTAAGGGAAAATGGGAAAACTTTAGCAATTGTTTTTCTAAAGGCTATAAGTCTACATATTTATAGTTTTTTTTTTACTTGTTCTCTAATCCGAAGATAGATATTCTGCTATGCAACAAAAATAATAAACAACGATTTTGAAGTTAGACGTTAGACACCTTATAAACTGAGATTTTATTGGTTGCATGCAATAAGATTAAAATGGCATGGCACTGCGTGAATAACTGAAGGTATAGCTGACTACAGTTGAGAACTGGGATTATTAATCTCAGTAGCTTATCAGTGATTTTCATACAACATATTTAAGAAAGATTATGGAATGGAATACACCTCAAATTGAAGGTGAATAGCCCACCTTCAGTAATAGGTGAAGTTTTCTGAACAAAACTAAATTTCTTTATAACAGGCATATACATATTTTAAGTTGTGGTCATATTAGAAACGGTTACGAAATCAGAGCTGATTGACCCACCTTCCGTTTTCCGTGCGGTTTTTATCATAAAAAATACATATTGAGTTATTGCGATATTAGGAAGGATTACGGAATTGAGTATACCTGAAATCGAAAATAATTGTCCTATTTTCAATAATCCTTAGTTTTTTTTTAACATATTTAAATTGTTTGGGATATTCTCTCAACCAATAGATCTTTAATCACATTTTGAAAATTGTTGGTAGTTGTATAACTATACAAGTCTTACCAATAAATAATTGGGAATTTTTATAAGAATATTAAAAATCTAAAAGATTTAAAAATACAAAAGAATTTTTTTTTCTTTTTGCTTTTATTTGATATTTCCATTTTATCACTAATTGTACTTTACTTATTCCTTGATAAAAAAAATTTATTTGAAGGTATTGTTAACCTGAAGTGTTAAATTTTTTTAGCTTAGGGCATATCCTTTTGCTAGCTGGTAGTGCCAACTAATCTGAGTGTTCGGTTAACTAAGTTAAATATACATATAAACGTATCGTAATTTGCAAATAAGTTTACAGCATTTAATTAATGAATAAATAAGTTTCACTTTTATATATTTCGTCGGGAAAAATTTTAAAATCGCCCTCGTAAAATCTGTAAATGAAAACTATTCATGAGTGAGGGGCAATAGAGAAAACGTTCGTTTTACTAACAAGTGTTTTCAAATTTGCTGGCAGGGTATAGAAATGAACTCATTCTATTCTATTTTGGAAATGACTAAAGGAAAATGACGCTTGTGATGATGTTTAATTTTAGTGGCAGTTTCAATAAGTATTAGAAATGAGTTTAAAAAAATAAAACAAAAACTTTGTGGTGCGATGATGAATGATGGCACAAGACACTCTGGCTCCTAAATTACGTAATTTTTTTCAAGTGATTTAACGACTTATTTAAAAAAAATTGCTATTGAATTTATAACAATAGCAATAATTGAAATTAGATTTATTAAAAATATGAAAAAATTTTAATGTGCTATTTGCCTCAGAAATTTATGAAAATAAGAAAGAGCTCATATTTTGACGTACTGTTGTATTTTATATTTTAATAAATAATTGACTGATTGGCACCAAATTATTCTATTGTAAACATAAAAAAAATTATTATTAACGCAGCTATTATTGTTGTAGACGCAGTACAATCAATAAGTCATTATAATTTATGTGTAAAGATAAATATGCCGAGTTCAATGTGTTTTTAAAAAAAATATCGTATGCGATAAGTTTTTTTAATGCATAAAATTATTTCAATGTACATTATATCGTACTTATTTTCAGACCAGTGCGCTCACGCACTTCAAGTAATCACACCTAGTAGAAAATGTAGACAACTGAACTACGCTTACAGTTTTCTTCAGTTGTATTTGGGATATAAACTTCTGCAAATATGTTACGTGAGAAGTCTTAACCCATATTTCCAAAAGTGTATAAAATATTTCATAAATACAATTCAGGATACTTGTAAAATTAGTTTAGTTGTTCTGAATTTTGTTTTTATTTTCCACATTTGTTTTCTGATTCCTTTAAAAGATGATTATTTTTTATAGAAAAAGTCTGCAACTTTACAGAAAAAGTTTGGAGCCCAGTACAAAACGCTTGCAGTATGTATATAAAAAAACTATCACATGCAATATTTTTAGAAACAAATTAAACTGGACATAAAATATACAATAGAGTGTATAGATTATTTAAGAGAGCCAAGGATAGAGTAAAAAAAATTAAATATCAGATGTAGTATATAAAATTACTCGTCGTGGTAAGGAGAATATGAAATGCAATAAGGTACTCCATAAACAAAACTATAAAATAAAATTGTAGGACACATGTCAGACCCAAAAATATAAAGATAACACAGCATTAGAATAAACGGCGTTGACAACTTGTTAAGTTAATTCAAATTACTATCTCAACTTTCAAATTATAGAATTTTTAGGTATAGGCATAGAATATTTATAATCGTATGTGAACACTCGATTTGATATTTTCTACGCTGATAATAATATGAAAGAATTTTGCAGAGGAAAGAGTTTCACAAACGATGTGTTCGCCTAAGAACGAATTCTCTCTGCAATACGCTGTCCGTCCCAAGAAAATCAAAGGTTCCTCAATATTTTATCTTATACAAATTCAGATGATAATTTTTTGGTCATTCGTTTATGCGAAAGCATATCTACAGGGTTGGGCTTTATGAGGATTAATAATAAATATTTATTAACATATATATTTATTAACATGTATATTTCATAAAGGTGGAATAATTAAACTTAAGACATACTTAGAATACTAATTTTCTTTTTGGGACATTTTGCATCTAAGTCTCTCTTGAAAACATAAGAAGCCATTGCAACCCACCTAATAATTATCCAGGAAAATTTTTGATATAAAATTATAGTTAAATATTTCTCCCGATGAACTTTTCGGGAGAAAAGCAAAGAGCGGTACATAAGCAGTAACTTTATTCTACTGTATGTTTATATCTATTTCAATAGCGTCTCCTGATATATTGAAAGATATTATAACAATAGTATCATCTGAAACATTTCTCCCCAAGCATAGATTTTATAATATTATTTTTGATAATATTCACCATTATCAAATAGCAACTCAAACTGTGTTTACTTAACTTTACACTAATTGTAAACCTTAATAAAAAGGTAAAAAATTATGCACTGGAAACCCAAATACCAAAGAAATCACCATATTTATGTAATTTCGTTTTATAGTCACCAAGTGCATATGAATTTTAAAGTCTCTATTTAACTGTGTTATTGTATATAAATTCTGTTTCTTAGTTTTCCTTTTGTTTTGCATTTTTCAATTGTACATTTCTTAAATAACACAATAATTTGTTTAGGTTTAGAAGAAAAATAGTATTCTACATTTCTTTATCTCTATCATACTGCAGACAACAAATTAGAAAAAAAAACTATTTGTGTTTATATCAATTAACGCCTTTGCTGTTTGTCTAATTTTGCTTTGATTGTGTTATAATGTCTAATTACAAGTATGCACAACGACTAGGAAGAACACATCCAAACAGAACATTAGAATTTGTTCTCTCAACTGTCAAAATAGCGAAGCCTGGTACTCAGTTCAGATTTGCGAAAAGTATTGTGTATTATTTTTATTTTTGATTTTATTTTAAACGCAAATTCAGTTATGCTTTCGAGTATACAACATTGTTTGATGTATTGAAAATCTTGTTTAGCGATAAGAAATCACTGATTTTTTCCGTTTTTTGCTCCGTCGAATTCAAAATGGTTAAAACCGTGAAACTGTCTTCGGAACACGTGTATCAATATAGGAAGTATAAAAAATATATATAATCGACTTTAGGTATCCTGCGGCATTTCAATACACAGAACACCAAATATATTTTTTTTTGGATTTTGTTAATATATTAAAAACTGGAATATTTGGTAAAACAAATAAATATTTATATAACTCTTTTAACACTAAAGCTAAAAAGTTCACAGTCTTTACCAAACATTTTACCATTTAAGATTATAAGCCAAATTCAATAGATGGTTACCATAATAGTTAATAAAATCTTTTAAGAAGTGAATTAAGCCAACAAAGTTTCATACATTGTAATTCAATCATTTACATGAAGAATTTTGATGAAACCGAAAAACATTAAGTATATGGAGACATTTAAAATCCACTTTTGTGCTATCTC
The DNA here is from genome assembly GCA_963681545.1 of Germaria angustata. Classification (NCBI taxonomy): domain Eukaryota; kingdom Metazoa; phylum Arthropoda; class Insecta; order Diptera; family Tachinidae; genus Germaria; species Germaria angustata. The sequence continues at coordinate 44,394,072 of OY812998.1, read as the reverse complement.
AGACTGACATATTACTGGTTTAAGGCCAAATTGATTAACTCCATATAATACAACTTGAGATCGAGCATATAAGAAAAATGATTTTGTTTACTGCTTTAAATTTTTTTTTAGTTATTACATATATCAGTTGAACAATATTATTATTTAGAGATGAGAAATTTATTTATAGTGATAACAATTAAAATTAGCACTTGAATTAGCACTTGAGTTAATCGATTTACTAAGTTTAATATTGATATCATTTACACCAACTGGTTAAAAAAAAGCCACATGTTGCACATGCAAATCTGCTTTTATGCTATAAAATAAGCTACAATCCAAAAAACAAAATTTTTTTGTTGTAAATTAAGCTCGCCTTAGCTCTTTCTAACTGTTTGGCCACCGCGATTTACCTTAAAATGTTGATAAACAAGAAAAAATTTTGATTAAACAAGAAAAAATGTTTATATACAATGTCACACACTTTGATTCATGTTGACAAAAACAAGAAAAAGACAAAAATAAAAATTATATAAACTTACTGCTTTAAAATACAAAAGCAACACGCATTGAGAACATCAGTGACAATTCTCTCGATTAAGAGATGTTGTTGTTATTATTGACGTTTTTGTTGTAGGTAAATTATTGCAGGAAAATAACGAGTTCTCAAAAGAGAGACAATGTGGTGAGATGATATTTATTGATATTCGTGGGAATAACAGTAAAATTATATTATTGAACACACTGTATATACATACGCATATACATACACTCATTTGCAATACCTTTGTTTTTGTTTTTACATGAAATTAATTTCAGCAGAAATGTAGAAGCGTAAGAAACATAATTATGCTAGGTATTATACTATACATACAAATTGCATTATATTTTTTACTTTTACAGTTTTCTTATATTTTTTTAATTATAGCGATTTGATTTTTTAATTATGTATGTATGTATGTAAGATTTTTTTTAAGAATAAGTATATGCTTTGTATTTATTGAATTAGTAATTTTAATATTTTCTTTAGGAATTTATTATTTATTTAAAATACTTTTTATGTATGTATGTATGCATGTGTACATAGGTACATGTAAATCTATTTCACACATTCATACATAGTATGTACTTATGTTCATATGTACTTATGTACATTAGTATGTATGTATGTATGTATGTAGGTATTAATGTGTCTATTTTAAAGGCTAATTTATGTATTTTTGTTAAATCTTTTCACTGTATGGCACTAATTTTCATTATATTTCTTCACAAGATTTTAAATATTTAATAAAAATTTATTTTTGTCACAATAGTTTAGCTACAGCAGCCACGGATAAACACTATGTATGTTAAATAAAACCACACAGAACGAAGGGGCGACCATACCGATACCAGATCATTGAATGCACATGGTATAGCTGTAAAAAATATTTGACTTTTTCTTATTTCGAGATCTTTTCACTAAAGAAAAATAAAATTTCATTTAAATTTATACAATCCGTGCGTTTATGCCGCCCTACACTCGACAACTAAAACGAGCACAGAGAAGTGCAAATACACAGAGACCGTTAATATTGATCGAAAAGAATACTTAGTTGTTATTTTTCTATTTAGACGGCTGTAAGCAGTCAATCGAAGGTTTTTCTTTTTCTATGTTGAATTTTCCTTAATAATCTTAATGATTTTCTTTTCAACACTATACCACAGACTGCTTTATATGGTACATACATACATTGTAAGTATGTTTGTACACATGCACTAACACATGATGTTGTTGTTTTCCAAATTAAAGGTGTGGTGAATATTGTTTTTAGTTTTCTATAAGATTTCAACAAATATATGTACATACATACATACAACATATTAAATTATTTTAATGGTTTTTTTACTAAAAATAAATTTTGTTTTTATGTTCCATCACTTTTCAATTTTATCACTTGCTAAACATAAAAAAATCGCGTACCAACAACCCGACCGACACTCTTCTACTAAAATAAAAACCATTAAACAAAAATTATCCACTACGAAATTAGCAAAACAAAAAAGAAACGGTAAGAAAAAGCTACACTAAAGAGACTATTGACTTTGCAACATTTTTTGCTTTGCTTTGTTATTGTTTCTCGGCCAGCTGCATATCAAAATGCATATTGTATCGGCGTTTTTCAATTGTTTTTGTTTTATTGCTGCTGCTGTTAGACCGTAACAGAGCTGTTGTCAATTCTGCTACTGCATTGAAGTCTCTGCTTTTGCCTTTTAGGGATTTTTTTTTGTGTTCTAAACATTTTGTGTTTCACTTTTATTGTCTGTTTATTTTAATTTATGTGTTTTTTTATTTCTTATTGTTTTACATTTTATTGCTATACAGTTTTTGTTTATCGTTTTTTTTTTTAAGTAATTTTTGTTTGTTGCTAAATGTTTGAAAACCACAATTGCATTCAGCCACTTAAAAAGTTAACAACAACAACAACATAGAGGTGTTCTTAATTTTTTATCACTGTTGTTATTATTTCTTATTTTCAAACAAGGGACAGACAAGTTTTATTAAAAGTAGTGGGCGAATTGTCTTTTTATGTATAATTTTTGGCATAATTGTTGGGATTTTTCTGTTGAAAATTTTTTAGCTTTAGACTTGAAAATTAGTGAAATGCATATTCATGTGTTGCTTTTAAAATATTTTATTTTTATTTTATTATTTTTTTTTTTGTACTTGAGTACATGGAAAATAAATTTCAATTAAAATGTAACAAGAGATGATGATTTAACCAGCGGACAGTTTACAGTGGAATAGATCAAAATATGAAGGTAAATAAGGAACAGCCGAAATCGGTTTGTTTATAAACAAAATTTGATGTGGGATGACGGAGTATCATTTCAAATTCAAGCAAAACACTGTCGACTGAAACACACAACTCCAGATTAAAAACCGTCAACTTTCATTGATGCAATCCTCCTTAAAAACTTTAAAATATTGGTTTTCATCTACTTACTTCTGTCAAAGAACTAAAATTCTGAAGCAAATATGTCCGTTTTAAAAACCGAACTTTTTCACAAAACCCATTTCAGACGAATAACGAGTATTTCGAGTATTTCGAGTATTTTCATCAATAAAAATTTATATGTATACTTAAAAATAAATAAAAAAATTTAGCTATTAGATGGGGTTTAAATTGTAATTAGATCTAATATCCAGTTGTCATGTTTGAAAAGCTTGCATCCTCGTTTGCTCAAACAACATCTTTCAACTTGTTGTATAAAGAAAAAAACTTTTTAAACGTAATTAGGGGTTATTATCCTTAATTGTAAGCAATTGTTACATTTTCCAACACTTCTTAGTAAATTTATAAAACTGTAATGTTTTCAATTTTTAAATTATACATATATAGACGAACCCCTGGATATAGTGAACAGAACTTTTACGAAACGTCTGGAAATGTGAAATAAACAGCTTTAGACCGAGTTAGCTAAATAAAATAAATAACTAACATCTTTGAACTAATTTATTATTATAATATTTTTAAATTGACTCTTTAGTAATGACTAATTCTAGATGTTAAGACTATTTAGAACTTTTTGCCACGAATACATGCAGTGGATTTTTGATTAAGAAACTTCAAAATGAAAGTAGGAATCTTATATAGAAGAGTATGCTACATTGCGTGATTTGGTATTTTAAATGGGCAGTTGAGGCTGATATAGGGTTCCTTAAAGTCCACTGACAAAATCAAAATACATCACATAAAAGACAAAGCTTTACAAGAACTTTGCAGAGAAAACGAAGATGAAATAAAAAATAATCATCATATTTTGGTACTTTTTTGAATTTTTATTAAAGAATTTTTTCATTTAAATGAATTTGGAATGCAGGAAGAAATTAGAACATTTAAATGTCTTAAGACTAATAAAAAAACATTTTTCAGCATCCTTCTCATACAAGTAAGATATCCTGAAAGACACATGAATTTCTTTGCACTCAAACGAAACGAATTTTTATACATTTAGATTAATAGTACAGTGCAGTATTACATGGTCTCGAAGAAAATACAAAAAAGACTGAAATTATTAACTTATGATCTTTTCTCTAAAATCTCAGAAGGAATACAGAAAAACTAAATTTTATTTTCAGTAACCAAATTCCTTCGTAAATTCAGAAACATTTTTTTACAAAATCCAAATTTTAAAAACTACAACTTATGATTCACAGGGGCAGTAAAAAGTTTCACTGAAATTAAAATTTATGTTTGTTTGAAATTTTTCTAGCAACAATTTTTTACCTTGTAGGAGTTCTACATACTTACATATTTCGTAAATTACTTTAAAAAAGGATTTGAATATTGAAGTATTTTAGTGGTATGTCTTCACATGTAAGCATATCAATGTACATATATACATACTTACATATGTATGTATGCATTATTGCGAATATATGTATGTACATACATATGTATTTTTTAATAATATTTTTGTTTTTAATTTAATAAAATTTTGTGTTGGGATTGAAATGTATGCAAGAATTTTGTAATAACAAGAAAGAACAAAAAAAAAACGTACTACGTACTTACATACTTAAATTAATCTCAGAATCATCTCATTATATAATGAAGAAAATCGATAAAATTATTTATAAAGTTTTTCATTGTTGACCTGCAAAATTAGTCACAATTTAAATGTTAAAAAAAAACAAAAATGTTTGTTTACTTATTGTAGAATTTGGGATAATTTTTAATAATACTATGGCAATGGATTTAATTGTTTAGATCTTTTAAATAATAAAAATCTTCATTTAAATCTCTATTCTGAGAAACACTTTTATCATTTGATTGAATAAAGTGTTACAGATTTTTTAGTAACTTCTAATGTTCGTTCTAACAATTATACGAACCTTTCTCAGGCCCAGCCTTAAATAAAATATTTTACGCTAAAATGGTGGAGGTAGGAATAATTTTTCATCAAGTATACAATGCATTTGAAATCGAATCGTTGTGGAGAGGCTACTAGAAAAAACTTTTTGCGTCACATACAAGAAGAAGTGTACCTGGACATAAGATTACTTAGGAAAAGCCACTTTTCTGCTTGCAAAAGGAAGAAAAAAATATTTATCTTTGCAGTACGTGCTTGGGAGGAGTAGATGCATGACCGAGAGAATCCTTAAAAGCTGATACAAAAACTCTTTTAAGAAACAAGTCAAACTTTAACTCAACTTGTCGAACAAAACAATTCCACTGTCAGACATGGTCATCCGAAAAATTTTGTACATTTTGTTGGACAATAAACTTTATAACACTTATGGATTAAGAAGCGATTCGTGTCATGACAATTAATTTTTATAAATTACAATGGAGGCATTAAAATTGTTTTCTTTAAAAGTGTTGTCTTATTTAATCTCGAATGCTTGGGATGATGTACATAAGTACATCTACATGTTCTCTGAAAATGTTTTGACAAAATTCTTTATAATGAAGAATGGAGTCCAGATTAGGAAACATTTCTTACAAAAAAAGAAGCAATGATTGCATGGAAATATTGAAGTAACTTGTCATTATATATCAGCTGATGTTTATTATTCTAATGAAGTTACCGAATGGTTGAATAATAAAACTAAAGAAAATGATAACGATGAATTCATAAGGTATGTCCGCTCTCAAAGTCTGTATCACATAATCCGAGTAGCAAAATTTTCCTTCTGGAGACATTGCAAAACTTAAAGGTCCTAGGAAGGAATTTCAGCAGATGAAAATTGCAAATCACCCGTTCAATAACCAATGAATAAATATTCTAAATGAAGTAAAACTTTTTATAAGAAACCAATAATGTATGAAAAAGTACATACTTACATACATACATACATATTTTTTTATGCATTCTATAAAAATATTTAAAATTGTTTTTGGTTTGGCAAACCGAATAATTCTGACATTTCGGAAAGTGCCTTGCTTTTAATTGTTCGCACTCTCGAGACTATACTATACTCACAATTAGCATCATTAAGCCTAAGATTCCATAGTATTGAAAAAAAACATTGATTAAAACTCATAAAAAAATTATGAAAATGATGCAAAATGGAATTTTAAAACAAGAATCGAAAATAATTCAAGAGAAAGAAGCAAATAAACGTACAAATTATAATTGTTATTGGGCCACGTGGAATAACTACAACAACCATCATTATAACGGAAGCAATAACGAATGCATTTATACTGCTGATTCTCTCTCACGGTTCTCTCAGTGTACAATTTATGAAATGAGAATAAAAAGCACTCGATTTTATCATTTTAATAAATATTGAGAGGAAGAAACCAAAACTGTTTGATATTGAATGGCAAATAATATTGAATGTCTAAAAGTTATTGAAACTAATATCCCAACAAACAAAAGATGAAATGATTGAAATGTAATAGAACTTTAGTTTAGTATCATATGGAAGTCATTTTAAGCTTTTCCAGCTTTAACCCCAGTATTCTCTTCAATATTTCAACTGAAACGTTGTCAAAATTCATACGAAAAAAGCTGTACGGCATAGTCATAGAATAGTGTTGCGAAATTAAATTGTATTTATTCATGTTAAGAATAGCAAATTAAATGTTTTTGTAAACATTTAAGCAACATTTTTTTCAACCAGTGAAAAAAATTTTGTTGTTGAAATTTTTTTTAATCCCACTGTATTGCTCACTGCTCGTTAATCAAATAATGTGGGAGGACGGAAACAGGCTTTGTTTAAACAAAATAGAAGAAAATTTAAAATTTGTTACAAATTTTCGTATTTTCATTTCATCCGCCAGCTTTTCATTCCATTTTACTTTTTATATCTTTTCTAAAGTATACAAATTTTGTTTCTTTGTTGGTGTATGTTAGTAAAAATAATTACACACCATTTAAATTCTTATGTTAGAAAAAACAACAACAACAACTACTATATGCATTTGTTTATGTTTATCTATGAAAATGTGTGTGCAAGAGAAAACATGTGGCAGAATGAATAATTGTTTGCAGGTTCTTTTTAAGGATTATTTCAATTTTCCTTCTTGTGTCTATTTGAAAGTCGTAAGGAGCTTTAATATTGTATGTACATACATATGTATATACATGCATATGTAAATACACTTTTTAGGTTTGTTAAGATATCTCAATTACTTAAAATGTACATATGTATGTTTAGTGTCAAAAAAAAGATATACAATTAAATATTAAATATTTTATTTTTTGCATAATTTTGAACAAACTCCTCAAGTACGTATTGCATGTACTTCGCCATATGTATCCATAAATTTCATTTGTTGACATTAAACGTTTAATAAATTTCCAGGAGTTTTTCATGGTGGCCCAAAAAATTAAAATGAAAAGATATTTTGTTGTTCTATAACTATGTACATTGAAAATGACAGAATATTTTGTGAAGCTGTAATACCCATAGGCTTATGTATAGAGGCAATATTTCATATGGGCGGTTTATAAGGCATTTAAATAATTTCACAAAACTTTACTATATTAGATGATAGGAGTCCCAGAGTGAAATAACCCATACTCCAATGTATGTATCCTTATGTGATTTATGGAATATCCATAGTCCCATTGTTGCTACTAGTAAATTGGTAAACTATTACACAAAATTTCGAGCAATAATCAAATTTGGGATCTGCCTCATAAACACTTATTAAGCAGCTTTGCTTGTTTAAATGGGAAAGAAACTAATGCCTTTTTCTTTTCCTAGAAAGACTATACCATTTGTTGCTTTCTCAATGTGAAACAATATGAAAAAGGATATTTATGTTATTTAGCAAACGTAAACTTAAAAGAAAAGAGCACTAAATCCTCTGCCTAAGCGGAGACAACAACATCCAACCAACTGGAGCTTATAATGAAGGGTGGAGAGATCATCCATATCAAGAAATCCCATGGTAAGCATTCATCTTCTCACTAATCCGGTACAGTGACATAACAAGAAAGTTTACTTCTTCATCTACGAGTACATTACAGCAGCTGCGGTCAAGGCTGCCTGCATACCGAAGAGACTGTTTTCCTATGCTTAGTCGAGATCCCGTAGTCATTGCTTATGGACGACGTGCTATTTGTTTGCTCCTTAACCCTAGGTGTTCCAATTCTTATAAAACTTGCAAGGTTATGCCACGCCTGGTTATTATATTAGCCCCTGTCGTTCCACTTTGGTTGCCTTTGTGCCACGGGTCACAATCATCTAAATACAAACTTGCTTCACCATATCACGAGCGATGGTCGAGGGCTAATTTCAATGCCAGAGTGGGGGATTTCAGAGCCGTTACGATGCTACGAATGTAAATATTTTGAGGTGGACATAACAATCTTTCTCAATCAATTCTCCACTTTCTAAATAGTCAGGATCTCTACTTGGAAGACACTACAGTAGTCCGGCGGTCTTTTCAAAATGAGGAAATTCAAGTTCCCTGAATATACGCCAAGTGCCTTATCATTGTGAATTCTTAAGCCATTTGTGTAAAAATTTACGCCGCACACGTTGATTTTTTTCAAAGTAGCAATTTAAACTGCAATCGATTAAGTTCAATATAGTCCAGGCTATCACTAAAACATAGCCTATTACTTAAGAAGGGGTGATTACAAACAGATGTGATACAATAAATGTTCAGCATTTGGCCCGGAATCTTATGCACAAGGCCATTTTGATTGTCAACTTTGAAGGAAATTAAAGCCTTTTAAATTTATCTTCTTTTATTTATCTAGGATTCGGATGATCAACAGGTTCTTTCCTCTAGGTGCTCTGCAGGACGTTCCTTTCCACCTATTTGATACGTAACGTTTTGATATTAAATGATATGTGCGCATCAACAGGATTGGCACACCAACTTTAAGCTCCAGTTTATGGTAAAGAAAATTTCTTATTTGTATGGTATTTAAGAAATCGACGGAAAAAGTTGTCCTTGAAAGTCCTTATATTTTATTTTAATGCTTGTGTTAATTGGATCAAGTAGACTTATAGACAAGATGGATTTCTTTGTGTTGCACAGTGTGTGTTTCTTAATATTGATTTGTTATATGATATGATTTTCCATTTAAATTGTATGTATATCAAGTTTGTAAGTACATACAAAAATGTATTTTGTTGACATACATATGTACATATCTATGTATGCATGTATGTATGTACATACATATTGAAATGTTATTGAATTGTATTTATATGTTTTGAATTTTATTTGGCACTTTTATTAGTAACACAAACTATTTATGAAATTTATGAATTATTTATAAATGAAAAATGATAGCAAATTAATTTTGTTGGAAAACAATAGGGATATTCTAGGATTTTAAGTATCAAAAATCACACGAAGCTGTTTTAAATATTACATTTGCGTTATAAAATTATACTTTTATAAACTGGCTGGAGATAAAAGGAAACGTTTTCAGTTGCAAGTTGTGTTTACAGGACAGTCAACTCGTCTATTTCAGGAAATTTAAGAGTTTTTCATATAAATTTTTAGGACGATTTGACACACATTCGCAACAGCAATTCGCACATTAATTTTTGCAAAGTGATATTAGAATTGTAGTGATTATAAATTAATTTCATTCTATATTAAGGCTTCAGTATGTTTAGGTTCTGAACTACTTTATGGGAAGTTTTATCTGTGCCATTTAATTTTTAGACATTTTTTGCATTTTTAACTTGTGGCTCATTTTAAATTGTATCGCTTTTTCACAAGATAAAATGTGTCCTGCTGTTTCAATATTTAACTTCAATCATTTTCAAGCATTAATTGAATTTTTTTCCAGATTATTGAATTTCTTGCGGCTTAAGAATTTGTCCTATTGAAAAAGATTTTTTTTCAATTCACAGCTTTTAAAGAACTTATAAAGAACAAGTGCAGATGAACCTTGATATACATTTGAATCTATCGACTTTAAGAGTCTATAATATACATTTTGGAAGCAGAAATATCCTTGCTTATTAATTATTTAGTTGAGGATATAAATTTAGTAGAAGTAACAAACAAAACAATTTACAAAACTCTACTCCTGTGGCGAAGGATATTGGACATCAATCTCAATTTCCGTTTTTTAGACATTTTCTATGCTTTTCTTATTTAAATTAGATAAGGAGTGTAAAACTTCTATGTCATACAATATAAACTAAATGTCAACACATAATTAAGATACAAATCAGAACAAATAACTTAGTGTGAATTTCAATACAAAGAAAATGTCCAAAGGGACAGACGTTGTCGTGACGTTATAAATAGTTGTATGGACAGGAAGGGCAACAATAAATTAATTAAGTACTATTGACATTTTTGCTCTATTGTATATAATGACACTTAACTAATTAATTATGTATATATTTGATTTTATAGCCCTATATCGATAAATAAATCGAATGAGTACCATGATGTTATTATAAGGTTACATTAACAAGCAAAATTAAATTAATAAAATGCCGCGAAGAATTGAAAAGATGCCACTTTTATAGAATTTTAGTGTTCAAGGCATATCTAATGCAACAGACACAAAAAACAACATAAGCGTTAATATATGAAGAGATTTTTAAAATCAAATAAAATAATAAAAGGTAATGATCACTAAATCATTTTAATGGCTAGATGACAATATATTTAATAACTCTTAATTGGCAAATGAACGAATAGTTAATTTTCGAATGAGCTTGTGCCACATTATCACTGTATAAATTATCTCTTAAATAGTGTCAATATTTTCATTATTTTCATTGACATATTTATATTTTACAATATTTCTGTTAGAGGACTTTTGTTCTTTAAGTATGTATTTCGTTAATGAAGAGCTATTAATACACACTTGCGATAATATAGAGTTGTCCATCTCTGGCCTCAAATCAAATTTCCATAAAATTCGTTAAAAGTCCATATAGACTATTTACAAATACAATCCCAATTTCCCAATGAAAAAATTTTTATATTTTTTTTTTGTCAACTGTCTTGTCAAAGGGATCTCTTGAAGCGAATAAGCGATTTGTTTTTTTTTTTCTTTAGATTAAGGAAGATTTTTAGAATAAGTGAGCGATGAAATAAAAACTTAGTATATTCGAATAACATGCATACATACTTACATACATATAAGATCATTTACCTTTCTGGGTGTCGTCAAGTTAATTGACAGCTTTTGAAATTTTTAAAAATGTAAATCTTAACCGCCCGGATATGTACATATATTCAGGAAACCACATCCACATCCACACCCACACATACACAACACACATTAATACTTAAATTGTAGTTTTCGTTTAGGGAACTATTGGAGATTAAACAGATTGAGATTGATTTATAATATCGAAAGATGAAATTTATATTTTGTTTATTTAATGCGGCGTTTCAATTTTGTTACGTTTAAAATTCTTTTCGATATGACACATTTATTATTTATATTTTTGTGTATGTATTCGTTTTAATTTCAAAGAATTTTTGTTTGAATGTCTTTTCGCCTTTTAATTTCCATTTCATTTTCTTGTTAAATTCATACTGACAGCAAGACCGAATTTGTCATAGAATTTGTTTTCATTACAAAGTTTTTTTTTTTCAGTTTCCCATTTTGTGTTATTTGACGTTATTTTTTGTGTCGTCTACGTTTCTAATATAAAAGAGACTGGGCAAAAAGAAAAATGAATTATTTTTGGTCTATTTTTAATTTAAATTTTTAAATGTATCAAGCAACAGGTGGCAGGTAGTGAGTAGGTGTATTTGGACTTTTTGTGTTGTCAGCTATAAATGGGTTGGTGCAGGGGTACGTGTACGTCGCCATCGTTTTTCCTCACGTAAAAAACTTTTAACGGAACGCTCGATTTACGCAAACTGATTTCAAAATTGATAATTATTAAGGAAAATTGAATTTTATAAGAGATGACAACTTTAAATTAAAATAAACCAAAGAAAAATACTTTTTATATCAACGAAACTAGGGTTATTGAAACTGTTGTACAGAAATAAAAGAATTGTCCTTTATATAAAAATTTAATGCGTGCTTTATTCAAGAATGTTCATTTAGGACTGACTATGCAAAAGGCGGTTATTTCAATTTAAAGAACAGAAGATACAAAAGTAAGAAATGATAAATGTCATAATAAGCAATATTCAAGATTAAGTATTGCCATGTCATTCGAAAGTACTTCGCTATTCCCAACACCTCCCCTCGAAGTAAGGAGAATGAAGTCATCAGTGGCCATCAGCATTGGCCATCCCCAAAGCCTCAATACAGTTGATATGTTTCTCGATGCCCAATCCCTTTGTGAGCACGTCTGCTGGCATTTCTTCAGTCGGCATATATACAAGTTTTATATCACCATTTCGCTGCTTTTGTTTTATAAAGTGATGTCTGACATCTATATGCTTCGTTCGTGAGTGGAAACCGACACTTGATATTAACTTCTGAGCACTTTGACTATCGTTATAAATTTGAATGCTTCCGTGTTCTTGGCCAATTTCGTGTAGTAGTTGCTTAAGATATAAAGCCTCTTTAGTTGCCTCTGATATAGCTAAGTATTCGGATTCAGTACTGGATAAGGAAACTGTCCTTTGCTTACGAGCTTCCCAACATATGGCAGCACCTGCTAGTATAAATGCGTATCCGGAATATGAACGACGGTCTGTCATATTTCCTCCCCAATCGGCGTCGACCACTCCATAGAGCTGTTTATCATCACGTTTATACAATAAACCATAATTTAATGTACCCTTTAGATATCTTAAAATACGTTTACAAGCTTGCCAATGTTCCTCGTTATAGTTACTGTTGAACTGACTGAGAAAATTTACTGCATATGCGATATCCGGTCGGGTGTTAACAGCTAAATACAAAAGAGCACCAACTAAGTTTTGATAGGGATATTTTCTCATAATATTTTCATCTGCATCATTTGGTTTTTCGAGTTTACAATTAGCTGCTAAAGGAGTTCGAACAGGTTTGCATTCTTTCATGTTGTATTTTAACAAAATATTTTCAATGTATTTACGTTGGCTCAAATGAACTTTACCCTCTTCAGCATTTTGGTTAAAATCAATTCCAAGACACGTCTTGACAGGCCCAAGGTCTTTCATCTCAAAAGACATTCCTAATGACTTTTTAATTTCGTTAAGGAGAATAACATCATTCGAAGCGATTAATAAATCATCCACGTAAACGGTCAGTATGGCAATTTTGCCGTTTTCATTAAAAATATATAAACATGGGTCTTCCTGAGAAGGTACGAGTTTTAACTCGCAGAGCTTTGATGTTAACTTCTGGTACCATTGTAGACCAGATTGGCGGAGACCATAAAGTGCTTTTCTTATTTCACATACTGGGTACTTACATGACTTGTACGCTTCTATCCACTGCTTCGCCACGTGCTTAACTTTTCTAGATTTTTCTGGACAAGAACCAACGATTTCACCAGAATTTAATTTTTCCAAAACATTTAGTAAACCTTCAGGAATTTCCATAAACACCCTTTCATCCAGTTCACCATAAAGATAGGCAGTTACAACATCCATTTGATGGATTTCGAGTTTAAGCTTGGCTGATAGAGCGGACAATAATCTTATTGATGTTGATCTAACTACTGGAGAGTAAGTATCAAAGTAATCCTCCCCTTGACGTTGTGAGCAACCTTTTGCAACTAGGCGCACCTTCTTGTTGTTGTTGTCTTTTATGCGAAATACAAAGCGGCTTCCAATTATTTTTCTGTCATTTGGGCGTTCAACCAAATTCCACGTTTTATTCAAAAGTTGAGCAACATATTCATCTTCTACGGCCTTCAACCACGATATGTCACCAGTTTGCATCACTTCAGAAATTGTAGCAGGTTCCCCAAGGATACTCAAATTGCACTCTTCAAAACCTTTAAAGTCTGGTTCATCACCGTCCGATTCATAGTTCTCAATATGTGGCGCAGAACTTTGCTCTGACTGATGCCTAACTCCATAATCAGGAGCCTCCTGGTATCGATCTTCATAAATGTTTTCGTATTCATTTTCAAAATACATTCGATTTAAAATTTTAACATCACGGCTTATTATTATGTTACGCTTTCGAGGAGACCACAACCGATATGCTTTGGATTCATTTGAATAGCCCACTAAGCAACATTCTTCCGATCGCGAGTCAAATTTACCGCTTGTATAACCTTTAGTCAAAACATATGCTTTTGCGCCAAAAATATTCATGTGTTTAAGTGACGGTACTTTTCCCGACCATATTTTGTAAGGTATCTCACCATTCAATGACTTTGAGGGACATCGATTTCTTATATAACAGGCAGTGTTTACAGCCTCTGCCCAAAATTTCGGTGGTGCATTTGCATGTTTTAACATGCATCTAGCCATCTCTATAAGCGTTCTGTTCTTGCGTTCAGAGACGCCGTTTTGTTGTGGTGTGTGTGGTGCACTCAAACGTCTTTGAATGCCGCATTGCCCCAAATATTTGTCAAATTCGTTGTTGCAGTATTCACGGCCATTATCAGACTGCAACATTTTAATTTTATTACCAGTGAATGTTTCTGCAACGTTTTTAAACTTCTTAAAGACTTCGAGTACGTCAGATTTTTGTTTAATTATAAATACTTCACAGTACTTTGAAAAATCATCTGTAAATGTAACGAAGTATCTTGCTTCGGAATGGGATGCGACTCTCATTGGTCCGCAAACGTCGGTGTGTACAATTTCTAATAAGAGTTTTGTGCGTTGCTCATCGCTTTTTAAAAATGGCCTTAAAACTTGTTTTTCACTTATACAGATCTCGCAAGTTGAAAGCTTTTGGTTCGGATTTATTTGCATGTCGCGCACTAAGTTTTTCTTTGCCATGTTTTTTAAGTCGCACTCATTTAAATGGCCCATTTTATAATGCCAGGTATCAATAGCTGTTCGCACATTCGCAGCGGCTGTAAAATTAATAGAGCTCTTTAAATAATACAAATTGTCAATACGATTTGCAGTATATAAGACTTTGCCGTTTTCTTTAATATAGGCTTTTTCTTTTTTGAATTGTACATCATAGCCTTTGTCTGTCAGTTTTGATATAGACAGCAAGTTTGTTCTCAAGTCTTTCACATATAAAACATCCTTCACGTTGACGTTCTCTATGCGTCCTTTTTCACCCAAACAAAGTTTTATGTTGCCAACGCCACTTATTTCTGTAGTACTTTCATTCGCCAAGTTTAGCGTTTTCTCTAACTGTTTAAAATTTGAAAACTTACTTTTTTCTGCACTCATATGTGCTGTACTGCCACTGTCAAGGCACCAATAACCGTTTTCACATGTATTAATCATCGTTGTTTCTGTTGTGTTGTGTAGTGCTTTTTCTGCAGCTTTGTATGTGTTTGTGTGCTGTGCTTGTTTTGTCTTGCAGTTTCTTGCAAAATGTCCCACTTTGCCACAATTAAAACATGTGAATTTCTTCTTCTCGTACTTGCTCGTGTTTTTACGTTCGTTATCAGTTTTGTTCTGTCTTTTATGTTTCACATACAATGCGTTTTGATCAACTCGATCTTCCTTAGATTTTCTAGCCTGATCTTCTTCTAATATCTTTACACGTAAAATGCTAGGGTTTGGTAACTCATCCCTTGTCTCCAAAGCACATCGAAATGTTTCGTATGATTCTGGCAGGCTATACAGTAGCAAAATAGCTAACAAATCATCCCCGATGGTAACACCAATTTCTTTCAATTTTGAGACAGCCTCAAAAAAATTGCTTAAATGTTCACGTACATTTTCTCCGTCTTTCATACGGGCTAGGGCCACTCTCTTTAAAAGTGTGGCTTTTCTGGCTGGACCTTTAGATTGAAATGTTGATTCCAATTTATCCCACATAATCTTTGATGTCCGGCAATCTGCAATGAGTCCTAATTCTGATGGAGATACTGACAGCAGTATGTCGGCGCATGCCTTCCGGTCGTTCATTTGCCATTTCAAAAGTTTTGATGCTTCACTATCGGCAGGAGCTTCATTTGTTCCGTTCACGTAATCCCATAGGTCATTCTTTATAAGGACAGCTTTCATCTGAAGCTTCCAGGAATCATAATTATCTTCTCTCAACGATTCTATGCGAATACCGTTTCCCGACATTTTTATATTTATATTTGTTTAACAAATTTAATTTCAACGCTACAATACTTTATTTAAACTTTAATTTAAACACTTTAGCGCAAGGCTCTCTGGGCCCATAACCTGTTGTACAGAAATAAAAGAATTGTCCTTTATATAAAAATTTAATGCGTGCTTTATTCAAGAATGTTCATTTAGGACTGACTATGCAAAAGGCGGTTATTTCAATTTAAAGAACAGAAGATACAAAAGTAAGAAATGATAAATGTCATAATAAGCAATATTCAAGATTAAGTATTGCCATGTCATTCGAAAGTACTTCGCTATTCCCAACAGAAACGATATGATTTGAGAAGTGGTTGGATTATATATGGTGCAACCTTTAGCAAATTTAGACAATAACTCGCCAATTGTTGGATACAATTGAAATTTTCATAAAATTATCTTCGCAACAAAATGTAATTAAATAGACCTTTAAGCGAAAGCCTTTAAATTGAATTGTGGGTATTAAAAGATAAGTTCTGCGAAAAATATTAGATAAAAAGAAATTACATATATGAATTGTATGTAACCTTGTTGCATTGTTGTACTCCTCATTGGCCATTTGATATCACTATAATATTTGTAAAGGGTAATTTTTTTTATACGTTCACATCTGAGTTGAGTTTTATTTGACAATCGATTTGACCTCTGACAGTTGCTTTGTGGTTAATTGTGTTTATTTCTAATAAATTAATCATAAGCGTAGCTAGAAATTTTCCGAAAGGATTTAACAACTCTTGTAAAGAAACTTGAGGATTGGGTGGCCACAACTCTTTAACGGAGAAAAAAGTTATGTCGTTCGTTAGGATGGGCTAATATCCCCGCTGCGGAACCTGCATGACTGACATCATATCGCAAAGGCATTAAATATACTTCCTAATATAGACAACTTTGTTGATATTTAAAATATTTTTCTTTCTTATCATATTTTTTTTTTAATTTAAAGCTGTTTATCAAAAAAGCACCCTTTACAAAGTAAATCAGCTATTTACAATTAACGTCAATATAGTCTGCGAATATGATACGATAAGAAAATTCTCTTCAAACAAACAGGAAAAATAATAAAATTGACGTTATTAAGTTGAATGATTCATTGCGATGTGTGACGTTTGTGGAACGTAGTAAAAATATTCTTTGCTACGTCATACAAAACATTGGTTTTCGCAAAGATAGCACGTAATATGTTGTGAAAATTTATTAGATTTTTTTTCAATTCATTAATTCTTTATCCATATCCAGAAAAATTGTCTAATTAACATTTTGTAGCACTTGACAATGTTTCACTGATTGAGCGATTCAAATAATTTTATTTGTAGGGAAGAAAATTATAATTCGCTTCTTTTATTTTTACAAATGATTTTATTCATGAGATTTGCAGACATGTAAAAATGTTGTGATTGTATTTTTCACATTTGAAATAAATGTTTAACTTCTTGCTAAACACTGTTTTAATTGTGAATTAAAAAAAATTCATTTGTTTATGTTGCACAAATCAGAAATTGTCTATGTAATAATTTGAAACATTTAAAACTATATTTACTTATCATCCATTAATTTAAACTTGCCCCATTATACAATTTTGCCCCAGGTAAAGTCTGCCAAATTTATGTATTTAGCATAAATTTTCTGTGTGCCTTCAAGCCTCAAACGATAATTATGTATATGAAATTGTGAACTGCATTCCAAATGAAATCGCTTGAAAAGATTTACAAGCTTGAAGTGTGCCACAAACGGAAAGATAAACATTAGGGGAATGAAATAGTAGAAGGCGGAAATATATAAAATTATGGAAATGAATGGTTTTCAAATTTAAAATTTTTTATACCTTTTCTTAAAGGTGGCAGGGATATGCATACAAAAACAAGGTGGCGCAAAAGTAATGACATGATTTGAATTTGGAGCCAATTTAAAAGGAGCGCAATTATACATCAACTCGGGAGGTTGCCATTTGGGCGATATATTTTTTGCCATTTAATGCTTTCAATTTTACATTTTCAAATAAGCTTTTTATGAAGAAAGAGTTCTTAAATGACAGCCTCTTCAAATTGTGACATTACTTTTGCGCCACCTTGTATAATAAAGAAAATCGTACAGGGAAACACTAAATGTAACAGTAGAAGTGGATGGTAAATGTTCGCTTTCTAAAACATTTCAGAAAATGATTGGCTCTTATCACATCAAAGTTATATTTTGAAGTGTAGACTTGTGGCGCACTTTCAGTGTATATTCAAGATGGTGGCAATTCTAAGCAATAATTACAAAAACAACATATACATTTTATTTTAGCTTGATTAACAGAAGTCTAGACATATGCATGTTGTTTTTGTAAATGTTGTTGTATTGCTACACCAAAGCACTTTGATTCTACTTCATACCGATAGTGGAAACATGAAAAAACTTTTTTTTTCTCTTACACACGAAGAGATTTTCATTTCATTTTACTTCCACAAAATCTTATTATTTGTGGCACAATCTAAAGTCGCCTTAAATAAGAAATTTGTTTTTCGCTTTGTCTAATAAATACAAATATTGGAACCTAAAAAACGTTCAATTGTATACATATTATAAGAATATAGAATATATAGAATATATATTCTATATATATATATATATATATATATATATATATATATATATATATATATATATATATATATATATATATATATATATATATATATATATATATATATATATATATAGAATATATAGAATAGAATATAGAATATACATATATTCATATAGAATATCAATTATTTGTTGTGCTGTTTGTATAAAATAAAAAGCTTGGAATGATTATATATATTTTACAATATTTATATACGATAGAGAATTCTCATATTGTATTTGATTGTTTTGGCATAAACATATCAGGTTGAATGTTTTCAAACTTTTACCCTCAAATGAAGGAATAAATCATACGCTCTTAAATAAGGCGAAACTGGGATTTTTTAAGCCAAGAACGGAACGGCTAACTTAGGAATGAATTCGGGCTTGATTTTAGCCAAAACATTTAGCTGAAGAAAGATATAAATAATGGAAGATGGAAATTAATTTGCACTGGATAATTTCTATGGATAATTTATCCAATCTGCGTCTACCATGGCATCCACTTGAAGCCTTCAATTCAAAAGTCCTGTGATTTCTGTCTTAAATACACCCTAACAAACCCAATCATATCGTGATTTACATTCTCCCTTTTATAAGATAAATTGATTTATTCTATTGGTCTTGAGTCCAGTCCTTGCGATTCATCACATGATCAAAGGCAAAAGTCTTTGCTACAATATTTAAAATATTGGAAGCACAAAGTCAGCAGCTCATAAAAAAATATTTGTTTTGTTGTGATTTTTGATTTAAGGAATGCAGGATAGATTTAATGCAATTGGAATTTACTTCTTTAAGCGTATTTTTTTTTTATTAATAATAAATGGAAAAAACTTAAATTTGGGAAAAATTTTTTCTTTTGGTGTGTAATTTAATCCTAATTTTTTTAAATAAATTATACTGCACGCTAAACACGAAACAAATTTTTGTCAATTCAAAAAGATTTATACCACATCCCTTCATTTCCCTATACAACGTGTTTGCAGGCAAGATATTAAAAAGAAAATTCCAAAGTTAGAAAGATTAAATCGGTAGTTGTTTGTCGTGACGAAAGAAATTGTTACACGCATGCAAAATAAAATTTTATTTCCAATGAAACAGGAAAAGTAATACATAAATCTTTTTAGCCGCAACAAGACAAATATTGTATTACAAATTCAACACGCAAAAAATGAAGATAAGGAATTCAATATACACACACCCACATCAAGTTGGCAAATGTTTTTGTCACATCAATGGTCACAAAGGGTGTCATAAAATTCAGGAGCCAATTATTTAAATAAATTATGGCATTCAAATCGAATTAAATTTTACTATATTTCATTGATATTTACATTGAAATTTCAATCGATATCAAAAGCCAAAATCTTTCACCTCCCAGCTTTTTAAGCCAACTTCAAAGGAGCACAAGGTCGTACTTACAAGGCAAATTGGCCGTCACACTTGTCTATGTTTAGTCGAAACTTGTACACTGTTTTCGTTTTAAAAATGGGCTGTGCCACTGCCTTACATTGTACTATAAATATTATTTTTCACTTATTTTATTTGGCTAAATTCTTATGAAATTTTATTCACCGTCTCCGTTTTCGTGACAATAAAATATTAAAATTTTAAAAGTGGGAGGTGCCACGCCCCTACGTATTTACGTGTGTAAGCTCCGTTTTGTAAATTTTTACTAGTGAATTATTCATTTATTTCTTTTTCTATTTATAAAAATTTCTGAAAGTATGAGAGCGTGACATTTTCCTAAGGGCAATAACTTTCAATACGGCACTGATTTCATTAACTGTCATCCATTGCAATCGAGTTGTGATCAAGTTTCGTCTATTAGCTTGTTCCTGACAGCCATTGAAAGCAGACAGCCTGGTTTATTTTAACGAAATGGAGAAAAAATAATTTCGTTTTTTATATAAGAAAACCATCAAAGATTCTAATGAAAGACTTGCTAAAGGGGAGTCTGCCCCATCAGTTTTAGGTTTTCTGAGTTCCGTTGTGGTCATATGATACCAAAAATTCAGGTCGCGCAAAAGAAGGCGTGAAGTAAGAAATAGTCGGTCGATCCATGGAATGATATTGAACGATCAGAGAATGAAATTGCCTAAAATTGTTGAACTTGTAGGTATTCCAAACAAGCGTATACATCTTATTTTCCATGAATATTTTGATATGAAAAGACTCTCCACACGGTGAGTGCCGCAACCGCTTACACTCGACCACTTCAAATGAATATTTGGCGATGTTCAGGGGCAATTCCAACGAGTTTATGCCCCGCTTTGTAGCTGTGATGAAACACTGATCCACCACGACACACCAGAGATCAAGGAATATAAAAAAGGGGTTTTTTGGGTTAATGTCAACTAGAGAAGGCTAAAATTGGTCTGTCGGTGAATAGAGTCATAACCACAGTTTTTTTTTTTTGGGATGTACGTTGTGTCATTAACATCGATTATCTTGAAAAGGCTTAATAGCCTGCGACTATTTCTCCTTTCCAAATTGGAAGAAATGACTCGGTGGTAAGAAATTCGACACAAAATCTTATTCTGAGGGCCTTGAAAGGTCTTATTGCTTGAAGGGAACAAAAAAGTAGAAAAACGCTAAGCGAAATGAATCGAGTTTAAAAGCGATTATGTTAAAAATAATATACTTTTTTGCCGAAAAAAAATATTTTCTTCCCAAAAAATCATTATCAAACTGCTCTGGTTATTTTTTATATCTTTATCTAATCCTTTGTTTACAAGTTTTTACTAAGAAAGTAGACGAACACAGTGTCCTTGAGATTGGGAGAGTTTCATTGATTTTTATAACTATTTTTTCACAGTTTATAAACTCAATATTCCAAGAATATTTTCTATGAAATTTGTGAAGTCATAAAAAGTGTTATTCCTTCGTTTAATGCTTAAATTTTATTTATCCTGGACTATTAGCGAACTTCTGTTTCTGGTTTGCCACCATTTGCCGCAAAACAGTGTCAGACTCAAGATTTTTACAAAAATTTGGGACACCATTTATTGAATGTGGAGAATCTGAGAATGACAGCTTTACACTTCGCAACAGAATATTTCACAGTATAAATATGTACGTATATTGAGCAGAAAACAGAGCAGGAATCCACACATACATAAATACTCTTTAGCACACGCATACATACAAATATAACGAAGGGTTTTCAAGACTGAAAGTCACAAGAGAAAAATATACTTTTCACAGTCATAAATAAAAATGATTCAGTATCAAATGCGATTAACAACAGACAATATTTTATAGCTTTTAACCCCTAACGTACGACTAGAGTTTTCTCATAATTCCTTCATTTTTGTAGGCTTCTATGTATGTATGTGTCTAAAAGAAGACGCACGCCACCTTTGTTAAAGGAAGTTATTTTGTTAGCGATTCATATTGGAATGGGAAGGATTTTAAATTCTAAATTATTCCATTTTTCTATCCAATATGAAAAGGCGCTTATTAAAAAGTTCAGTGTGCATGTTGACGAAACATTTCTTTCCATATTTTTATACGCAGGTAAAAAGAGAATAAATGAAAACTAAATAAATAAATTTTAATAAAACGATTTTAATATTTGCTTAAGTTGTAATATATGGAGCGATTCAGATTGAGTACAACTTTTTTTCTTAATTTCGATTAACGGACTTACATTTTGAATTAGAGGACTTACGAACAAAATGCTTTTTTCTCATGTGATTTAAATAGGGTTAAGCTACGGCCAGGTTAGGGTGTAAAAAGTCAGTAAAAATTAGTGGATCAAAGCATTTATGGTTAAAATACATAAGAAATATTTGCCACTACAATATATTTTATGAAACAGTGGGGAAAAATATTATTTTTGGTTTTTGATACGCATGTGTTTAGTAGATGATAAATTTTGCCAATCGAAGTTTTTCAGCAAAATATTGGAAACATTTCTTTAAACTAAAAAGACCTGCTGCTGGAATGAACATATTTTCATAAATCAAAATAGACATATTTTCATAAATATATCATAGATGATATTCCCAAATACCACTACATAAGAAATGGCAAAAAAGTCACTTAAAAGCTGATTGATGATGATGGTGTGATGCTATTCCCTTCTGATAGTGTAATAATTGGCAACTCCTTACTAAAAAATATTTCCAAATTCCTGACTCCAACTTAAGACGTTTATGATTACAATAAACACACTTGATTTGTTCTAATATCTGGCAAATAACTTGAAGAGCAAACATGCGATCAAACTTAAAGAAATATTTGCCGCCACAAAATATTTTCTAGAAAAGTTTTAGATAAACATTATCATAGAAGAAGAATTTGAGTGTTTCAGTTTCCATAGATGTGGAACAGCAATATAAACTTCTTTTGGAGGGGCAGGAAAAAGTTAATAGAAAATGAAAGACTGGGCTTAACATCCAGAAATTAAAGGATTTCGGGTTAAATTTCTAATGGTGTACAGACTGGTTATTCAGTCTTACATAAACAATTTTTATATGAATTAGAGTCTATTGTATGTTGAAATTTCGCAATAAGATCTTTTGTAAGTGGATGAAAACTTTAAGCCCCTTAGTTTTTGGTGGGATATTTTTTTGGCAACGAAAACCACAAAGGCTACATGGTCTAAATTCTTCCATGGAATGTTTAGAGTTTATTTTGCACCAGTTGGTGCTTGTTGAGAGTTTCAGATCTCTTCAGAAACTATTTCGCATTCCTCGTAACACTATTTCGGTGGTTCTATCTCATGTGTAGAATGAAATTTATGAAGATTTCAGCCAACAGCTGCAAAAGTAAATTTAAGTATCATCAACTGCAACAATGAGGCAGATGCTGTCCAAAAATGTATTAATAATCATACAATAAAAGAGCAGCATATCGTGATTAACTACGTTTCGCTGTCATCTAGAGATGTTTAGAATTTCAATTATTTTTTTACCGGGAATTCCAATCCAAAGCTGCACGTGTCGGGGAAATATCGGAGACTCTCACAAATCACAAACTTTATCTCTTCAAAGATTTATGGCAAAAGAAGTAACTTTTTGTGGGTAATTCATATAAAAATGTTGTGGCTGAATAAACAACACTGTACGTAAACTGGGTTTTTGTATGTTGCCATTTACGCGCCAGGCGCGACGAACTCATGGCCGAGATCATATTCAAATATTAATGACATAAAATTATCTTCCCAACGAATTCAGTTTCATTGATAATAAAATCACTATTCTTCGGTTTGTTTTAGTTTGAAGTTGTAGAACTTAAAAAAAAACACATTATTTTATTTACAAATCAATTGATTGTATTTTATTTCTTTATTTATTTGTTTAAATCATCGTTTTTCATACTTAAGTTATTAATTGTTTGCCTTTAAGGCGACAACTTCATTGCACAGTGATTAAAATACACACTCGATAATATTAAATGGCTCTTCAGTGTTTTTTAAGAGCAAACAATTTCGAATCGAATAAATGAAGCAAGAGTATTTGTTTGCAACAGATTTTCTATACCCTTCAATTGAGTATGAGGCGAAAACAAAATATTTTCTTAAGAAGGTTTCCACACAAAAAAACTAAATTTCGTTTTCAGCAACCAAATTGAATCAGTATATATTTTTTGTGTGTTCAGACAATAATTCAAATGAAAAAAATATATTTTTCTTATATTCTAAGGACTCAAACTATCAATCAACAGGGGCAATAAAAAGTTTTACGGAAATTAAAGTTTGCTTAAGACAAAATGTTTGTCCAATTTGTCTTTTTGGCAATAAAATTTTCTGTACAGGAGTTTTTATAGAATTGTCTAGAGAGTTTTATGAAAAGCACTCAGTGTTTTAGGTGTTTTCTTACACTTACGTGTTGTGCCAACGGCATTATAATATAATTTTTGTGTGTCTTTAAATTAGAAACAATTTGTTTATCTTCATTGTTAGATATTGAATAAAATTTGTGGCAAAGCTTTGCAGATAAGACGCGATATTGTTCTGCATCATCCGGCTAATATTTCTCATGATTCAAGGAATTTTACAAGCAAGAAAGAAAAAGAAAGAAACACACAATGGGAACTGTGTCAGTTACGCTTTCATAATGTCCATAAAAATCAGGCGGTAGCTTAAAAAGGCCATGTAAACGCTGCCGCGATGTCAGCATTTATCACTGAAGAAAAGAAAAAGAGAAATCAACAACATAAAAGTCATTGCATGGAACAAAAAGTCATTGCATGACAGCAACAATAATAATAAGAAGGATTTTCCATCAAAATGGAAATTTTATATTTACGACATTAAATACAAAACTTTCTAAATGCTGACGAATTTTGTTACAGTAAATATTAAGTCAGTGAAAAAGACAGTCCGACAGGCAAGCAGACACGCAGGCACCCAGATAGACTGTCGCAAGCATACTCAGGTTACATCTATGCCAATGGCAGATTAGAAGAACAACTATAACAACTGAAAATTCAGTATTTGAAGTTGCAAGAGACCCCACAAGAGAAGGAAAATCATTTTGCATAAATTCACAAATTTTCATAAATGATTACAAATACCCATAAATGTATATGAATATTTGCATGAAAATGTGTGTGTGTGTGTGTGTGTGTGTGTGTGTGTGTGTGTGTGTGTGTGTGTGTGTGTGTGCGCGAGTGTGTGTTTATTTGTTGAGCTGTTCGTTCCACATGAGTTCGAACAAATGAGTGGAAGATGGTGCTGACAAGCTACAATAACGTTTTAATGGAAAAATAATAATAATAACAACAACAGGAGCAGTGCATGTAATCTTAGTGGTTCTAGTTGTTATTTGAATAAACAAGCAAAAAGTATCAAGAACCCTGTAAATGTTTCCCTTACCAGCCAAAGCCTTAGAATGTTACAGAACGGAAGTAGGAAAAAAAATAATTGTACAAAGATTACCTATAGTCGTTTGCAACAAGAGACAAATAAATAGGAGATTGACTACCAGGAAGGAATCCCTGCTAAATGAAAATACTATATTTCAAATTATCAAAATTTGTATTCATCATTTCCAGATAGTTATAGAGAAGTTCCTATTACACACATTAATGGATCGCAATACGAGATGCGATCCAGGCAGAAAAAATGAACCCCAGTAATGCCTCCATCAAGTGTTGCTCCGTAGAGAGATGAAGTATGAGAAATTAAGTAAAAATCCCACCATGACAAAATCGGGCAAAAATGCAGAAGTATTTGAAATGTGAATACTTCTGTGGTACTTGTCATACAAAATATATTCTTTTTACAAAAAGAATAGCAAGATTTTGTAAAAAGTAGCAAATAATAGCTGATAATATTTTTCTGATACAGGTACCTCCCATATGTCCTTTTTTAAATTAGAATAATCTAAGCTCAACTAAGCAATAAAAAGTAGCAAACGTTTTTCAAAAGTTATATAAAAACATATATAAATATATTTTATAATTTGTGATTTTTTTAAATAGCAGCAAGGATATGGTTGCCTTTTATAAATCTTTTTAGCAAAGAACGATTTACTAAGAATAGCCGCATATGTCTTATAATTTGTAGAATTTTTTTCACAGGAAGGTTGTGGTTACTGATTGGAGAAGAGAAATAACGAAGTACAAAAGTCATATCCAACTCTTACGTATCCTTTTACTACAAAACACATTGAAAATATACTAAGATGATGAAACGTGATCGTTTGCTTACATATTGACAAGGACATTTTTCATCTTTCATTGAACAGGATTCATTCAATAGGATGCATTCAAATAATAATCTATATTCTAGAGAGATTGCAGATCCGTTTAAATGGCAACTGCGGTGTTTAATTAATAAAAACCAAGACCGAAAGAAAATAAAAACAATTACATTCTTAGACATTATCTTAAAAAAAATTTTTGTATTGGCAATTTGCTATGATGGCTGTATCTATTAAAAAAGTGGAAGTCATTCTATAAGAACCACACTATCATTGCTACCAACAATCCATTAGAGCAGATTTTAAAGTCAATTTGATAAAATTTAAATTAGAAATCTATATTACTTCCACAAATTTGTGAAAATCTTTCTCGATGTTGAAAATGCTTTATATATAACATACACTGTAAGAAAAAACCTTCAGAAGAAGTAATAAAATGAGGTTCCGGAAGTAGTGTAAACTTGAATCATTTCCAACTTTTCCCATAGGCTTGACGCTGCACGATGTATTCTTTTTCAACTCTGTTTTGCCGATCTGGGAGCCGTTTTCATTATGTTGAGAAAAACAAATTGTCTATGACTCTTTTCCGCATAGAAACTAAGTTAATATTAAATTAGGAGCTACTGCCAATATAATTATTGGAATTATTCATTATTGAAATAAGTAGTTCGTTTAATAAAAAACAGATGAATTTTTAAATTAATTTTTATAAATTTGAAGAAGTAATTCCGATTTGAAATTAAAATTTTGTCGATTGGATTCTATGAAGTCGAAAAAGAAATACGCCAACGGATCCTTTGAAGCAGTGAAAATGTCATTTCTTAAGAACAAATGTTTTTTTAATGTTTATTTTACGTGTTGTTTACTTAAATCTAAATACAAACATTATTTTTCTTGTAAAAATAATTGATACAATCACATTCATATAAAAAACGAGAGATGGCAAGTTTGTATCCTTTACACTGGAAAATTAAAAAGTTTTTCAAAAACTTAACCCAGTTTGTTTTTTAAGGAAAAATAAAAGAATTAAAAGTGTTTAAAGAAATTTATGGATATAACTTTTTAAAGAGAGTTGTAGTTTAGACAATTTCAACCAAAAAAAGGAAAGTTATATTTTCTCCATAAACATGTAATAAGTGCCCGCCCACGCCCCCTTTAATTTATAGTTTGTGGGAGAGATATAGAAAAGACGTGTGTTTGGAATTCTCCTTATTTTTTGATTCGCATTTTACACAAAAAGAAATTTTTATATGAAAAAAAAATACATATCAAAAGTTGCGAAATAAGAACTTCGATGTGTGGACGCCAATGCAATTTCAATGGAAAAATAAGAAAATTTTGTAGAAACAGAAATTGCTCGTGTAGACGGGTACTAATTATAATCAAAAAATCTATTGACTGATATAAAAATAAACTTCGTATCCTTTTTTCATACGTAATTTGAATTAGTTTCAATTTGCATCCAACTTTCGCAGACCTAAAAACTGTTCAATTACATGAAATACCCAGGGATACAATTAACGAAATTTTCCTGCCTCCAAACACAGTGTCGTTATGTCTGCTGTGGGGATTGAAAAAACGAGTAATTTTCCCTTCATTTTGATTAGTATTTGTTACTTAGTTATGGCATACCTTCCCTCGTGGCACATACACTCATTAGGATAAAATGCTGATAAGCATAAACTGGAGTTTGTATGAATTTCAGTTTTCATTTGTTTGTTTTTTGGTTATACAATTCTGTTGTTAGAATTTGTTGCTTCATCGCCGTTGTATCAGTTAAAATAGTTGTGAGATGAGCTGACAGCTCAAAATAGATTTGGTTACTTGGTTTCACATTATGAAAGTGTTAAGTGTGTTCCCAACCGTCAGCACTAGCAAAGAGGATCATTCATCCTCTTGATGCTGCAAGTAGTGTTAGTCAAGGGGCCACACCACAAATATATACAAACATTCACATACTCGTTGTATGTCGTTTGTATCCTGTGTCGGAACACAGTAGAAAGGTGTTGACTTGCAAGAGTTCAAGATATTGACGGGAACAGAAAGCGGTAGCAGCAATTAATTTTTATGATGAGAAATTGTAAATGTAATTGCCTTGAACGTTTCCATGGCAACATTGCAACGTAATCTTAAGTAAAATTGATGATGAAGAGAAATTATAGAAATCTTTCACTCGCAAGTATTCAAGAAAATAGAACTATATTTTATGTTTAAGTATACAAATGGAGACTTGATGTGAAATTGAAAAATGAAAATCCGATAAAACGTTTAAGTAAAAACTTAATGGCAGTTGTAACGCCTACTGTTGGTGGTAATTAAAGGACATGATAAATGTTCTTGTTGTTCCCGTAAGTATGTGTTGTAGGAAACATTTTTATTAAAATCAACAACAAATTGCTTTAACAAAAGCCAGGAAAAAATCGCTTTGAAAAACGCCACTTAAAGTTGAGTGTAAAAAATTAACTTCTTAGTTTTCCTAAATGCGACAGTAGCAGTTAAAGGACATTCGGTTTCTTAAGTTTTTGAAAACTTTTATGAAGGAAACCATGATTGGAAATAGTGTATAGTGTTTGTTTGTTGTTAATTTGTTTAAGGCCCTTCTCAATAATGAGTATGATAATGAGTAATTTATTCCAATATTTCGACACAGTTTCGTTGGTCACCTTCAGTCGAATTGTATTACATAAATTAAAAATAACTCTGTGTCGTCCGTTATTAATACTTATAAGATCCCTTGAGATGAAAATATGTCAAAATATTGGGGTAAATAAGTTAAGGCCAAAAGAGATTTTTTAATCTATTAAATATCAGAAGGTTTTTAAGCCGCACAACGACAAACAAATACTAGATATTAAAGAAAAGTTTTCAAATAATCTCAAATCGCTAGAGATGTCACGAACAAGGGTGGTGCCACGAAAATTATAATTTTTTATGATTATGATTTTTTATGATTATTACAATTTCGATCTATTTGAGGAGTAATCTGCGTGGATCTTCTGAAAATTTTGCTAGAATTTTTTCCAAAAATTCGTCCTTCTTCTCGATTACCAATCTTCGGTGGACGCTTAGCATATATAGTCCTGCAATATACTTATTTTTTGATAATAAGTAAAATTGCATATTATTTTGCCGTTTAAACGAGCTTCAGTCATTGTGGAGCACAACCATGTTTTTACTCGCCTTAAAGTGCTAAATGACCACTCAACAGACAATGAAATTAATAACGCCTTCCTTATATTTGGATAAAATAATCCAGCGTCTTTCAAAATACTCGCCAGCTCTTAGTCGGCTAATTCGTCTTTACCCATTTTTTTGTTGCCAAGAATTATACCAAAGCTCAATTTCCTCTTCCAAATCATCCAACTCATAAAAATGCTCAAACGTTTTTGTGGCATCTTTAAGCTCTTCCAGCTTCAAAGAAAGCATGTTTGACGGGTGCAAACACTGGCCTATTCTCTTCTCTTCTGTCCAGTGATGAAATTAAAGAATCTATATAAGGAATGTATACAGATCGCTTCCAGTATTCAGCAGGTGATGAAAACGGGGGATTTGAACGGTGCGTTTGACGAGAGACTATCCTTGAAACAGACATCTCTATTCCTAAATTAGCTGTGTTTCTTGAATAGAAAAAAGCAATACGTCCACAATACCCTGTGCATTTTTTAATAATTTTATATTGTATGCATGTAAAAAAAATTGTTATAGAATTAGGTGGGTGCCACGGCCCTCTAGGCCCATACCTAGCTACGCCCATGGTCACGAAAGTTATTAGTCAAAGCTGTCATTCAGTTATTTGTTTTTAGTTTGAGTTTTCAACATTGAAAAATTATGACGTTTTTTCCGTCAAAAATGTTACATATGTTTTCTCCTTTTAATGTTCTTTTCTAAAAAAGGGTGCAAAAGTGCAGAGTATATGTTCTTTTCTAAATATATTTTAAATATGTAAGACAAATAAGTATTCTGTTTTATTTTACTTTTGTTTACATCTTTCTTTTTGTGTAAAATTCATATGTAAAAAATTAATAAAGTTTAATATGAATGTTCAATCAATATTTCGTAATTAAAAAATTATTGTAAAGTTACTCGTCATCTGATGAAGTTGAGAAGGTTCTTTTATTAGTAGAAATGATCAGTGATGAGAACATTTCTTTTAAAGTATGTAATAATGATGTTCTAAGTCGGTCGGTCAGTATAGGTACACCTGTCTATAGCTTTACGCGATTTATGGTTTCTTCATAACATCAATTTCGTTTTTTTATATTTTTTTTAGAAAAAAAAGACGTGTAAAGAGAAAACGACTATAAACAGGAAATTAGAAATCATGTTTAATAAAAAAGTTTAAGATGTTCTTTTAATATAAATAATGATGAAATGCTTAAGATCATCTCATTCATTGACACATAAAATGTTATTTTGAACATTAAAAGGTGAATTTCAATTTTTGTATATTTTTATCAAAATACTTAAGTATCACCAGAATGGTTATTAAACAAATTCGAAGGCAGTCAAAGCTGGTCATTTTAATTTTTTATTTTCAAAACCGTGTAAGATCGAAATATGTATTGTTAAAAGAGTAGCGTGTAAAACGAGTAATAGATGTATCCCTGTGGAATGAGCAATTTTGGTTCTACATACGAAACGCTAAATATATTGTAACTTCAGGTGACTATTTTTGTTCTATTGTGAGCTTAAAAAATGTTCCATTTTGTGAAGGTGTGGGTAACATTTAAAATGCGTTACCAGTTTTTAAAGATTTGTGTTCTTTTGTAGAAAAGAACAAAGGGAACGATATTATTTCTTTTCTGTCCTCATATGAAGGCAGAGGTAAAGACCTCTGTTGAGACTGTTGAAAAAAAGTAACATTTGAAATTAGAACTTATGTGTTCTTACCTTAAGTTGACGAATATAAAGCAATAAAAAGCATTAGGACTTACCTAAAAAAAGAAGAAAGAAAATACTAATTAAATTTATTGTTTTTTTTTATTAAGACAATTAAATTAAGATTTATAGACTTTGCTATATACATATTTATTTATTTATTCAAGGCGAATTCATAACAGTGAACTTCACCAGTACAACAAATACAACTCTATCTTCACTCAACGTCAAAAACGGCGCAATAAAAGTAGATACAAGGCTAATTTATAAGGCCTGTGCAAAGAAAATTGATCGCAACAAGGTCGAGAATGCAGTTGTTAAACTCCTTATAAAAAATGTGGGAACAATATTTATATATTTTTATATGTAGAGTTTTACAAACATCTTGCCTCTCACCTGGGCTGTTGCATTGACCTGCCTTGACTAGAAAGCAAAGGAAATTATTCCACAGTAATCAAAGCAAATAAGCAATAAATCAAAAAACTTTTGACATTGAAATTTTTAAACGATAAATATTTCAGACAAAAAATTTAATCAGTTGCGCTGCCAAATGTTGTGAATTCGCCTTGCTATGATTTCGCCTTGTGTATATTAGATAAGATTTAAAAAATTTTTTATTAAAAAGCAAAAGCAGAGTTTAATAGCAAATATCTCCATTTTTAGAGTAAGAAACAAAAACAAAGTTCGACAAGAATAATGTAAAGGAATTTGCATATTCCATCTCTGTTTATTGAACTACATAAGAGCAATGTGATCCTTAGGGAATGGAAAAATGTGGCACAATAAAAGTATATTTTAAAAAATACATCCAAGAGTGGAATTATAGCAAATATCATAAATTCTTATCCAAATTATAAAAAAATTTTCTTTACAATCTCGATTTGATTTGTTCAAACTTAACGGAAAAGACTTAAAACAGAGTCCTTACCACTGCCTTAGTTGTATAACTACAACTTATCATCCACAACAACATGTTGTGATTTGAGCAAATATTAATTATTTTAAGAAAACATTTTAATAAAGTGATATTCTTGTTAGCCAAATTAACATCCTTTTTGTTGGATTCGAATTCATAGAATTATAAGATACAGGACTAGTAAATGTGACTAGTAGCTGAAGGAACAGGCGTCCGTGCCGGGTGAACAAAAAAATTTTATATATAAATGTGTAGAGAGGAGAGCAATGTGACCAATATTGTGCGATGCCGAGAATGAGGAGAGTTACACACGTATAGCGGAGATAGAAAGATTTCATTGTATTTTTCATTGTATTAATGAAAAGTTTCATCAAGAGACAGTAGAGTATTTAATAAAAGCGTTTCATTTTCTCAATGAATGATTTATGTTTCAGTATATGATTATTATTACAGTATAATTGCTGTGATATGGATGTGAGCAGTAATATCCAATTTGTCGATGATACAGCCTGCCTTAGTATGCCTGAAAACCCTCACGAGGCATCCCGATATCTTCAGGAACATATTAACCTCTTGGAACTGTAGTTCTACTTATGGAGAATAAAAGTAAACGAACAAAAGTGTGTTCATGTCACATTTACCTTACGAAGAGGCACTTGTTCCCACATTCGAACCAACAATCAAGTTGTTCCTCAACATTCATAGGTGAAATACCTTGGTATACACCTTGACCGACGGCTTACATGGAAACACCACATTGACTCTAAGCTGACACAAATGAAGCTTAAATTAACCCATATACATTGGCTGATTGGTAGAAATTCTACCCTCAGTCTAGATTGTAAACTTTTAATATACAAGTCGCTTTTGAAACCCATGCTTCAGCTTCCACTGTAGAGAGAATCCAACGAAGGCAAAACAAATTTTAAGGTTAATAACATCGATTTCATGGTACATGAAAAATTCAATTTTACATCGTGATTTAAATATGCCACTTGTGACCGCAAATATTTAACAAAACTCGAGTCCCATCCTAATCCCTTTGCTCGTAGTATCTTGAACTTTACTGGACGCGTCCGCTTGAAAAAGAGGGACACTACGGCCTTAATACGCCACACTCCAGATGAAATTTCTGGAAAATATTTTTGTGCTCGACACGACATTTATGCATTATGTATTACTATCACTAAGCTTATGTCCGACTCTGGTTGGGCCTAATAATTATTTATATACTTAAGATTGAATACTTATTGTTAGTTCAGTTTTGAAGATACAATAAATAAATATTAGAGTGGAGAAAAAAAGTATAATTGCTCATTGTATTAACGACACGTTTCATTTATATAATGCAGAGTATTTATTGAAACCGTTTCATTGGCTGAATCAATGATTTTTCTTTCAGTGTATGATTATTACTATAAATTATAATTTTC
Source organism: Germaria angustata (assembly GCA_963681545.1). Lineage (NCBI taxonomy): Eukaryota > Metazoa > Arthropoda > Insecta > Diptera > Tachinidae > Germaria > Germaria angustata. The sequence continues at coordinate 44,360,531 of OY812998.1, read as the reverse complement.
ATGTATGATGCATACGACGTTAAATAAAAATTTATTGAAGTTCAATGATGAGTCGATTAGCACTAATGAAATGTCAAAATATGAACACCTACACAGCCCACAATAAATAATAATAATACACTAATTCTCATTTATTTCATACAAATCGTTATAAAAGAATGCAAATTTCTTGGCTTTTGCCAATAGTTTTGCGTTTGCCAATGAACTGACATAAGAAGGTTGTAAAAGGCTGAAGGATAGATTAGCAATTTAAACATTTTTATAAAATTGGGAGAATATCTAAAATAATTTTATTAAATATTTTCAACTAAATGCTGGCTGGCTATAGACAGCTTAATCCACAACAAACAATAACTTTTTCAATAAGTAGTTGGGAAAATATTTCGAATAGTTTTAATAAATATTTCCTGAAGGTTTCTCTTTTTTTTAAATAAAGTTTTTTCTCGACTTTTTTTCACTTCATGACTCATGTTATTCTTATTTTTGCCTGAAAACTTTTTCAAACATTTAAGTAAGAATTTAACTAAAATCCTTTTTCTCAAATTGATTTAAAACTAAAAAATTATTATTGAAAATTTCCCAATTTACAAACTAAATAAAAAGGCACACAATTGTAAATTGTTTTTCTTTATTCAATAAATTGTGTGTGAAAATAATTTTTTTTGTTTTCAAATTGCTTTCAAAAACGGGAATATGTAAATGAGCAGTAGGGTGGTCCCGGTTTTTGTGGTAGAAATTGTTGCCGAATAAGAATTGAAACAAATAGAATATATTGAGGGAGAGTTTTCTGTTAGTTCGCCTGTGAATGATAAACGAATTTAAGTTGAGTTGCCGGTTGCCAAGAAGGATTAAATGGATGGCAACTGGCACTCAAAATCGTAAATTTTGTACATTTATTTAAGATTTTCCTGCCAATTGGCAACGTAACTGAGGTTTGGTTGCCATCCATAAGTCCTCGATTACACTTGAAGTTTTTGCGTCCTTGCAAATTTAGTTTTTTTTTATATAAACATTTTTTTGTATGTAAACTGTGAATCAAAGATCAAAAGAGAATTACGAAGGCATTTCAAGAGTTACACTTTGTAACTTTCTCTCTTTCTGTAGAAATAGAAACGACAGAACTTTGACGGGTCCTAATCGAGCCATTATTATTGCCTAGGTTAGGTTAGGTTAGGTTGATTGGAGGGGTGTGATAGCGTATGTCATACGACATACACTTAAGCCAGTGAAGGCTTGTTGTGCGCTCCCTTTATTATCAAACACAAACTGCAAGAGTTCTGCTGCAGAATTCGAACATGGGACCTTCGCACTACGAGTCTAGTACACTACCTACTAGTCTACGAAGGCCAGCAAGTCTACGAAGGCCAGAATAAAGTCTTCAGATATTTTGTTGCCTGCCTAACGATCACATACATATTGACGAGTACATACATACATACAAGTATATACATACATCATGTTATTTTCCTAGTAAATAACCACAAATTTATAAATTTGTTTGACTTCTATGTCTTCCTTGCCATCTAGATTTTATGTGAGAAATTTTTTATTCTCTTAAGGTTAAATGAAGTAGATAAATAGTCACGTAGTCATGGGAATACAATAGAAGGAAGTATTTATAACACACAATCATTTTATTGTTAGTTATACATACTTATGTAACGTTAGAGTCAACAATTTATATCTTAAAATGAATGGACTGTGTGTGCTTTTGTAATATTTTTTCTAACATCAATTTATTTATTGTAACTTCAATATAATATGAAATGATAATATATATTCATAATTAAAGTCTTGTTGGCGTAAGGGAAAAGAAGGCATTACGCACTATGTCCCTTATGAGCAAAGGCAAGTTGACAGCGATAATAATGCATTGAGGAAGGAAATAAATTATGATTTACTTCGAGTATTTCAAAAATTATTACAAATTTTTTGTTTATATTTTAGTAATCAATTGTTGAAATTCACAGCGGACCATTTTGAAAATTAAGCGGTCCTAAGTGGGCAATTCTTATACTACTGATCTGAACTATATGATGGATCTTACTATCAAAGTACACATGGATCCAGACTGAGTTAGAGTTGACCACAAGGGCTATGAAAAATTTTTCGGTGCTTCTAGTCCAGTAAAAAAATGAGAACTTATAAAGAAATCAATAAGATCCACAACTTATCCGGATGTAGTCAAAAATAAGAACTTTTTCCATAACTTTACCATGGAATCACATATTTTTATATAAGAATCGTTCTCACAAAGCGAATGTTGTATTCTGCTTAAACCATTTTCTCTCATTATTAGATGAAATTCCCATTCGGTTGATATTAAATTTAATATACACATTTGAACTTAATTTGCGCAGGAGAAACTAACTAACTAACTAACTAACTAACCTACAATGTTACAAACTACTTCACTAATTAAAAAATTATTTTTGTCAAATTGATTGGGTTTTAATGCCTGAAAAATAAATGGTATGTTTCTAAATTCCTCAATCCATTTCATTCAGGAAACAAATTTAAAGCAATTAACATCTAAAAACCACAAGGTACGGCGTTATAAGCCTGAGTTTGATATTAGAGCGCAAACAAGTAAAAAAGGAAACATTATCCTGCTCAAAAATTAAAATGTGACAAAAGGGTAGACATTCATAATAAATAAACCTTATTTAAGAACAATAAATGATGACTGATGTTCGCAAGTGGCACATGAATTAGAAGGATAATTACAAATGTTCTTAATGCGGGTTGCACAGTCTCCATTTAAAATAAAGATATTACTCGAAATTTAATCTTGTTAAAAAGGTCATTGAAAAATATAAATTATAAAATGGCTTAGAAGGTATTTTTTCACACGATGTTGATTTGATTAACTGGAAATGACACAATTTTTGGAACTTGTGCACAACGAAAAGTGGTATTTTCTTTTATCTTTAATATCTTGTGTTGAAATAATGGAAAATTTTATGTTACAAAATGAAATCAAGTTGTGATTTAATACTTAATATTGAAATTTATTATTCGGGAGAATATCCCGACCAATCGTTAGAAACAATCAGTTTTTTTGCAAAATGCATTGAAAAAAAAACATTTTTTCAATGCATTTTGCAAAAAAACTGATTGTTTCTAACGATTGGTCGGGATATTCTCCCGAATAATAAATTTCAATATTAAGTATTTACAATAAAGATTTTATTTTTCATTTTGCCTAACTGAATACAATCATTAACGACCAACGGGCGTTTAATTGTATAGGTGTTGAGAGAAAAATAAAATAGAGTCATTTTGAGTATAATTGTTTGTTGTGTTGTTTGTATAAAAACATTCTAAGCCTACTATGATTATGTATTTGTTATAATTCATATGCAATATTGAAATTCTCATATTGTATTTGTTTTGTATGGCATAAAGATACGAGGTTGAATGTTATCAAACTGCTTAAACTTCACTGACGATTTGGTTTTAGCAACCAATGAAATGTCGGCATATGAAGAGCTAAAGCCACAACAAACATTTTTTCAATGCATTTTGCAAAAAAACTGATTGTTTCTAACGATTGGTCGGGATATTCTCCCGAATAATAAATTTCAATATTAAGTATTTACAATAAAGATTTTATTTTTCATTTTGCCTAACTGAATACAATCATTAACGACCAACGGGCGTTTAATTGTATAGGTGTTGAGAGAAAAATAAAATAGAGTCATTTTGAGTATAATTGTTTGTTGTGTTGTTTGTATAAAAACATTCTAAGCCTACTATGATTATGTATTTGTTATAATTCATATGCAATATTGAAATTCTCATATTGTATTTGTTTTGTATGGCATAAAGATACGAGGTTGAATGTTATCAAACTGCTTAAACTTCACTGACGATTTGGTTTTAGCAACCAATGAAATGTCGGCATATGAAGAGCTAAAGCCACAACAAACATTTTTTCAATGCATTTTGCAAAAAAACTGATTGTTTCTAACGATTGGTCGGGATATTCTCCCGAATAATAAATTTCAATATTAAGTATTTACAATAAAGATTTTATTTTTCATTTTGCCTAACTGAATACAATCATTAACGACCAACGGGCGTTTAATTGTATAGGTGTTGAGAGAAAAATAAAATAGAGTCATTTTGAGTATAATTGTTTGTTGTGTTGTTTGTATAAAAACATTCTAAGCCTACTATGATTATGTATTTGTTATAATTCATATGCAATATTGAAATTCTCATATTGTATTTGTTTTGTATGGCATAAAGATACGAGGTTGAATGTTATCAAACTGCTTAAACTTCACTGACGATTTGGTTTTAGCAACCAATGAAATGTCGGCATATGAAGAGCTAAAGCCACAACAAACATTTTTTCAATGCGTTGTGATTTAATACGAATAAAATTTAATGCAAGAATAATCTAAGCCGTAAGCGAATTAGTTAAAAAAAGCCAGCAAAATTGAGATGCCATTTTAAGGATCTAATATCCTCTTGTAAAAACAAATTACTTGAAAAGCTCTCAAATGTGGTGCTTTTCGATAAACTGTTTCTAGGGTATGCCGGAGGAGTTTTTTTTTTTGGGTTGCGACACTATATAAAACTAATCTTGGAAAAATCATTTGCGACACGGGTGCATTAATTGTGAAGTCCTGATTATTATTCTCTCTTATCTTTTCTTAGTTTGACATCTTATAAAACTTCTAAGAAAAGGTTTCCGAGCTCCACCTGTAACAGAGTTTTAATAACTTTGGTATCCTTTGACCTAAGGAAACTAGCACACAAGTTTTTATATTATTAGTTCTAAAATGATAGAGAAGGATTCATATTTCAACACTTTATACAAAACGGAGACGGATGTTCAAATAGAAATTTGTCTGAAAATAAGTGCGAATTTAACAAACAGAAACAAAAACGAAAATATTTAGTAGAGCCCACTGTTCATTAGTCACAAACTGAACAAAGGACGGAGGTCATGTTGGAGAAACTGAGGTAGGATGATGAATGATGATGCAGAAAATTCAAGATAAATAAAAATAATGATTAATGATTATTGATTTACAAAGTGAAATACAATTATATCTATGCGCAATCAAAATATGATCCACAGCAATCTTATTACGATCAGCTATGATCGATGTATTATTTAAAAAAATGTAGATGGCTTTATATCAAGAAAAATAAGGTAGTCGTCACGTAAATAATTTTTAAATCAGGGCAGTAAGATTTAGGGCCGTATTACGGCGCACTATATTAATAAAAATTTCAATAGAATTCAAATGAAAATTTTAATGGATTGTACATCGCTTTATCAATCTGGCGTGACGTGTGCAGTGTCCTGCATAAAAGAAGTCTAGATTAGCTAGATTCCATTTTAAGCCGAATCAGCCTGGAAGTCCTGCAAACAGTTTCGTTGAGCCACTCGATTTTTTCCGGTCTTAATCTGCCGATATTGATGAATTCGCAGTACCCTGTGATAGTTGCACAAGCATAAAGGGCATTTAGAGCAGCTAGCTTCTATTCTGAGCGAGATCAGCCGTTAAGTCTTGCAGGCCACTTCTTTTGTGTCAGGTTGACGAAGTGGTCCGCTATTATCAGTTTTTAAGTCGAAAGGGGAATACCATAGAAGGCGTTGATTACCGATTGCGGGAATAGAATACATTTTCCACTTGCCAATTCATCGAATAAGTAATTTTTTAAGATAATTTGGAGTCCTCACACCCAGATGAAGGTGATGAATACCTCGCCATGCTATTTAAGGACGATCGGCAATCTTGCACCTTTGCAGTCAGTAAAAATTCTAATATTCATACTGAATATCATGTGATATTGAAGCCGCTATTTTAACCTAAAGTACGCCGCAGTTGTATCGGTGGCATATGACACTCCCATTACTGTCGCCTCTACTGGATCCTTCTGTGTAGATATCAAATAATTTCCGTAAAAATCCTTTTCTACCAAAACTTAAATTTTTAATTTCGCTGATATTTTATTCTTTGCTTTTGTTTTTGTTTTTCTTAATATTCGTCATGTTTGAATAATACAAAACAATTGTAGAAAAATGTTTTTTTTAATAATAGTTTAGAAATTTAATAAAACATTAAGGAACAAACAGCCAAATTCAAAAAGGCTTTGGTTACTTCTCATGTCGTCTAATCAGGGGAAAGTAAATAACAATTAAAAGGAAAACGTCATTTAGTTGGAGATTTTCGGAAAAGCTTTAATGGTTTGTACACAGAAATTTCCAAGAACTATTTTTCCCAGTAGGATTATGAAAGACCAAAAAAAAATTGAAAGAATAACAAATTGAATACTAATAGCGTAGACAGACGACAGCGTTAATTTGCATTAGCAGTCTTAATTCAAATTAACTTGTGAATTATCCCCATCGCAATGTGTATTAGATTTGATATAAATGCACGAAATCGGACTGAATTTATACTGAATTTAGCTTTTTCAATATGGCAATGCTATTGCCACTCTCTTATCGAGTGGAATACAAAGCACCACGTTCAGATTTATGGTTGCTAGTGCATGTACAATTCTTACATTATGGAGCAGTTTCAGCAAAAGTAATTTCAACTTTCTTTCAAATATATAGTAAATTTTCACCAACAGCATAGCTGCTAATCGTACTTTTTGCCTTCTATCCATTTGATTTCGATGTAAATGCCAAAAAAAATTAGTTGACAAACAAACAGCTGTTTGCTAAATGCAGAAACTGTCGTCTGTCAGCGTTAAATTTTAATTCACATTAGTGAGCTTCTAATGCAAATTAACGCTGTCGTCTGTCTACGCTATAAGGACGGCATAACTGAATTATATAAATTAAAACAATTTATTATATTTGCGCAATTTTTCGAACTATTGATTCAAAGAAAATTTAGTTAAATATGGCTTGTGTTTCACAATTTAGAAAAATAGATTATTGATTAGATTATTAATCTTTAGTCAGCCAGGCTGTGAAAAAATGGAAGCTGTTCTGAAGGAATGACATTTTCATTGCTTCCAAAGTATCATGTAATTCATTTTTTTATTCGATTTCTTAGGAAATTGAGAAAATTTTTATTTATTCAAGTTTACAAGAAAATATTATTTTTCATAAGTTCTTAATTAAAACTTTAACATCAGAGAAAATAAAATATGGCTGTTAGCAAGTTGTTATTCTTTACAAACCTTTATTTCTATTAGTGCTTCAAATATATATGCTCCTATCGATCCTATAAGGAGCAAGGGGCTTCAAATAACTTGTCGTTATTTAGGAAAAATTAAAAAAATCAAAAATCTACTCTTTTTCATATATTGAAGATACACAAATTTATTGTTTTGTTGTGGCTTTAGCTGTTCATAAGCCAATATTTCATTGGTAGTTAAACCAAATCGACAGTGAAGTGCTTAAAGTTCACTGAAAAATCGACATATGAACAGCTGAAGCCACAGCAAACAATAAATTTTTAAAGCTATAATTGTTTAAAGGATTATTTGGGGTGAATACTTCAATATTAAGTATTTTGAAGAAACGAGCTTTTTACAATTCTGTTGAAGCCAAGAAAAAAGTTAATTCTGTAATGAAAGCCCTTTGCTAAGGTCACTTGGAAATGTGCTAAAATCGCATATTTTTTCCGCATTAAAACTCCTGCATTTTCATGACTTCTTTTAATAAGTTTCTCCCAAATGAATTTACTCTGACATGTATAAATTAATTTAGTGCCGTTGCTATTTTGAGTGATGAGATGGTAAGCGCGTTGACCGTTAAATATGTCATGATAAAATAATAATTCCAAATTCGAGTTCAGTCAACAAAAATAGTTAGTAATAAACAACATTTTAAATAAAAAATCGTTTTGAACATGACTTCAAATCCAGTGAATAGGGTACAAAAATAACAACATCTTTCAAAGATTATTGGAATCATTGCAAAAGATTACAATTTGTGGATCTTATTGTCTTCTGTGGAAGCTCTCTTCCAACTGGGCGATTTTGGATTTGGCAGACAAACTATTAATCAATTGTAATGTAATATAATGTAATATAATGGGGGTTTGGCCCTTTGCACTGCGACCATTGTTGATCTATTGTGCTTCCCCTGTCCCTAGCAGTGCAATACGTTCGCAAATAGGATCAGATCCTTCAGTGGGAGCATTAGCAGATCCTCTTCGTATATGCATGTAGAGTCCTGTGTCTTCTGTGGCACAATGCCCCACAATTTGCTATCAAGTGTTCCATCGACTCCTCATCTTCACCGCAAAATCTGCAGATGTCCGTGTCAGATAAGCCCATTCTGTATAGGTGGGCTTTGCAGGTGTAATGGCCTGTGAGCGCCCCTACCAGCGTCCGTAGGCTTTTCCTGTCCAGTCTTAGAGCCAGATCCGCTCTCCCAGCGTCAAAGCGTAGGAATTTCTTGGAGTGACGTAATCCATTGATGTCATTCCAATGTTGTGCAATCCTGGACGATGTCCAAACTGTTAATCAATTAACATCAGTCATAAATTTGACAGATTTAATTCAGAACTCGAAATATATAAACTCAAGCACGATACTGTCGTATTTATAGGAAAAAGCGCTTCAACAATTACTTAACGAGATTATAATAATGGAAAGCAAGAAATAAATATTGAAGAGCAACGAAAGTGGACTTAAAATGTATGATTTTCTGGAGAAGATAAAACGAAGTATCGGAGGAATGAAAAGCAGCCAATACAATGCATTATATAGGTTCAGGCGGAAATAATCTTGAATGGTTAAAAAATATGGAACAATTCTTCTATAAAATTATTTTAGATAGTTAAGTACTCCGTGGGTTATCATTTCTATATAATGTGTTTTAGTATCCCATCCCCTTCCAATACGACCGTTAATCTTCGTAGGAAAATCATGTTCTTAAAACTCAATCTTACTGCTGTTCATTATTGCAGATTTCTTCGGCCTTTTTTAAACAGATAAGTTTAAGGAAATTTTTTATAAATAATTTGCTTTAATTAACTTCGATATTTTTCCACTTCTTTATATGGCTGGCTTCATCAGGGAGTCTGCTTTAAATTTTAAAATATTTTATTTTACCTTCGTAGACTAGTAGGTAGTGTACTAGACTCGTAGTGCGAAGGTCCCAGGTTCGAATCCTGCCGCAGAACCCTGGCAGTTTGTGTCTGATAATTAAAGGGAGCGCACAACAAGCCTTCACTGGCTTAAGTGTATGTCGTATGACAAGGGTTATCACACCCCTCCAATCAACCTAACCTTAAACATTTTTAAAATGTTTATTTTAATTTAAATATTTTATTATAATTTTGGTTGAACAACTCAATTATAAAATTTCCTTGATGTAGTGAAAAAAGTGCGAAATAACGAATATAATAAATAAAAATTATTATAGTAAATTTTATCCAAAGCTCAATCGTTAAATTTCATTTTTCTTTAATATTTATTTTACGAGCTTCTTTATTACAATATCCTTTTTCCAATTGCAATACGTCGCCTTTTAAATTGATTGATCCTAATTCCGCCTGCTGTTAATTGATTAAAGATATATATGCTGTTAAATCCAAAATACGTTAAATAAAAATGAGGTTTGTGTCTCGGCTTGTTGAATTCGATTTTATCTTCATACAACTTCTAAAATTTACTTAACAAATTTAATAAATTAAGGACTGATTTAATTTCTTAAAGTACATACAATGTGCCATCTCATATATGTCATTTTGTGGCGGTAAGCCACAAAATTTTATAATACCCCAAGATCTGCAGCAGTCTTAAGTATTTGCCACACAAAAAGGATTTTCTTTACTTTTCCCAAAACATAAATTCCAAAATAAAGGAACACAGCAGAGACTACAGCAGCGTTTATTAATAGATTATATATTAAATATATAAGTACACTTTTATGCATCCACACATACATACACATATATTTATAATATAATAAAAATAATCCATACCCAGACAACACACGTACCATTGAAGGAGTTTCTTTGGTTTGAGTTTTTCTTATCAATTTTAATTGAACGAGTAAGAAGTTGGTGTTTAAAGTTTAAATTTGTATTGATTAAGAAGTTCTTTTAAATTTAATTGCGCATTATATATTTAAGGGAAAGAGGATGGGCGTAGATGGGCCTTCTAAGGGGAAAATTTAGCCCATAAAAAACTTTACCTCCTTATGGAATTTCTAACATAAATGGCATAATTTTCCTCTTCGCCACTCATTCTCATTTTTGTTAAGACATTTAACATATTTGTCATTTGAGTCCTAATTTTATAAGTAAAGGAGGGAAAATTATACGATCCCTTAATACTAAAGGTACGCTTCTCTCGTTTTGTTGTCCTGAAACTACTACATTCCATTTGTATTTATTTTTTACCGACTTCAATAAAGAAGGAGGTTATCGATTCATGTGTATTTTTTTAATTCTTCTAATGTTGTGCTCGCATAACTTTATCACTTGTAAACCGATTTCCTTTTTTAAATAGTTTGCTTGCCGGTTGTAGTAATTTTTTAATTGATCACCCGAAATATTTACTATCGTGTTTCGAAATTATTTATTTTTTTTTTGCAAAGATTTGCTTGTAGTTGCTCCCATAATTTGTTTTTTTTTTTGGAAAATCGGACCGGCACTTCATCCCCTCCCCCGAAATATTAATTATTGCAGCTTGCAGTTTGACTTAAGTGGAAAGGAAGTAATGATAACGTGACGCCGATATTTATGGACATATTTTAAAAAATTTTTATTTAAGAAGGTATTTAACCTTTGCTGGGAGTAAAATATATGATAGAAACGTATAATATCGGATTTGAAACTAAACTTATTGGCTCTTTGTATTGAAGTCGGGTTTTTCCAGAATTATTGAATATTTTTGTTTATTGTTATTTTATTATTATTATTAATTTTTTTTTTTTTTTTTTTTGATATGGCTTTCATGTTCAACAAACATTCGTCATACTAGTTCACTGGTTCCTTGCAGATCATAGCTATTATGTACCGGAGATTATTTAATTTCTTATTTGTGCATAATTGTACGAACACAATGCACGTTTTGCATAATTTATGAACCATCCATGGCCCAGGCTTTATATCCAGATGGCAACTAAATAAATTTTGTTAAGCCTCATTCGCGATAGTTGTCACATCTATATGATATTCTTCACACTTATACTCTAAGCAAACGAAAAAACAATGGTTTGAGCCACTCACACAAACTCTTGTTGACGACGTCATATCAAATTAAAGCAAAATAATTTAATAATTCTTTAATAATTTGCACATGTACACAAAAATAAAGCAATTTTTCGTGAAAGCTTTAGGTCGTGAACAAGAGCTGTTAGAAAGCAAATGACGGTACAAGTACCTGAGATCTAATTCTTCAAAAAATTATTGGTGGAGGCGGCGGACTAAAAAATTTTTTGCAGGCGGATAAAAGTCAACTGAAGTCGATATTTTCTGTAACATATTGAAAAATAAAACTTTTCTGGACATTTTGTCAAGGAAATGTTTAGAGATAGTGAATATTATTTTTAAGTTTTTTCAAAAGAAATTTATTGAAAAAATGGTAAAAATGGTATTTCAAAATTGTAATCATATGTTAAGCATCTTATAATAGACTTAGCAGCATAAATAACACCTTTTATTTTTCGTGCAAAAAATATGAAGTTTTTCTGATGGAATACGGCCAGAAAAATTATTTTATAAATTGGCAAAACATACAAATCCAAAGGCATTTTTGATGAAATATCGAAGTTTATACGAATTATGAAAAACATATTTAAAAAAAAATAAACAATAAATGATTTTGTCAGTCAACTTGTGGCAACAAATATACGTCTTTAACTGTGTAATACAATAGTTTTATTTTATATAAAATGTTTTTTAAATATTTATAAATGTAATGACAAATCAGCCAAATTTTTTTCCAGGTACATTTAACAAACAAAAATTTTTGCAATTTAAGCTCGGTTTAGTCATTAAGTTTTCTAAATGCAGCTGACAAAAATAAGCCGATTCAAACCGCTTCTCCGGAGGCAGTTTCATCAATAAAAGTAAAATCAATGGCGGCAATAAATTGTCTGTTTGTCAATCGAATTGGACCTCTGTTATGTACAATCAGCGGTGCCAAATTAGTTCGCATCATAAGACATGAGTCATTCATCAGACAAAAATTAAAAATTTTGTTGGGAAGTGTAATTATTTCATATTACGAAATAGGTCTCAAAGAATAATTGAATACATTTTTAGAATAACTATGAATGAAATAAATTAGCTAGACATAACTGTCTGCAGATTATTATTCGAAGTACAGTGGGCTCTCGCAAATGTGCATACCCGAAATGTGAGATTTGAATGACTTGGAAAAGTGAACACTTTGAGGCGTTGACTACTCTAAAACGTAAACAACGTCAACAATATTTTTAGTAAGTTTTTGCTTTATTTCTTCCTTTTTTTTCAATTTGGGGATACACATTTTATGTGTACGAAAACCTTTTTTCGAGAAATATGTATGTGCATTTGTAGGCTGTTGCCCTACCGATTTAGTTGTGCATTTGCAATAGAAAACATGAACAAATTTGGAAATGTAAACGCCTTTGGAAAAAATTTGTTCACATTTTCGTGAGTTCACTTTATTGGAAAGAAAATCATTCGAAATCCCTTTCAACTTAAGATTAAAACTGCATGTTTACTGGGTATTCTGTACAGACACGAGTCGCCCTAAAAGTATAACGAAAGTGAAAGAGAAAAATTTAGCAAAATTAACAGTCCAAAAACGAATGCGATAGATATACAAAAGAATTATTATTTTCTCGAGAATTTATTTATTTATAGAGTGCATATTAAGAGGATTTACGCTTAATCTTTTCATTTTTTGCTACGAGATATCCTTGGAAATGATATAATATTATATATATATATATATATATATATATATATATATATATATATATATATATATATATATATATATATATATATATATATATATATAAATCATATAGGCCTTTGTACCACATACATCAAAGGCAATTGAGTAGGTCTCGAATACTAAATTGTCTTTTATATTAAATCAGTGGGGACGTTTGCTGAATCATTAATTAAGACTGCAAGTAAAGCTAACTAATTTAAGAATTTAAATATGAAATATATTTTGCAATAATTTATTTTTTTTTCAGTAGAATCGTTTTCTTTTAATTTTTTAGGATTTCACAAAATTTATAAAAAAAATATTCCAGATATTCTCCCCAATTAATTGTTTAAAAAATTTGTTTATTTGTTTTGCGTTCTACATATATGTGACATTTCTTTAAGTAGACTTTAACCAATTTGTTTTTAAAGCATTCAACCTTGTGAGATAAAATTTTTCGAGTAAATCCTTATATGTAATCCTTATATGTTTAGAAAACTTTAAGACAAAAAACACAAACAATTTATATTCGATATGAATCTATTTAATTTTTCTTCCAAACTGTATATAATTAGACGACCTTTGGGTAACAATTTGTTTACTACCCAAACAAAAACAAAATTATTGATCAAAAAAATCATTCGAGATATTCTTTTTATCAATTATTTTTATGATTTCGCAGCACCATCTACCCGACATATAAAGTTCGACAAAGAACTTTTTACGCCACTTGTTCCAAAGTTTATCATTTGGTTGGATTGTCTATATACAAATTGAACATGATGAGACAAGACTGAAACTATTAAGAAATCTATTATTTTTAACTTGAATATGAGTTCCATTTCTGGCAAGAGGACATCACAAAATAGAGATGTTCTTGCATTGATAATGATTAGCCCTCATTGAACTGAAAAGTGATCAGAAATTACACCATTTCCGATTCATTATCTTGTCATTTTATAGACTCTTTAGGAAGCTCTTTCCTTGTTGGGATATTTAAGATGTTTCTAATTTAAGATTTTATGTACTACATGCTTCTTGGTGTTGTAATGTTGTATCAATAATAAAACAACAACCATAGAAGACAGTGCCAAGGTCATTCATTCAATTTATCTTAGTTATTGTTTTTTGTTTTAATTGAGATGTTAGATTAAAGAAATTGCTCAGCTTCAAACAAAAAGTCTGAATTGTATCCTTTTGTTTATTATAAACATCTTAATCGCCAAAAAATTTAAATGCAACAGACTTGCCTCATGCACTCACATTTTTATTTTTAAAATGTCAAATGGCATAAACTTTTTAATGACAAATAACTAAAGGATGTAAAATAACAATGTTGATTTTTATTGCTTTCACTACAACACGAATAAATAACGTTTCAACAACATTGCACACAGAATCAAGCAAAAGTGTACACGTACAATGCAACAACGACACATTTTTGTGTGAAAACCTTGGAAAATAAATGAAAAAAAAAAAAACAAAACAAAATAATAATAAAAATATGAAGGGAAAACAATAAGTAAATGCGAGCATGTAGTAACAAAACTAAATGCTGGTATACATTTCCTCTTGTGCTTGCCACATAATGAATGCGTCGTAACACACATAGACACCATCAGCTAACAAACCATGTAGTTGAAGCTACAGGGCTGAGAAAACTTTTGTAATTGTTTTTTATATCCAATAAAAGAGAAACTGCAAAGGAAGTCATGAAAGTGCTGAGACTATCATCCAGGAATAAATTCTCCCGATTTCCAATATTTATAGATCCTGAATCTGTTTTCCATATGTTGAGAAAAATAGGTTTTTTTAATATATAAGAAAAAATATATTTAAAAATGAGAACAGAGCTTCACAGATTTGAGAGAGTAATTTTGCTTTAAATAAAAATTTTGTTCATTTGTCTTCCTAAGAAGTTGGAAAAAAGCACTAGTGGAATTTTGGACGTAAAAAAGTCTTCCCTTGAGAATAAATAACATTTTTTTGCTCAATATATTTGGTATTCAAAAGCTTAAAATATTTAATATTTTCTCGTCTTCAATCCACGACCCAAGCAAAATTGTACGATAAGTTTAACATGTACGTGTACGTGCCTGCGAGTCTGCTAAGGGCATCATATGCCCTAAACGGTTGGACTGATTTGGTTTTTTGGTTTGCAAGTTGTATGCAGTATTTTCCTTCCAAGTTAATTCTATTTTAGTTGTTCAATAATCGGGATTTCGTTTGTGTTCATCAACTCCTTAGTAGACTTTAACCGTCATATTTGTAAAGCATTCAACCTCGTATATAATAATTTTTAAATATATGAAATACGATATTTAAATCACATGTGAAAATTGCAATTATATATAATCAAAGTATAAAGGTTTAGTACAAATGACAGAACAAACAGTTTGTATACGATATGTTTTAGAATTAGTGCTTTAAAAATTCATTATTTAATATGAAAATATTCAAAACCTAAATTACCATATTGTATTTAAAGATTTTTTTATAAACATACGAAGTTGAATGCCCTACAAATATAAAGGTTGTAACCCACTGAAGAGTTGGTTAGAAACTCCGAAATGTCGACATGTGACCAGCTAAGCCCACAAGAAATAATAAATTTTTGAAATACTAAACTGGATTTGTTTTAATCTCAAACCAAATAAAAATATTGTTATAAATTTAACGCACGTGTCGCTTTATCTAGTTTTGCCAGCGTAGCTCCTTGGTTTTAGTATTAAAACACTTTTTTTTTTGATACCGAAAAAAAAAGTTCATTATCCATCCCTGGCACAAAGTGATGTCACGACAATTAAACTACATTCATGCATGCACGCAGATACATATTGCACACATTTAAAACTTTATATAAATTTATGGCATTTTCATTGTAACTAGAGGGTGTCCTGAAATTCATGAAGAGTTTAAAAAAAGAGACTACTAAATTCAAATAAATTTTTTTTTAAATTAGTCCAAAATTTCCTTTAATTAAGTAAGACGTCCATACAACTCGAACAAATTTAAATAAATCTAATATAAACTGAACTTCAAAATATGTAATGGTTTCTTGCAATGGACGGGAAAATTTTTAAATTTCAAAATATATTTTCTAAAAACATTTACTAATGTTTTTTAAACTTTAACACTTTAGTCATAAGAAATGTTTATTTTGGTAAGAGAAATTTAGTTTAGAAAATTAACTGTTTGAGAATAGTTCACAAAATTTTACATACTCAAAATTTGCAAGTTGTAGTTCATACTTTGCCTTACTTTAGTAGAACTATCATGAAGTTAATAAAAAAAAAATTCTAAAAGCTATTCCTTAAGAAAAATTAATACAGACTTACACTAAAGAGAAAATAGTGGAGTTAGGCTCGTAATTGGTACATGACCACGCAAGGAAATAAATAATTTCGTTATTTATTTGGAATGTCTCTAGAGACAATCAGGCAAAGTTCTAAACCATTGAATAAAAGGTTGTTGCCTCGAGCCCAGTACGATGAAATCAAAAAAATTAATTTTATAATTCTTTGCTGTATTGTGAATGTAAAAATAAAAAAAAAAACATCAGCAATCTTCCTCCAGTGAAAAGAATTTTTAATTTTTGAAAATATATTAAGGAAATTTACGAACTAAAATTTAAGAAAACTACTGATGCAACTCCTCATCGTAGTAAACACTTGCCTTTACATTCATCCTTGAAAAAATGCTCTAAGATTATTTAGAAATTTTGAAGAATTTGCTAAATCCGGGTGCATGGTCGAAAATTTCAAAAATTTCCAAACAACAAGAAATTCGCAAAATTCAGTAAAAATTTTACTAAAACTAAGTAAAATTTTCTACAAAATACGGAATATTTTGCCGATATTAAGAAAAGAGAGAAATGATTGAAAGAGTTTCTTAAGGCCAAAGGCAGAGAAAGATTAAGAATTGGGGTTTGAACGAGATGGAGTCACAGGTCAGACAGCTGCGTCCCAGTATGACTTTCTTGCGCGAAAATTTTGGCACTCGAATAATATCGCGTTTTTCTAATTTCAACTGCCCACCGGATTCGTCTGAATTAACTGCTCCCGGTTTTTTTCTTTGGGGTTACCTTAAGCATAAGGTGTACGACGTTAAGCCATGAAGCATCCAATAGCTTAAGGCCAATATCTACGAAGAAAAGAGGGCGCTGAGACCCGAAATTGTAGCAAGAGTTATGGCAAACCTTTTGAAAAGAGCACGCCAGCAGGTCGAAGCGAACAATGGGCAGCACTTCGTTCACATCTCTTGTGCTTGCCTGAAGGCAAGTATGTCCTTCGAGAGTGTCCTTTACATTTTATGGCTTGCAAGAAAGTTGACTTGAATGGAATTCTAAAGGAATATTAGATGAGGTTATGAATGGACTAGCACCAGTGCTTTTGACGAAATCTTCTTTGAAGTTTTATTTCAATATGGCTGAATTTCAAGAACAGAAATTTTAATCTAAAAAAGAATATTTCGAAAAACTTCCAATTGTAATTGTAATGATCACATCAAGAACTGCTGGGTACCTGCAGGTATAAATATCGAGAGAAAAAAATCACTCGTCGTTAAACATGTCAAAAGAGGTAGAAAAAGAGGGCGCAGGAAGTTTAATGCAGGAACTATTTACGCTCTTGTTTGCTTTATCGCAATTATTGTTTTCTATCGATACGAGTGTGAGCACTTATTGTTTATTGACTTTTCAATTTCTGCCTTTTGTATATTAATAAAGTCGATAAATTGTTTTTTTTTTGTCTGTTTCCTTCAGTTTGTTTTGCAGTGTTTGTAAATCTTGATATATTTTAATGGCAAATTGTCATACTTATTCAAAGTCAACGTGGAATTGTTTGCCGTGAAGTAATGTTAGTTAAATATAAAGAGGATTTCAATTAATAAATAAAATGAAAGATCCTGATTAAGCAAGTTAATTTATATTAATTTTTTATTTGCCAAGTGAGATAATCAAACAGCAGTAGATTTTAATGATTTTCATTAACCAGCAGTTAAAAGTTTTGCGATTGATAATAAAGGGATTTTTATTCAAAATGAGAGAGACTTGAAGATTTATAACGAATTGCTTATAATGTTTTTATAAGATTATTTTTAAAAATTTTGGCTCTACTCTTGTCGAAATTAAGACCTTTTCCAATTCAATTTCAACACTTTGACGTGAAGTGTCTGTGAAGACTAGATGATAAAAAAAAATAAAAATGATTTGAAAACATCATTAAGAAGTTATTGAATATCTCTATATTTTTTGACCTTTTTTATAACAATTTTAATTAGAATATTATTTAAGCTCAAGGTCTTATGGAATGGTTAAACAATTTTGTTTTAAAAATGTCGATATTTTCATACTCATTGAGTATCATCTTCAATTTTCCTGCAGATGATACTCAATGCGTCTCTAAATATCGATATTTACAAATGAAATTGTTTAACCATTAAATAAGACCTTCAGCTTAAATAATATTTTAATTAAAAGTTATTGAAAATAGAAAACGAAATTTTCAAACAATTTTTACAATCCAGACAGTCAGTCCACTTTACCAAAAATTGTTTATGGACCGTCTGCATTATGAAAAATAAAACAAAGTACAGATAAAGGAAATCGGAATTAAGAATTTCAAGCCAAAATAAATTTTAATTCGTAACAGAAAGCTTGAAAAAATTAAAAGTATTTTAAGCCAGACAACCAATAGTTGAATAGATTTTATTCCCTTGATTTTGCTGTCTTATCAGCAACATAGAAGGAGAAATAAATGTTGAGTCCATTGTGGACCGCATGTCTCAGGACGAAATCAGCTGGCGAGCAGTTGTAAGGTACTGCGAATACAGTCTGCGGAAGGAGAAACCTGTATTAGAGGCAGCAGACCAGGCACATATCAGCTTAGGTGGGGGCCTAAACGTAGGCCAAAACTGAGATGATGGCTAGAAACCAAGTCAAGAGGAAACCACCCAGAAGTAATGCATGACAGTGGTTCCGGGCTGAAGCCAATTTCCACAAATAGGATACAAGGGGGTTTTTTTAGTCACTATATCAATATGCGATGCCAAACATAACGCGAACAGTGACGACTCCGTGTCCTTTCTTTTCCGCAAAAAAAAAAAGAATTTAGCAACATAGAAAATACATATATTCGGGTGGTCCAAAAGAGTTGTTCTCTTTCGTGTCCTAAACTTTTGAGATATAGGGAGAAGATGTTTTTTTTATTATACATTTTTTATTGTTTATTGTTGCTGAAATTATAACAGCTGTGTCATATTTTAAAACAAAAACTTTCTTCATTTGACCTTTAAGTCTGTTAATTCTTTAAAGGAAATGAAAGAAAAAAATCTTATTTCCACGCATATTCTTTTAAAGAAAACTTGCATTAAGTTGTCTCTATTAAGTTTCTTTTGGTATTCTTCGTAATTCTTTCCATGTTAATTATTCGTAGTGCAGGTCAAGTTTTCTCTTGTTGCCATTTTTTCCAGAGTATTTTTTTCGCTAAATTCTTGTTCTGAAGACTTCCAATAAAAATGTTTGAAATTTTCTTTTCTCAACTTCTAATCGTATTAGAAAAATCTGTAACAGTTTTTTATGAGTGCTGCTGCTGCAATATAAGAAAGTTTTCTTAAGCTTAATATAAGCAAAAATATTTTTTTCTTTTTTTTTTCTGAAGTGATGGCAAGTAAAAGACTTCTTTTGTTGTATTTAAAGCGACAAAGGAAAAGTTAATCATTCCGAGTCGAATAGAAATTTTCTTTATGAAAGTGGTGCAACGGTTTTTACTCATTGAAATTCCGTTTAATTAAAAACTTGTTAAAACAAACAACAAACAGTTGCTAAAATTTTCGATTTTAGTTTATCTAAATTAGGCTGGTGTTCTCTTTTCTAAAAAAAAAACTATAACACAATCAACTCTTTCAAGGAGAGAAAAAAGGATTTGAAAGGTTCATTAGCCAGTGAAAGTTAGTAAAGGGATTAAATTAAATTACAAAATAAAAACGTTAAACTCTTTGTTTTTCTTAGCAATCAATAATAAAACTGTTACAGAAAATGGCATAAGACCCTTCTTAAGCCTTGCAAGGAGCGATGCGTTTTTTCCGAGTCGCTTTAAAAGTTGCTTTTCCTAAAGCACTTACATACTTATTTTAATGTCTTATTTTAATCTCTTCCACAATAAAGACCGTGTTGTTAACTAAATAAGTTTATATTTTTTCATTGCACTTTTGCGGTTTTTTAAAGTTTTAAATCAAAGAGGAAGTTAATATACCAAATAACTATTACATGGGGTAACGAGAGGACTATAATACTTATGACAAAAAGCCATACACCGGAGCCAATAAAATCCCATTGTGTGCTCCCACACACAAAAAGATTAAACCTTTACGCTATAGAAACTCTGTGCTGTGAAGAAAATTCCTCCACTCTCTCCCTTTAATATCCTTGATAAAATAAATGTCAGTTGTTATCTGCAAAAATTATTAGATTTTAACTTATTATACAATATTAAAATATTTTTAGCAGAAAATCAGTTTTGGCGCTTATTTTCCTTAAATGTTAGCAACATTGAAAAGGTTTTTAAGCAATCTTGAATTTCAGAGAATAAAATAAATCAGGAACGAAAAAAGTCACTGTGTATGTTTTTCTATTCCAATTACCACTCTACACATCTTGCCAACAAAGAAACCATTTGCCTGTAAAAACGCTGGATTTGTTGCAAGACTTGAATCATAAATACAATATTGAAGTTGATGTTAGTTAAGGGCAGGTCTATAAGCCCTTTCAAGAGGCATCTGTCGGTTGGTTTCTTGAACAAGCTGCCTCATTCAATTTGTGTGTGACAGCCATTGATAGCAGATTAGCGCGCGATTCGAGGAGAAAAAGGAGAAAAAAGTGAATTTCGTGTGCTCATGAAGCATTATTTTTTGCGGAAAAAACCATCACTCAAACCAAAGCCAAGCTTGGTAAATACTATGGGGACTCTCCACCATCCACCGCAATGGCGGAAAAAGTGATGTACAAGCATGGAAGCTGCCGAATGCTCTAGACGCCCTGTTGTGACCTCTACACCCAAAACATTTGAAAAAAAAAATTCACGATATAGTGTTGACCCATCGGAGATTGAAAGTGCGAAAGCATATCACATTAGAAAGCTCTCCGCAAAATGGGTGCCGCTTTTGCAGACGGTCCACAAAGGCAATTGTGTGACAACTTTGCTGGAGTGTTTGGTGTTGTTCAAGCGCAATATTAACGAATTTCTGCTCCGTTTCGTTACCGTGGATGAGACGTGGAGCCACCTCAACACACCAGAGATCAAACCATAGACAAAATAGCAGGTTTCCCGGAATGAATCGGCGTTCATTAATGCAGCTTGAACCAAAAACACACACATCTCAACACATAAAACTCAAGTTAAAGAACTTAACAAATTATTTTAAAACCAAGCAACGTGTGGTATAATTGTAATTGTGTATGAATATTAAATAAAAATAAAATGAACCCTTAAAAACTTGACAACTTGCTCGATATCATAATAAAGAAATGTGTGTTTCCTCACTCGTACTTAAACAAACTTTAATATTGGCAGAATGAAAAAGTAACAAACGCCTTTTGATGACACAATTAAAAAGTTCTTAAAGCTGACATAATAAAATAATCAAAAATAATATGGACTTACAAAATTAACAATGTTTAAAGGAACTGTTTTGCTTAACATTTGTTTCTTGTCCTTGATACTTTGTCTCCTGGCATTAAGCACATTTTTATGATTCTTGCCTTGACTGTTGTAATTGCACAGTGTCTTAAATCTTATTTAGTCCTGCCACGTTAAAAATTGTGGTTAAGTTTTTGTGCTGGAACTGCCATGAGCAAACATTTGCATTTAACTTAAGTAACAGATGGTGGAAAAAGCCACAAAACTTTATAATTTAGAAGAAAATTAAAAATAAAAATCAAGAAGAGAACTTGTCATAAGTCATGCGATGGAGGAAGGAGTGTTTTCTTTTTAAGAAAAGTAATAAATTGAAGTGTTAAAGTACAAGATATGGTTTGGTTTTTGTTTCGTAAGGCCTGTGTGCATTCAATTAAAGGCAAAAAGAAAATACTTGGTTCAGTTGACCATAATAAAATATTAGCATATCATATTATTATTGTTATTAATAAGGCTTGTGCAAAAATCACATTGTTATTTCTTATGTTTATTGGTGTAGAGATGCCATGAAGAATACATTGCCCCATCTGATTTACCGCCTAAAAATTTTGATGAATTGTATAATTTTATTATATTTGCTATTAAAACTTATCCAGAATATTGTTCCAATTCTTATATTCTCTATAATTTAAAACAAAAATAGTCCAGCTTTGAAACACAAAATTATTTGGCGTTAATGATGCAAATGCAGATGATGATTGCAACTAAATCCCAATAATGGTGTGGCAACTTTTGACTCAACTCTGGTTCAGTTGCCATTCATTATTCTGTAAATATGAATTCGACAGTGGAAGTACTCCCGGCTGTTCCGAAGCTCAAAGACTTAAATCAATAAGCGACTTGCAAATCAAAACATTTATGGCGTATTCATTAATGACAAAAACGTTACACATATTTTGCTCCACGTGCTTTTGTTGTTCTGGGGACGTATTACGATCGATATTCGATATCAAACGTAATTTTAATGCATTTCAATAGAAATTTATTAAAAAATTCCAATTCATATCGAATGGCGTTATTTGCACATCAGTTTCCTAAAAATAAGCAGTAGTGCGAAAAGAAATTGTTCATTTTCAAATATGTTGCACATTAAATATGTCTATTTGTTGCGACTACATGCTTTGCACTGTATTTTATTTCAGGATTATAAACTACACTATTTTTCAACTGTGTTAACTACCTTTATTGCACATATAAGGTTTTTCTTTTGTTTTATTTGCGTTAAAATATATATTTTAACATTAGATCCCAGTGGAAAACAGTACAGAAGTTGTTCTTAAGGAATGACATTTTCATTGCTTCCAAATGATCCGTTAGCACACCTTTTTGACTTCTTCGGATCTAACAGACAAAATTTTTGATTTAAAATAGGATTAACTCCTCTTTTGTAAATAATATATATTTATTTCTTTAAATCTACTTAAAAACATTATTATTCTTCAATCAATAATGATAAAAAAAAACCAAAACCTTGACTTCTGGTGATTTTTTGTGCCCTACAGATGTAACAATTATTGCCAATGGCAAATAATACATCTTTATTTAATATAAAATTAGTTTCTAAACAAAAAAAGTCATAAAAAGCTCACTTTTCTCAACATAATGATGGCAGCTTCCAAATCGGTGAATAAGAGTCGAAAAATAGGACATCCTGCAATAACAAACGTATGCTAAATATATTGCAAATTATCCTAATTTGGATTACTTCCAGTTTCTAAGTTCAACATTTTCTTGACTTCTGTGGAAGGTCTTTGTTTCACTGGGATATTTCAAGCATCCGTGGTTGTTCTATTGTAAGCATGAGCGAGAGTGTCTCCACTTTTATGCCAATACCTTTTTCACAAATGTAAATGCCACTTATTATGCCATTTATTATTTTATAAAAAATTTTAATCGCGTACTTAAAACTCTTTTGTATGCTAATCGTTAGCAAACAATTTTAATTTATAATTCACTTTCATACATTTTCAAAAGCAAGCAAATAAAATGTAACACCTGTTTCTATTTTCGTTTGTATTAATTTTTACTTGGCAAGAACAGGTGTTGTAGTCCTTTAGGATATGACGACATCTCACATTTTAAATGGGCCATAGAAATGTTTTTTTTTTATTCCTTCCTGAACAAAAGACAATTATGCCAGAACAGACACAAACAAAAGTCTTACTAGCAAAATTATTTCCATTCTTGCTTTTGTTCAAAGTATTTTCTTTATTAAATGTTTCTCCTTCAGGTTCCATAACTTTTGTCATATTTCGTCTTCCTTTAGTCATGCAGTCAGTCGAAGACTGTCTCGGCTGGCTGTTAAGCCTGAGAAGCAACAATGACAAAAAATATATAAAATCACTTTGAAAATCCAGAAAAGCATGTAAAGACCAACGTTAAACTTCAGAATAATTTTGTAACTTCTGATACGTGAAAGGAAAAAAAGGCAAAAAAGCAAGAACTTGGGAAGCAGATTCCAAGAGACAAGAAGCAACAATAAAGTTAAGGTGTTAAGTGTGATGTTTAGTTTGTGCCAACTGACGAACAAACAATCAACCAGACAGAAAATTTATCCAGACAAATAGGAGACAAAAGAAATTAAGGAAAATAACCTTTTTTAATATAAACATTTATATATTTTTCCTTAAAATTTTATTTCAATAGTATCAAATAGTTTTGCTGGTGTAAAGTAATATTTTAGAAAAATTTAAATAATTTTATTAGCACGCATTTAAAAGGCATTTAATTTATTCATAGTGGATTATAATTTAGTCGATTAACCTAAATTTTACTGATGGCTGCAACAACAAAAAAATTACAATCAACAGAGAATATTTAATAGTTGACAGGCAAATTTTCTTCGGTTTATTTTTTTCATATTTTAATACAATTGTTAAATTTCCAAACATACACACGTTGTCATTTGTGTTTTCTATGTTAATATTTGCAACAAAACGTGCAACATTTTTTTCTTCATATTTTTAAAGTATCGTATGAAGACATAGATGGGTATGCTAATACAAATGCAATTTGATTATGATAATTTATATTAAATTTCATAATTTATTCAATTAATTATACGTACGCATAGATTTCTAATAATTCTGCCTTTTTTGAACCACTAAAGTTGCAATAAAAACAATGTAAAAATTGTGAATTTTCCATCTCTGTTTGTGGAATCACAAACGACTGCTTTTTGCAAAAAGAGCCACACCCAAGAAAGTATTTTGCCGAGAGTGAAGAAATATACCCAATTATAGTTTTGTATAAAAAAAAAATAATAATGAAAGTGCGAGTGCAACTACGTTCAAATTTTTATAATGAAATTATAAACTATTTAGTTATAAATTATTTGAATAATTTGTTAATCTAATATTGACAATAAAAACAAATATTGACAATAAAGCAAAATTCCTTTCACAGCAAAAAAAAATGTTTTTTCATTATTTATTTTTTATGGTCTAGAAACCCTGCGTTTTACTTTTTATGTACATATTTTATAAATTTATTTATAAAGTATATTTCTTTAAATAAATAAATATAAATCAAATATTAATTTTGTATAACTGATTTATATTTCTTGCGAGTAATTGCGTGCTCGTAAGTCAAAAATTATTTGAATAAATAAATCAAATTATTTTTCCATATTTGCTTTTAATTGTGAAAAAATTTTGGAGAAATTGAAAAAACAACAGTGCAAAATATGAAAAAAATTACTTATCGCCAGTGAGGCTTTATGGTCGTAAGAATACTATATCCGATCTCATTAGTAATAATAAATCCTAAGTTTTATAACCTTGCCCCTTAAGTAAATTTTAATAATATTATCAGTAATATTGATGTAATAACATTTTTAGCAACCGAACAAGAATTACTGTCGGTGGTTAATTGATGAACAACTACAACGAAACATGTCACCAATGCCTCAACTCAATTCCTAGGCTTTGCTTTGTTGCGCCATGCAGACCGAAGCAAAATATGTACCATTAACCGAATAGAGAGGGATGTATAATGCCTGAAATCTACCTCTTTTTTTTGTCACACATCAAATACCAGACCATAGAACCTATAAATACTTTTGCCAACTATAAAACTAACACCTACTAACGACGTATTTATAAATACGCAATTTTGGCAATTTGATGACTTCTTTAGAAGCCCATTTTTATTGAGAAATAAATGTTCCAACATTTGTAAATTTGATTAAAAATCTAAAATATAAACAAGCTCATAGCCAAGGCAACTAAAATAATTTTTCGAAATATTATATGCCTCCCCACAAGTGCCACAACTGTGCATATATACATGCACATACAAAAATATTGGAACACCCACAACACTCGCTGTTGCCACACAAAAAAATGGAACATATATAGAAAATATACAATTTAATATATTAAAATTTGATACTAGAGCTCTACTGATGGTGAGTAAAATTAATGGAAGTTTTGTTTCTTTTTTCCAAACCAAATGTTAATGTTGTACGCAAACGAATTAATTAGACATACTTGCGTTATTAAACACGACTTGTTGGAAGTTGTCAATTCAATTTTAATATAGAAAGTGCGTGAGACATGGCATAGACTTTGCGTCAAGATGAAACCAAGTTGATGGAATAACATTGTCGAAATAATAAGGTCAAACATATGCATTTAAAATAGAATTATTATGTAAAAACATAACGTATGATTAATTTTAAAATAAATTAATATTAATTACACGTATGAGCTGATGAAGGAGAACGTTTTTACGAAGCATGAAAATTTTTACCAATATTTCCCCATATGAAATACGTAAATAATGGAAACAAAAGAACTAGAGAATTTTCAAGTTTAAAACAACACATCTGAAAGGAAATTTACCATGTGCCTCAGAGTGGGGTTGGTTATTAAAATTAAAAAAATTTTAGATTTTAATATGCACTTATTTTTAATTTATGTATGTAAAAGCTTTTGTCGCTGTCACGTCAACCCCTGAGCAAGTAATATTAACTAGCGTACTAATTGTCGACAACAAGTGACTGCTGTTGACCAGATAATAGTAACAAAAGTCTGTCAATAGTATTCAGTTGATATAGACAGCGAATATAGAAGAGCAAACTATTTGCTGGCGTGATGGTGTGACTTCAAAAAAAAAAAAAACATTTCTTTTGTTATTTATTGTTTATTATAAGCCAGTCGAATACTCAGAGAGCCGGATAACTTAGTATACAACCGTGTTGGACATGGCACCATTCCTACAATATGTATGGTCTCAAGACCTGAAGGTACAGCTGACCCCTATTATTAAATTTGTCACATCTTCCTCTGACGAAATATACAGCGGGGACGTCTAAAAGAACGTTGCTGTGAATCGAACTAGCATGATTTTTGTCTCCATGGACGGCTCCAAATTAGATTGGCGTTATATATGTCGAAGATATAGTCGGAATACCTTAACTCTTCGGTGTTGCAACCTTCATCACATTTCAATCCAAGATATTTGCCTCAGCAGAAACTTCCAAATCAATCAATTAATTGAAAACTTTAGTCACCATTTATGTATATAGTCATGTAGCTATCAAGGGTAATTAAATTAAGGTGTATGCTGGTATGTATTCAATCTGCGGCCCTGCTCTAACAGCATCATATCGCAAAAGTATGAGTTTCATGGCCATCGAATGATTGAAACATTTTAATGATAAAATCATTTCATGTGCAATTTGACGACTTTTGATTAATTTCTTTGGGAGAGCGTTAAATCCCCCTGTTACGCTGATAAGCTTTCGAGCAATTGGCGGTCAACAGAATGTGCTATCAATACCTAATCTGGTGATCATTTGTCAGCTATAATTATCAAAATATAAATGCCACATAACTTCCCTCTAGACAGAATAAATATTTCATTTCATTTATTAATTTTATGTTGTTTTATTTGGAATTAAATTTTGGTCGCTCAAGAGCACATGACTTTTATAAATAATTAGAGATTTACTTATGAGTGAATCTCCTTGGTCATATTTTTTGAAGTGACATTTATTGTTAGCAATTTAAATACGTTTAAATTCTTGGAGCTTTGTCTATGAATTCTTCCTCAAACAACCCAACCCCCCCCCCCTCCTGTTTGTTTCGCACAATATAAATTATTCTCTAGCATTAGCAGAAACAATTTTTAAGCATTAAGAAAACTACTTGCGCCAACAAAATTTAAGATTTAGAAGGACAATTGTGGGCTTATTTTTTATCGCCATTAAAAATTTTACGGCCTTTAGTAATTTTTTCCTAGACTCATCATGAAGTCTTTATAATCTGAAGATAACATCTCATATTATGTATGAAGTCATTGCAACTTCTAAAACTGGTTAAGGCAATTTCTAAAAATGTCGTTACATTGCGACAAGGGAAATTAAATCCCACAGATGACTGGAATGGAAAAAAAACTAAAGTTTTTTTTATAATGGCACAATTTCTTGTTATTGGAGAATTATAAATTCCCAAAAAATATAAATTTGTACTTTTGAAATCCTTGTTTCTTTACAAAAGCCACCATGCTATTCCTTCTCATTTCCCGCTCATGTTTCATGAAATTCTGTGTCAATCTCCTTGGGGACTTCTTACTTTTTTTAATTTAAACTGTTTTGATCAGATATTTTATAGCTGGGAAATCATAAGAAAATAATTTCAGTTAAAATAATTATATATACATGATCTGTCAAGCATGACAATCATTCACAGACACTCAAGCATATTAGTCCACCAAGATGCAGAAAGGAAATAAATTAAAATAATTCAAATGTATAAAACAAAAACTTTAAAGATATTAAAAATAAAAAAAATATTTGTATTTTAGGTTTAAGATTTCTCTTTATTTATGAACATTTTTCCTGTTTGTGATTTTTTATTTAAATTTAAATGGGCTACTTTGTTCAATCGAAGCCAAATTACATGTGATAGTTATCAAAGAACAAATTACACCATAACTATCACATGTAATTTGGCTTATAAAATACGATTGAACTAAGCAGCCTATTTAAATTTAAATAAAAAATCACAAAAAAATATTTGTTCAATGCGCAAGACTCCCTTGTATTGTGTATCCTTTAGTTATAAACTCCTTTGGAACACACCCCGTGAATAGTCATATGAAAACATGAAATTGTAATGAATAAATATTAAGCGCCAAATATTTTTTATAACAAATAAATTTTGACTAAAATTAGATAAATTTGTCTGAGTGTATAGGCACCACAATTGCGCATTATATACAGATAAAGTTAAGTTTTGATTCGTCCACATGTTGAAAAAATTTCAAGTGATTATTCACACAGATAAATAAATCCCAGGTATGGATTTAATATCGTTTTTCGAAAATATTTAAAATAAAATTGATTTGTTGTGTCAGTTCATTTGTCATTCTTGAGTCGTGTCGTTGTCAAACATGTATGAAAGCGTTTCCGTAAGTAAATCTGTTCTTAAATGCAATATATTCATATCTTAAAAAACTAAACATTTTGAATTAGTTGGGAAAAAGTAGTCCGCAATATTATCTTAATATGTATAGGGTCTTCCAAAAGAGACTTCCAAATTTTGATATTTTATAGCCGCCATATTAATGAAGCTACATTTACCATGGCTGTCGTTTATTGAATCTGATTTGCCAAATCATCATGGACGAATACAGTGTTCAGTATTATCTGCAAATTATATATGTATATGTTTTATTAAAATGGGTGTCCTGTTCGGGCAAAATTTATCCCATTCAGCGATTAGGCCCATTTCTGGATAAATCGGTACTTCAACAAAATTATAAAATAATCTACATAAGATCCATAGGCATCCATTTCATCCCGTAAAAGTCACCCTTTGGTGTTGATTTTGGACTGGCAACTTCATCGGTCCATATTTCTTTGAGAACGACGTTGGACAGGTCGTAACCAACAATGACGGCCGCTATAGTCGATGATTATCAACTTATTTTAGCTTCAATCGGATGATTTGGACACCAAACATCATGTTGTTTCAACAGTATGGCGCTGCGTGCTACGTATCTCATGCTTAGACATTCTGCACGAACAATTTGCGGGGATGGTCACATCTCAAGTGGAGATGATGTGAACTGGTCACCGAAATCGTGCGATTTTATTTCATTATTCTTTTTCTTATGGGTTTGTCTTAAGACGCACGTCTACGCGAATAAGAAACAAGCGACACAGCAGCCGTCAAAGCCAACATAGCCCATGACATCGGTTAAATTCAGTTTGTGATTTTTTTATTAAATTTTAATAGGCTAGTTAGTTCAATTGTATTTTATAAGCCAAATTACATGTGATAGTTATCAAAGAACAAATTACACCAAAGACACATGTGTAAATCATTCTGACAAACACTAGCAGAACGGAACAACATGCTGTTTTCGAAAGCCGCTACACTTTCATCATCAGCGTTCTTGTGTTTGGTCCACTTCTGTGGTGTCAGTTGATGTATATTTTAGCTATTTATACAAACTTTTTCACTGTAAATAGAATACGTGAATTTTTTTGATTCATCGTATTACAATTTGTGAAAACTTTTTTTGTAATGGAAAGCCCAAATTACACCTCACTAATTTACAACAGTGTTGCCATTGTTATTTATTCTTTACCAACTATACACATGTGTTTTAATTTGCTTATTTTGTTTTTAACTTATGACAAACTTGTTTGGTTTGTTACTATAAGTATGTATATTAATTTTTTTGCTATAAGCCATTAGCTTTGTTAATTTATATTTTT
This sequence comes from Germaria angustata, assembly GCA_963681545.1. Classification (NCBI taxonomy): domain Eukaryota; kingdom Metazoa; phylum Arthropoda; class Insecta; order Diptera; family Tachinidae; genus Germaria; species Germaria angustata. The sequence goes on along the minus strand of OY812998.1, from coordinate 44,330,237 downwards.
AGGTTTAAGATTTCTCTTTATTTTCGAACATTTTTATTGTTTGTGATTTTTTTATTAAATTTTAATAGGCTAGTTAGTTCAATTGTATTTTATAAGCCAAATTACATGTGATAGTTATCAAAGAACAAATTACACCAAAGACACATGTGTAAATCATTCTGACAAACACTAGCAGAACGGAACAACATGCTGTTTTCGAAAGCCGCTACACTTTCATCATCAGCGTTCTTGTGTTTGGTCCACTTCTGTGGTGTCAGTTGATGTATATTTCAGCTATTTATACAAACTTTTTCACTGTAAATAGAATACGTGAATTTTTTTGATTCATCAAATTCAGTTTGATTTATGCGCCAGATTCATGGAAAATAGGTGGCGCGTCACCCAACGAAGACGTGGCAAATATTTACACGATGCTATAATAATGGCTTCGATATTTTTTTTAATTTAAAAGATGGGAAACGCTTAATGAAACACGGGGATTATATCTAAAGCTAAAAATTTCCTGTTTTTTTTTTTTTTTTTTTTTTTTTGAAACATGTCGATGTTGCGTCTATATAGCGAAATTTCAATTTGTCAATGCTTCTTTAACTTCTTATTTTGGCCCCGCCAAAATTTCTCTTTTTCATTCAGACTTTTTTCTTTAATGAAATTTGCTGGCAGTTTTTTTGTGTCATTGAATTATTTTATTGCCATAAAATGCCAGCAACTTTTCCCAAACCATTTAAAGTAGGGAAATATATATTGAAAAAAATATGTCCTTAGAATGTGATTTGTAGCATAATAATCATTTGGAACTTTAACGCAATCATGCAACTCCCAGCTGTTGATATATTCCTAGAGCAAATTGTAGGTGCGTGATGCTTGTAAATTAATTTCCTTTTGGCTAAACATTAAAACTGTGTGGCTGTCAACAGTACGCATCATGAATATGAAAAACCAAACTAATGAAAGTAATGTAAAGGTGTAAAATAAAAAAATTTAAGAAAGATAAGAACAATGAAATAAACAATGAAAGGAAAAGAAATCAGCCAACCTAAATCAGCAAATTTAAAGGTCATAACAACATCAAACCGCCTACCACCATTAATGCTGTACGCGAAAGTGCGTAAGAGAATTTGAAATCGTTAATTGGTTGCGGCGCACGCAATAAAAAATTGGATTTTTTAAAATGTAAGTTGGTATATTTTTGAATGGAGCTGGAACCTGAACCAGTATACAATTTTAGACAATAGCATACGTTATTCTTGAACTGAACGGACATTAAAAGCTTAAGAGAGGTCTATAATTTTGACTAAAAATTCATAATTTTTATTTGGTTTGTTTAGAAAAAAACCTCATTTGCCTGTGTCCTAAAAGAGTTTTTATTGTGTTTTATTCTGCGATTATATATGTAATTTTATAATACTTTTTAAAATTTTATTTTATATAATTCCATTTTATTTTATTTCATTAAATTTAGTTTCTGTTGTGGGTGCTAATTTTGTTCGATTTGAACAGCAAATTTCCATCCAACATATGTCATGTGTCATAAAACAAAGCGTCCCCTAATATAAACCAAACTCTTGGAATATTTTTTGTCGACCTAATGCCATGGCAATTAACTGAATTAAAATCCTCAAGTCAATTAAAATTAAAATAAACTTTGCCTTCTCCACTTTTAATTAATTCATAAAAAGTACACCGATTCTTAAACAAACAAAATCTCTTTGGATTTCCCAGACAACAAATAAAAACCAAAAATCTACAATAAAAACATAATTTTTTCCTCATTTTTTCATTCATAAAAGGGAAATCACAGCCCTTTCAGTCGGTTTATTTGACTGTGTGCTTGTGGCGGTTTAGAGCGCGTGTGGCAGGAAAAAAAACCTACCTTGTTTGCTTAAAATATTATAAAAAACATTTTTTTTTGTTGTACGTGTTACACAAAAACCATAACAGGACAACAACAAACTATAAATAAAATAAAGGCAAAAAAATTAAAAACAAAGAAACAACTAAAAGAGCAACTAAATAGTTTATTGAGTAACCGACCAGCAAAAACACACCACCAGCCAGTAGAGAAGGGAAAATTTATTAGAGCGCACAGTGGGGTCAACGAAAAAATATGTGGTAAGTTGATACTGATTTGAGGGAGCAGTAGAACATGTGTTTAACATTCAAGGAGTCACAGATTTGTAAATATTTCTTAAGGCAATGTAAATCCTCAGGAAATTCTTAAATAAAAATTAAAAGAGTCCACAAAAAAAGAGAGAAAAATTAAGATTTTTAGTTGGTTATTTCGTTTTTTTTCCTATTGCGTTCTACTCTTGGGGCTTTATTTTATATGAAACAACACCCCGATTTAGGTAGTTTCTCTTCTACGGCATAGTAAAAATTTATTTAACTACCCAAAGCATAACCGAGTTGTCCTCCAGACGGACACACTTTCGCCTTCAGCCATATGTCAAAGTTGACTTCGCTTTCCCAAGCATTTCTGCTAAAACGGTCTTCGATATATCAGCTCATTAGTAGCCCAGGCGTAAGGCCTGGTCATCTATTCCATACTAAAAATTTTTGTATTATTTCATATGAAATAATTAAAGTTTTTATTCGCAACCATTTCTCACCAATTATGGTTTTTTTCACAGACATTATTGGTAAAAGAAAACATATTTCACATAATATTTTATTTGTTGTGAATAAATTTTTATATTTAAATTTGTATTTTACTTTATAAATCGATTTTTTATAAGTATGTAGCGTCATTTTTTTTTTAAGTGATACAAGTCAAAATTGTGAGAGTTGGTCTTACAAAAACGTCATGTCGTTTTATTGGAGAAGTAAAGTGCTCCTTAAATTTTTCTAAAGATAAACTGTTGGATGTTCAACACGTCAAATTGCTTTGGCATATTCAAAATTTTTTTTTTTTTTTTTTTTTTTTTTTTTTTTTTTTTTTTGTTAAAATCAACTGAAAAAAGAATTAAGGTCATGTCCTTTAAATAAAAACTTCTTCTTCTTACTAGGAGTCATTTCTAATTTAAAGGTCTAAGCTACAACCACGGAGTGGTCCTCCAAACACTTTATCAGACCCATATGGGTAAAGTCCCATATAGGTCTGTGGTCAGCCAGAAGTATGAAGTTCCAAGTTTATTATGAAGCATTACTTGGCACATAAGAACCAACAACTAAAAACAGTGAGAGTCACACAATTCATTAAGAAAGAAGATCTCGTGTGCAGCAAGTCCGTAAGATAAAAAATATGAATATAGTCGCATTTGACTAGAAATTATTTTAAGTTGCGTTTCAATTCACTGCACAGGACAATTTATAATTTGTCTTGGGCCAAAGTAGCGCACCTCTTCACTTTTGCAAAAAAAAAAAAAAATGAACAGCTTGACTTCCCATTTATTAATACGATCAGAACTCATTCACAAAAATGGTTAATAAGTACAATGGAGGAGGGAAGCGGGTTCTCCTTTGCATCTCACCGCATTTACTTATGTAAAACCTTCGTCGTGGTACCAACTGGATATATTCATCGGGGGCAGTTGGTTACTTTTGTATGCTGAAAATACAGACCTCTCCGTGAGCACTAAATTGTGCTTTCCCTGCGGGGTTGGTTATAAGGACGTTTTCCTAACACTTGTATGTTACTACGTAGTCCCTGAAATACGAAGGCTTTGGGCGAGTGTATAAGAAATAATGTAAAGGTAAAAGCTGGCTATGCTTTCTCGTCCGGAAATGAAGTGTTACCAATACCTCAGGTTTCCACGGAACCTAAGATTGGGGCTTCTTAAATCACGGACGACCAGGCAGCACGGAAATCAGTAGCCCTAGAACTTATATAGTTTGTTGGTTAAAGAAATTTGAGACAGAGTGTCAGTTAGACTTCTAGTTGGCTGGTGCTAAGCTAATAGAAGCTTTGCCTAAAATCAATGGATGTTAGATAGATACAGGTCGGGTTTACCCAGTGTTGAGAACAGCGCATATCACCGTCATATCAAATCATTCGTATGTTATCATGAAAGCAGAAACTTGGGATTCTTTAAGCGTAGCAAGTTGGTGGAGCAAAATATATTTATCCTCCGCAAGGTCGCAACTTCCAAAGTACTCATTATAGCTTCTCTCTTACAGCAAAAGTGTATACTTTATGTTCTTGGTACTTTATAGTATAGTACCATTCGAACTTTATCTGATCTGAATGGACCGCTTACTCCACAAATTAATAATAATCATTCAATATATGCATTCCCAGAGTAATCGGCCCTTAAAAAAAAGTTCCTCGTAACCATGCGGGAAGATTCCTCTCAAGCGAAAGTTACCTCCTGCATCAACGTACCATGTGTTAAGCAAACAAAATTAAATTTTAAAAACTTTACAAAAAATGTTCTACAATAGTCGAAATATTTTTATGTAGAGGAATTTTTACCCCCACCTACGTCAGTGGTTAGTTAAATCAACTCTAATTCACAGCAGTGTTTTTCCTTGCACTACTTTCTATTTGGGTTTTCCTCTGTTCTTTTTTTTTTCATTTATTTATTTAACTTTTATTCACATTTTGTCTTGTTGTCTTTTTCTCCGCTGTGTTTTGTGCTGGTGTAACATTTAAGCAGTTTATGAATTTGCACTGCCATAATTTAAGACCAGAGAAATAAATGGAACTACAAAATAGTGGCCGAGAAAGAACATGTATTTTTGTTTTGCTTCTTATTCGCTATTTTTTATCTACTCTTTGTAAAAATTTTATGCTCGTTTAGTTTTGCAATTTATCATGAAGCAAATTAGTGTCAGTAGAATTCGGTCTAAGATAGTGATGTAGCGAATATTCGTATTCGTATATATTTTCCTATTTCATGACCCCCGGATTCGTGTTCGACAAATTTAGACGAATATTTGTCGAATATATTCGTTTCAAGAAAAATATACAAAGTTTAAAAAAGAATTGAGTAGGTGGCACCAAAAATTTTAACTTGAAATAATTTATTTATAATAAAATAAATTTTAATAAAGTTTTATTGGGAATTTTTAATAGACACACTTTATATTTGCATATTTCACTGGTTGCTCAGGCCAGATCAATAGAAAACTTAAAAAATGTTTTTGAAATTAAGAAATATTCTTATACCAAACACTCATTCTATTTAATTAAGAAGCCTGTTAAAAAAATCAAAACTAAAACAAAACTCCTACTCATATTCTACATTGGACAGCTTTTTTCTAGCACTAATTGTACTTGAGGTAATGGAATAAAAAATTACAAAAAATTTATATCGAAATTTATTGGAAATGTAACCATAAAAAATATGCTCATGTTGAGTATAAATTGTTTGTTGTAGTATTTTTTTTTAAAGCATAATATGGTTATGTATTTTGTAATAGTCATATACGACAGAGAATTCTCATACTGTTTTTGATTTGTTTAGCATAAACGTATGGCGTTGAATGATCTCAAACTGCTTAAAGTTCACTGACGAATTGGTTTTGTGACCAATGAAATGTTGGCTCAAGCAATAACAAACAAATTTGAAAATCTATCTATATATATAAAATGGGATGTGTGTATGTATGTAAGTATGTATGTATGTATGTATGTAACGTAATAGCTCCAAAATGGCTGGGCCAATTTTGACGAAATTTTCAGGGAGCCTTCAGAATACCCGGTCGGGTGACACTGTGAAGTCTGATTTTTGGTCTGTAGGCGGAGGGGCGAGGCAAAATCCAATAATTCATAAAATGATAACGGCTTGGCCGATTTCTGTAAAACTTTTTGTCTGTTGTTTATATTTTCGAGGAGAAGGTTTTTATGGAAAATCCCTCCGGAAAAGTCGGAAAATTGGAAAAATCTAAAATCGAGTTTTTGTACGAAATTTTCTTTGAAATTATTTCTTAATGGCTTTTCAAATGAAAAAATTGAAAGTTTGTCTGAAGGCTTAAAATTGGGGCGAGGCGAAGTTCGCCTGGTCCGCTAGTTATATATAAAAATATAGTGAGTAAAACCAAATTATTGAATGATTCAAAGTGTTAAAATAATCAAAAGTTTGCTGCTTTTTTTTCTAATATTAATTTTATAAGACTTATGCAATAACTAAATTATTAGTATTTTTTTACCGAAAAACATGGCAAACTATTTAGTGGTCTGCTCCAGATTGCAATTCTATTCTACTGATCTATAAATTATTGAACACAAGTATTTCCAACGAAATGTCTTTCAAAATATCTAGATTATATTTTGATTATGAAAAATACAATAATTTTCAATTTCTGAATATTGAGAATATTTTTTTTGATAAGTATCAAACCAATTACATTTTCTAAAAGTTAAAAAAGAAGACTTTTTAATGTAAAATCTCTGAGCCATAACATGATAATTTATGCTATTAATAATTATATAGCAAATTATTATTAAATTATTCAATATTAAGATTTATATAGAAGCTATCACTTTGATAACAACAACTAATATATGACTATTGAGGACAATGTAATGTACTATAGTTTACTCTTCTGAGATTATGATCAGCCCAACCATGTTTTATTTTCGAGTTTACTTACACAGATTTATTGATGCAAACATAATAGAAAATTATTTTGATTCCACAAAAATTGTTTTACTGATAAGAGTGTCCCACAAGTCTGTAAATGGTAATGGTATACTAATGAAGGATGTATATTCGAGTTCCGTTAAGGATATTCTTAAGGTTCTCTACACACGAGTCAAGGTTTCTATTGCTCTGCTCCTTAAAGCAAGTTACAATATAATTATTTTTGTTTTCTTGTTTTTCCAATAAAATAAGAAATAAATAAAAATAATTATTTCACTGATAAACTTTAGATTGCGGCCAAAGTTATTAATTTTAACTGATTAAAGGAAAATGCTGTGTTACGACTGTCAATATCTAGTTCCCCTAGTAACAAAAACAAGCTGAGAATACATGTTCACATACAAGTAAAGGCAACAAGAATAAATTTGAAAAAAAGGGAAAATAAAGCAAACAAAACCCACACAACAAAAAAAAAATACAAAAAACAAGGTAAACAATTTATTTAGAAAAAATAAATAAATAAATAAACAAGAACTAAAAAGAAAGAAACAAACAAAAATAGCCACAAGCAAATACAGACATTTTAAAATTTATAAATGAACACTTCTAAGTGTTTTTTACCTTCAGTATTTTCGTTTTGTAAATCGATATCTATCATTCGACATGTGCTGGAATTTCGTTATTTTAAATTTTAATTTACGCTAAAATATTCAACAGCAAATTTTTAAATTTCGATTTATTTTATTGTTAAAAAATTTGACGAAAATTTCTTTAGAATTTATTTGACATATTTTCATGGGTGGAGCTAGATATTTTATGTAGGGGGTCGACGGTAGCAGTAGTAGTAGATAAAATAATGAACATTCTCGAATTTTTAGGGGCGGGCACAGTGTGTTGTTGCTGTAGAGGGAATGACCCAAAACGCAAGATACTTGTTAACATTATTCGCTATTGATACATACGAAAACTTGATAAATTGGTCCAAGCACACGCCTACTACCGTCTATATATTATCAAAAAATCTTGGTCTATTAAAATGTGTTTTAAGTCTACTACTCTTTGTAGTCTAATTAGAAGTTTCAAACGGTAACGTTGTCTGAAATTTTTTAATTAAAAAGGTCTCCTAATTTTTTGTAACATTTATCGATATTTCGGTACTCATCGAGTATCATCTTCAGGATATTTATTTATTTTATATAAATTGAAAAACGTTAATATTAAATTAAATTTATTAATTAAAATAAAACGGTCAAAAAACTAGAACGTATATATAAAAGTATCCTATGTACAATATATTAACATATTTGTATGTATTTCAAATATTTCAAGAGGCAACCGTTTTTTAAAGAAATGAATATAAAATCGCTTAAGAAATTTCAATGAAATTACTTTTTTTCTTGGAGATTTTATTTTTATTTTAAAAATTTATGCAAAACAACAGTTTTGTTCGATAAATAACGTTGCAATGTAATTTCCAATTGTATTTTTATATTCAATGCGTTAAATAAATAGTTCTGATTGGAATCCTTATATTTTCACAAAAATATTGTACATATTATCCCACTGGTAAGTAAACTTTTACCAGCTCTCATCTCGGAAACCGATCTATTCATTACCTTTCAACATTGAATTGTATCGCACTTACACATAAAATTCACTACATGCAAGATTTTTTAGCAAAATCGCTTCACGAATTCGGTTACCGGGCAATAATCCGATTAAATGGTTTTTCGATAAAACCAATTTTTCTCTCAAACAAAATAAGTTACTTTGGTATCAATTAAATATAAAAGGATCAATTAAACATTTGTTCATGAGGAGCAAAGAGTTTTACGTATACGTCATTAGTTTCTATGAAAATTATTTTATAACTCATACGCCAACTGTGACCATTCATAAAGGTCTTAGGGGAATGCAATAAAGTTGTGGCTTGAGTGTGTATCATTTTGTTAACTTATAAATTTGAAATGGCACTTAATCGAAAAAAGCACAACCCTTTCTCACAAAAGAACAGCATATGAATTTTTTTATGCCCTTACATTTTGCTTCTAAAATAATAAAACATGTCAAAAATTCAATTCTTTCAAAAATTATGAATAGTTCATATTGAATAATAGCTAAAAACAAATGTTTATTTAATGCGCGTTAGGCAGTCTATTTAAAAAATTGATGGGAAAAATAACCCGGAATAATTTTGATACATTTTATACACATACAGTGGAGTTGGATATAACGTACTAAATCGAACGAGACAATTTAGTTAGTCATGGACTAGATATCAAAATTTTTTCCTTGAAATAAAAGTAAGGAGGTTGAAATAAACATATCAAAATTCTTATTTTTTTTAATACTTGTGTAAAACGTGTACACACAAATTGCATATATTTTATATATATTTTTTAAACAAATACCATCAAACAAATATTTTTAATGGCTTAAAAAATTATTGAATATTTAATAAGGCTACTACTCATTTTATCGAATTTGTACACAATTTCTATTATAGAATTTGTTTAGTGCCAAACTATGGATTCATCCTCAACTGCAAGCCTAAGAAAGGATTAAGGCTCCATTAATAGAAAACAATGCTATAATGCTGCAGGCAATAACCGATAGACGGGGTATAACAAGGGGCCTCAATGGGCGGTTAGAAGATCTAGACTATGCAGATGACATATGTCCCCTCACCCACAACTTCACCGACATGTCCGGAAAACTACAACATATAAACCGTATCGCCAGGAACGCCAGAGAAAACTAAAGTCTTGCGCATAAATACAACCAATACCTCTAAGTTTATGTGAAATGATGCTGAACTAGAAGATGTTCAGTCATTCGTATACTTAGGTAGCGTCATATCTTCAACCGGCGGCTCCAGTGAAGACATAAAAAGTCGTATAAATAAGGCAAACCAGACATTCGGAGCTCATTCATTAGCAAAACAAAACTCCGCCTTTTCTCTTCAAATGTACGTTCCGTTTTATTATATGGGTGCGAGTCGTGGAACACGTCAGCTAAAGACATGCAAACACTTCAAGTCTTTATAAATCGGTGCCTGCGAAAAATACTGGCTAAATGTCATCTCCAACAAGGACCTGTGGATACGAACAGGAGAGCTCCCTATCCGTGTACAAATAGCTAAGCGAAAGTGGAGCTGGTTTGGCCACGTTCTGAGAAGAACGGACGATGATATTGCGAAATTGGCGATTGAATGGAACCCCCAAGGCAGCAGAAGAAGGGCCAGACCAGCTAATACTTGGAGAAGACAAATTGAACTTGAAGCGAACTCTAACAGAATGTCATGGTCTGAAGTGAAACTGCTGGCACAAGACCGATCAAAATGGAAAAGCTTTGTTATGGCCCTTTGTTCCACCATGGAACTACAGGAATGAATATATATATATATATATATATATATATATATATATATATATATATATATATATATATATATATATATAATAGACAAAAAAACAATATAAAAAAATTTACATACATATAAATCACAATATGATAATTTTATTTTTGATAATTTTTTTTTAATTCAGATCATTAACATATGAGTTGCTCGCTTTCTAAAGCTGCTTCAGGTGTCTAAAGGGAACTTTTCGGAACTGCAAAAAATACCCCCTTTTTTCTGATGAAGAATACTAGTTAATTGGCTTTTTTCGAAAGTGGCATAAACATTGTGCCAAAATATTAACGGTCCGCCTTTATTTGGAAAGCATTTGGAAATAAAGTCCCATTCATGTGTCTTTTAGACTGATGCAACGTTGGAGTATTTTTAGAAACTTTCTTTTGAAAAGAAAAAGTTTAGATCGTAGCGAATTCAAAAAAAAAAAAAGTTAGAATAGGATTTGGAAGGAAATTAACTTTACATTTAGGCAGCTTTTTGAAGTAAATGGATTTTTTTAGGCAGCTGCTCTGGAAATTGTCAAGTGTAGCAGTATTTTACCTACAAAGCAAATATGTACATGTACTTTGAATCACAAAACACAAAAGCGCTGAATATCAATAAAACAAAACTTGTTTTAAATTTGTTAGCGAATGGGGAATTCCCACAATCACACGTAACGTTATTCATTACGTAGGGCCATTAAACACGTTGTTAACTATTTAAAGAGTTCATATAAAAAGCTTTTGACACATTGTGTATGTCTGTGTATGAATTTAAATTTCTATTCATATAATAAACTGTTTTTGTTAATATTTTGTGTAATGGCACGAACTGGGCTGGCACAAGGGACTTGTACTTCATTATGAAATGTTTAAGGGAATATAAAAATTCAAAAAATATATGCAGTAAAAGTTTTCAACAAAAAAATAATAGTAATTATTTGATATAATGTAGTTAAATAGGAAAAAGTAAGAGATTTTAAAATTTAATTAAATTATTTAAAGCAGTTGAAAGTATTTCTTTTTTAAACATCGCTTAATCGCTATCAGTTTCAAATCATCTCTATGATATGGATAGTTTTTCCGCCAGCAAATATACTCCAATAAATGTAGTAACACACATGCATACATACATACATACAGACATAAATGAATGAATGAAATACTGATTGAATAAAAAACGAAATTGCTGATATTTGCAAATAAAATAAACGCACACAAAAGCATACGCAATAGCGCTTTTTATCCGCATTGACATTTTTTATTCAAACCCAAGACACTATCGATTGAAGATAATCAAAAAATAACAACAACAAAAAACGACTTATACAAAAGCGTGAGTGATTGAATGAGTGGCAGCGACTGCCTGGAAAAATTCTTTAGAAAAATATTTATTTCTTAGGGAACAATGATGGAACAAGAGTAATGCAATATGAACAGATGAAAGGAGCAGATGGCAGGCGATATTGAAAGCCAATTCACATATTCAATGCCATTTGCTTTCTACTTTTCTTTTTTATTCGTTTCCTTTCTGTTATTTTATAGGAATAAGAGCCCGGCATTTGGGGCAAACGGCTGGAAATGGAAATTATATTATTTTCTTTATCAAATGGCCAATTAGGTTCGATTTAAGTAATCAAAAGGAAATCAGTTGTAAGTTGAATGTATGTGGAGAAAATGTTTGAAAAATAATTGCTTTATAAAGAAAACAAAAAAGGGCAACAACCCACTCATTAGGAGAAGTACGGGAAGAAAAATAAAGCCGAAAAAGATTGAGATCTAATGGCAACGATAAGGTTAAGAAAAACCAAATAATTGTGACAATAGAAATGAAATTTAAATAAAAAAAACTTTGCAAAATAATTGCTAAACGGAAAGTTTCGAACAAGTTATAGTTTTGTATATTCATGGTAATTTTCGCTCGCAAGGATGTGTAAAAGTTAAACTAATTGGAGGTGAAGTTCTACACACGACGTCAGAGATTGAATGCATACGCCTCATCATCATCTTCACATAAAGAGGCAAATCTATGCTAATTAAGGTTTGACGTCGCAGCTCATGACTAAAGACCTTCAATATTTGCCATAGATTCAACCACATCAGGATGCAGTTATCGAGGAACCACAATGAAATTAATTTTTAAGATCCCTCTTAAGAAATTGTTAAAGCCTGAGAAGCAGCACTCAAGATTGGGTTTTTTTTCTGTAGCATATAAAGTGAAGTTTGCTTATAAAGAAAGAATGCGTAAAAATTTACAAGGTTTCTTGTATTGGTTGCTTTAAAAAGATTTCGTTATAAGGGATAATTTGTTATAGACGGCATATGTTATAACCGAACTCCACTGTACTTGATCCATACTGGTGTCTTCTCTAGCTTGCGACTGCGACGACCTGTTTCGTGTTAGAGATAATACGTACTCCACACAGAGTTTAGGTACAGCCATACAGGAACAACTTGTACCATTTCAGTTAACAATTACAGATCGCTTATGCTTCTTCAACGTCCAATTTTGGTTATAGGCTTTAACAACGATGCTACACAGCATTAATTTTTTTTTGAAAAACAGGACCATGATGGAACCAGGAGACATGTTTGTCATAAGCCAGAATGACTACAAAATTTAGTGTTCAAAGTTGAAAATCCTTTTTTTATTTGCAGTTTGGTCCCATAGAATTCTGGGAGGAAATCGGATAGACAAACTGGCCGCCCAAAATATTTACTGTGCCATTTATTTACTGATTTTCCGAGTTATTGAATTAAGAAAATGTTTCAATCTTCCTTGGGAGTAAAATGTAAACTAGAAGTTGGTATTAATCTCATCCATAATTACGGACGCACTTGTAGTCTATTCGGTTGGCTCTTTGCATTGATGTCGGTTTTTCTTCTTCAGAATTATCACAATACAGTTTTATTTCGGTTACAATCACCCATATCGCGAATAAAATTTTACCTGAAATTTTGTTCTTTTTCTTAAAAATTTCAATCTTAAATTTTCCACTGCTGTTGTGTTTGTGTACGATTTTGTTCATGGGGAATAATCCGGACGAAAAATATGTCGGCCCTATAGTCACGATAAGGGTGAATATATTAATCCGGTTCATAAATATGTGAGTTTAAAAATTAATTTTCTTGAAATTATGCAACATTTATTTGCCTCAAATCTTTTTTGAAAGCATTTGGACCAATCACATTCATTTATCGTTATTAATAATTTATAAAATATTCGTTAAAATGGAAAAACTTATGGGACAAAAAAAAAGAGACATTAATGAAAGAATATAATTTCGTTGTTTTTGTAAATTACCCACAAATGTTTTGGGAGACTATAGACGGCGACGCCAAAGCTGACGTAAACATTCATTATAATGTGAATATTTTATTATACAGTCGTAATACTTTTATCATTTTTCCTTATTTTTCCTCATTTTTTCCCCTTTTTGCTGCAGTAGTTAAAGCATGAAAAAGTTTCTGTGATTTTTCGTCTCTAAAGAGATTCCAACTTGGTTTCTTGTCCGATGATGATGATGATGGTGACAATGATAATTATGTTGCATTTAGTTCTACAATGATAATGAAATGTGATTATGATGTTACTGCAGCACTTGCTGCTGACACAATTATTTCTGCACAAGCAAAAGAAGAACAAGAGCATGAGGTATGTGTATATAAATGCTTATATACAAAATATGTACAATTGTCTGTGTTTCAATATGCAGCTCATATATTTACATATATACTGAACATTCGAACTAAAATACAGAAAGCCAAAATAAAATACCGCCACAAGGTGGCGGTTTTATCAATAGCTTTTTCTTTGCATTTTTAAACAAACAATCATACACACTCATTTACATTTACATTTACATACACATACACTAAAAAATATACTAAAATGCAAAGTCGACGACACGTTTTGCAATCAAGAGTAAATTCATAAAGTGCACCGGGTACAAGAGATTAAAGAAGGGAAAACAAACTTAGAAAAACAATTTTTTTATAATCTTTTTGTGGCACAAACAAAAGTTATTGTTTTTATAGACAAAAAAAAAATTCTCTGCAAAGAAAACAGCTGCAAATTTAGCACTACAATACACGTAAATATAAAAGAACTACTGCAAAATAATTTGTTTGTTAAGGACTGGGTACAATTCGACTTGTTTACGTATAAAAGTTTACAAACCGCTTTTTTGCCAGGAATATATGTATGTTTGTAATTACACAGTGCAACACGAAAAAAAATAACCATATATGGACACCACAACGTGATAAAAGATTAAAAAAAGACCCGTGTCTCCCAATTTATCCCAAAGTCATGCACTTTTTTTTATGGGCCGCCAAAGATTTGGGGCCTCGGTATCATTTTCGCAAAAAAGTGATCATTTTCTCGGGCTCATATCTTGCAAACCGTTCCGAATTTCGATTTACTCTTTGAGGCAAACTTGTAGCTCTTGTCATAAAGAACAAAAATTGCGAACATATAAAATCAAAAAAACTTCACCTTCCAGATAAAAATCGCAAAAAACTTAAAAAAATTCGATTTTTTTACCTTTTTCTCTTGTTCAGATCCATGGGTAGCAAACCGTTCAAAATTCAAGGAAACAATCAACTACAAAAATTTACCTAAGATCTCAATAAACAAATTTCTACAACATATAAACTTCCTGGGAATAATTCTGAACACCACTTTATATAACTTTCACCGCGTCACTTTTTTCAGTTTTGCGGCTACCTAAGCGCTACCTAAATGGTGTTCAGAATTATTCCCAGGAAGGAAGTAGGGAGTGCTTGAATAAAGAAAGGATTCAAGGCTTGATTCAAGGCAACAAGAAAACTTGGTTCAGGAAATGCAGGGCTGACTTAAGGCGATAATGGTTTTAAACAAACTTAAATTTCTGGCTTTGTAATAAAAGCGATACCAGGCAGGCTATTATTTTTCCTTGAGAGATTTTCAATACTTAAATTTTAATAATATTTTCTTTATTTGCATTTATTTTCATTTCTTTTTTTCTCATTCGTAAATTAATTTTTAAGCACGATTTTCGCTGCAAGTAAGAGAAAAAAAACTTACATTTAGAATGAGTGTTTTCTTTCTGTGTATGTGTTAGAAAATTATCATACAATAATCAAACGTGATTATATTATGATTTCCAATTAAAAGTATGAATATTTTTTGGCTCATTAATAAGATACTTACACAGTGGTAGTATTTGACTTTTATTTAATGAAAATTTTCTTTGTAAAGCAGGATAGTCCTGGCGGCATAATAAAGGATCTTTAGTTTTTTTTTTCTAATATTAGTACGATATTTTTTAGGTTTTTGGTAAATGATTTCTTTCTAATACAATTTGGAACAAATCCTAGAAAGTTCTTAGACATTTTTATAGAAAACGAATTAGTATGATTTTGAAAATATCCTGTAGAATAGAATTTTAGTTCCGTCTAACAAAAGAACTTTAATAATAAAAGTTGAACGAGAAAACAGGCAAGTTTTTAGAAGTAGCCATACCTCCCTTGTTACACTATACAGGTGTCAATTTATATAAATTTCATTTTTGTATAAGTGTTATAAATGGAAATGGAAATAGAATACGAGAATTTTGCATACACAATTCCAATTTACCATCACCAGCACTATATTTGCTTGTTTTTCTTTTGGCTCTTTAGAAAATATATTTTGAAAATACTTTTAAATTATTTTCTTAAAGAGAGGGAAAATTCCATTCACGTCGATTATTCCAAAAAAAAAAAAAAATTGTCTACCGCTTACTGCCAGAACGTCCATTATGATGATACCTTCAGGACGAAGCAACATGTCACAGAGCAAATGCCGTAATAAAAAAGGATTGTGGATAGTTTTACCTCTTCTGAAGATGGCAGAAGTAGTAGGCCATCAATATTGTGGTTTGATCTTACTAGACTTTCTCAGATCGCAGACATGCAGACATGCAGATAATTCAATTCCATCCAAGTGTAACGTTGCATGGCAGGGCAAACAAATTAAAAATACAGTAAAATAATCAATATCTATTAAGAGATCTGGCCAATTCTGAATTGAATCATAAGCTTAATAACCAGAAATAAACGAAATATCTCGTGCCTTTAATGTTGAGCCTGGATTTTTGTTAACGCAGGCTTAATTAAAGTTGACAAGCTTTGATATAAAAAAGCAAGATGGAGTAGAGCACACGCAAACCCAAAAAAAAATCAATGCTGACTTTATGAGAGAAAAAGTTAAAGAAATAAATCCAGAGATGGAAGGAGACTGAAGGCCAATATATAAGGGGATTATATATCGTGAATTTCGAATGTTCTTTTTAATTTTAAATGAGTATTTAAAAGACTTAAATTCAAAGCAAATAATTCTCTTCATATCAGTCCTTAGTTTTTGCGCAAAGCGGAAAACTTAGCAAAATTCTAATATGCTTTTGCAATCACAACCGATTCTTTATAACAAACGAGTTTAAAATATTAAACTTTTTCCATATCAGTCTTAATTTTTTTATCCTTTAATATTATTTTTGGCAACCCAGAAGATATAGTAAATTTGGTGGATGCGGAAGTACATTTAGCAAGAAATTTTTACTACTCTTTCCATAAACTAATGTTAGTGTGTATGAATGAATGTATGTGTAAGTATATGTGTGAATGTTACGTTACTATGATGCCACTAACTGCTGCATTATCAAATAAAATTTGTGTGCTCGTTTGTGTGCGAGTGTGTGTTTTAACGACATCATGCTCTACTGCATCAACTGTTGTGGCACCCGAATATTTTCTGATGCTGTATTTTCATATAAATTGTCATTAAGTTTTTGCTGTTGTTGTACTTTTTTTGGGCTTGGTTATGGTAGTTGTATTTTCTTTGTTTTTGTTTGAATGAATTGCTTGAATGATATTTTTTCTCCTGCTCTATTGTGTTGTTATTCACTCGCAACTAGAGGCTGTTGAACTATTGACTCTAGAGTGTTTTACTAAAATTTTTAATTTTTTTCTTCTCTCCTTTGTTCTGTTTAGCCAATATTTGTGCCAAAAATAGTTAGACTGATAGATATTTTTAAAAATTTTTTTAAACATATAGAAATGTAACGTGTATAAGAAGAAAAAAATTTATAATATAAACTACAGAATACTATGTACTATATCGTGTACGTTAAGCTTTAATTGCATGAGAAAAAAGTCTTTGACATCTTCAAGTTGCATACGTATAGAACTATTTTGAGTTCAAAGGCCAATGAACGTAAAAGAGGAATTTTTTAACTATAGTTGTTATTCTCGTTTTTCGAGTATTTTTTTATTTGTAATAAAAAATTGTGTTCAATTCTTTTACAACAATTATGGTTGCTCTCTAAAGTAGGCCATAATTAAGGGATTTACGTGCAGCCTAAATGTATGCTATATAATTTTCTTAAAAAATTTTTATAAGGTACAAATGGGATTATATTGGCAGGGCATTTAACGTCTCAATAATTTTGTTTCATACGTGGGAAAAATTCTTAAATAGTGGAACAAATTTATAAAACATAAATTTGCTAAAAGTATACAGAAGAGCATACGGAAGGTTACACAGAAGGATGCGATAACTGTTTTTTGTGTTGTAAGGGTTACACTCTTCAGTAATACGATGAATTATAACATGATGAAATTTATATATTTTTTTATACATTTATTTATTTTAATCGAAATTACTTCGAGCGTATCATCGGACGAGAACTTAAGGTGAGATAAAACATTATTTTGAAGGAGGCCACAGAAGGGACATTTAGAAGAATTTATGTTTACACAGAAAGAAAATATTCAATCTGAACTTTAGTTTTTGTTTCTGATTTTCAGTAAAATTGTGCTAAAATTTTAAAAGTTTTTTTTTTGGATAGGCCGTAGATATGCGAGAAATTAAGATTCCAGAGTTCAAAACCAATATAAAATAAAAATAAAATATGTACAATAAAAAGAAGAAGTATAAGAATTTAAGTATGAACATTTTCTAAATCAAGTCTGTTCCAGTATTGAAAATTCAGACCAAATTGTATCGATCGCGTGGATTGTAATCCAAGAAATTTATTCCAAGGCCATTTCTATCCCTACCTTTTTTGAAACAAGCTTTTTTTGCTTAAAATCGATCCAAAATTCGCTCCTGAGTAAAACCTTCCAAATTTTTTTTAATAATCTCCACAATTACCGTACTTGGAATAAGGAATACATACAAATAACATGTAAATCTATCATATGTTGTGCACATTTGAAACTACCTTCACTAAACAGGATGCGATTGCGATATTCTAGAGAGCATGTGATGGAAAAAGTATAATTTTGGATACAAGAAGTCTTAATTAGTTTTTCCAGTTTGAATTAGTATTTCCGTGATTAGGAAAATAATAAACTATTTTGATGGCATAAAGCTGAGTGGTTGCTAAAGCATTTATTTAAAGGGAAAAATAATCGTCTTCTAGGTTGCCTGCCTTACTCTCCTTCTTGATTTATCTGCGGCAAAATTCAGAGACTCAGAGGCATGAAAATAAATCATTATTTTCAAACTAATATTCATGAATGCCAAAAAGTCAGCTGAGGATTAAGCAAGATTATTTATGCATTTATTTTCATAACACTATTAATTTTTCTTTAATTTTTTTCACATTTCTCTTTAACTTTTAATCATATCTTGAAAGTAGGCACTACTTTAGTTAAACTTTAGTTACTTTTGTATGTTTATAATTTGTAAAGAACTAGAGTGTTAACGGCTGTAAACTTTAAATGCCACTATGTTTTCAACTCAAAAATACATAAAAGATACGTTTCAAAATAACTTTGCTCGTGTTATAAAAGTTCTATATCAAAGTTCTTAATGCTCTTATATAAATACATACATACATACTATATTTATGTCAGTTTACTGATATTTAAAACGTTTTAGCAGCAAAGGGTAAAGTTTTATTTTACAATAATTAAGCAATATTTCATGCAACTTATATTAATGGGGGAAATAAAGCTTTAATATCATTTCCGTGAGCATTCAAATGTTGCTAATTGTGGAACAGCTACCACTTTTTATGATGGGTATCCGGAAAAGAAAACTTTTCATTTGTTGTGAAAACATTCAAAAGACATTGATACTCGATTTTGATTTACTGTGAAACTAAGACAACAGTTAATTTTACTTCATAAATTACACTAGCCTACTTGTTAGCTGATATGTAGAACCATGTAGTTTACAACAAATATTCGTGTGTGATACTAAAACCTGAAGGCCAAAGAAAACTGCGGTACTGATTAACGAGCGAAACTTTTATTTATTTATATAATGAGATTGCAATCAATATCGAATGTTACAAGCTGTTGAGTGAAGTTTTTTTTCGATATTAATAATGTGCAGCATAATTTAAGGCATACAAAATATTATCGCCTGCCTTTAATAAAAATAATAATTTTAATAATCTTTACAACTTATCAAACTATCTAAGATCTATTATCCTTCAAAGAAACAGTCCATATTGCCTATACTGATCAGCATTTGCATTGCTGATGGCCCATTTGAAATATTTAATAAAAACTTTTGAATATTGAAGAGCATATACTGAAACTATATAAAATTGCCACCAATCATAAATTTTAACAAAAGTTGTAATAAACTTACAACTTCTGAGATCTAGATCTATATTAGTTTTATTTCAAACTTAAAAATTCAATAGCATGTGAGTTAAATAATTAGCGAATTGCCTGTTAAGACGTGTTGCTAATGAATAGACGAAATTTCTGTGAGATAAAAATAAGTAATTTGGTTATGAATGTTTTTCGGCTTTGTTTTTATTTGGACCAGGATCAAGGGTTAATTCGTAATAGTGCAGAAGCCAAGAAAATTAATTATACAAGCGGTGATAGATGCTATAATGATCGCAGATATTTGATATGAGCTTTCCCATATGCCAAAAGAATATACATAGAGAGAAAACGTGAATTTTCTCCATAATAATTAAAGCGATTCAGTTGAAGGTACACCATAAAAAATTCTCTTAGTTCTTTGTAATATTATCATTTTCATTAACGATAAAAGCTTCAATCTATACTGATTAAAAAAAATTTACAATTTTCTTATAGTCATTGGAAAATGACATGATTGCGATTGAGTTTCAAATTTAGAAAGAAGAAGCTTTTGAAACAAATACTCAGACAAAATGTTAAAAAATATATTTGGATAATATTTTCACAAACATTTTTTAAAGCCGCTATGAAATGTATAATTTTCGAATTTTATCAACATTTAAATGACAGCAAATTTTAAAATTTTCCAATCAGCCAAGCGAGGACCAGAATTTGTAAAACGAAATGATTTTAAATATCTCAAGAGTGTACGAAAAATACTGGTAATTCATTTAATTTCCAACCTTAAGAAGCGTTTCGTGTTACGAAAGGAGACCTTAAATTGTAAAATATCACTATTTTTCCTATTTTTAACACAATGTTATTTCCTCTCCAAATAATCCAAAAATGTATGCTACGGTTTAAGAACGAATATTACGTATGATAATCGTATGGATTGCATATCTCTCATTCGCACTGAACTACAAAGCTCCCCTAAGTGTATGCATTAGATATTGTATAATTCGTGCGTATAAGTGATGTTTTGTCGCATTAGGCAAACACTAGGAGTCACTAACGAGGGACGTTTTAAGACTGACGTTTGTTTGAGTCTCTTAAGTGGCTGAAATAAATTTGTTTGAATTTTTTTTTTAACTGGTAGAAAATTTTTTGTTTGACTTATTAAAAAAACGAATAAACCGAGATTCTAGTTTTCACCAGACCCGTAAGGATAAATGTACATACTGAAGACCTTTTATATGCACAAAGTAATAAATGAATTACAAAGGATAAGATTTGATACTGGGATAATATTTTACTGATGACTACTTCAGGGCAAGTGTAAACAAGTAAAGGGTACTAGCAATAGTATCCATCTTTGTGAAAACGAGATCTGGGACGAAAATTAACATCAAAAAAAAAAGCGAACATGTTATAGGTACCGTAACGAACAGCCGCCTTATAGGAGACAACTGATTACCGTACAGTGCCTGGAAATAGAATACTGTGGATTTTGGGAATGACCCTAATTGATATATTCACACTTGAACGAAAAAATCGGAACATAATCCGGAAGAAGAGACTAACAAAACACGAATTTTTGCAGAATTAAAGAAATAGCTGAAGCTTTGAAGTAAAAGGCAGATGGACCGTAAGACATATTTCCAATATAATGTGTGAATATACGATTTTCCAATTTGTTATACAAGACAATGAGCAGAGTTCCGTAAAGTGCTTCCCACCGATGTTCCGAAAATCGACCGTCAATGATATGAAAGTGTTATATTTACTGGCAGCCATGAAATTTTATGATGTTAAAGTATTTCTGGTTTTAAAATGACTAAATATTTTTTTAAATTTATTTTTAAAACAAGTTGAAGTTTTTTTTACCAAGTAAATTATTTATAATTTTTTCTACTATTCAAATGATATTTAATTATTATTATTAAATATTGTATTTCAAAAGTCAAAGCACGATATAACAAACTAATATATTCTCGGAATTCTTCTTTATATTAAGCAACTTGTCAAATATTTTATTAGATTTTCGCTAAACTGACATGCGTTGTAGCGAAATTTCACTGTAAAAAAAAAATGCCAAAAGCCACAAAAAGTTTTTACAAGCCTGTAATTTCATATTTATTTTGCTATAATCCGCTGTACAATATTTATGATATGGATTCAGGCTACAAATTTTATTTACCCGAAAAGTGTGCTTTATTTTGACAAATTTTATTAGCTCCATAAAATCTGCTTCGATTCAATGGTGTAATGCGTAACTAATGGTAATTGCAGGTTTCAAGCGGATTTTCCTTTGGTCTTGTTTTCTTTTGTTTTTCACAAATATAAAGTGACACCTATACTTTTTGTTATAAATTTATCTTTGATCAAATTTCTAAAACTGGAAGCCTTAAATATATTTGTTAAAATTTTATTTCTGAATCACTAATAATTTTAACAGACGTTCATATACAACAAGAAATGTGGATAGAAATAGAAGAGTTAATTTTTTTAAACTATTATTTTATTCGAAATTAGATTTGATATTAGTTAAAGTAATAGTATTAAGACGTAGTATATTTTTTGGGCATTAGCTTTCATAGTAGATGCAGTATTTTTTCTTTCAGTATCAAGATTTTCTATTTTGCCATATTTTTTGCACTTTTGGGCGAATTTCAACACACAAAGAGAATTTCTATACAATAATTCAATTTTTAAGACTATTTTTGCTTTTGTTTCACTAGAAAGTTCAACGTCTTGGTATTTTTTTATTATTATTTTTTTTTGCTATTTTTTCCAAGAGATTTTTTATTTATATTTTTATGGTACGCGCCCGGTTTTATTTTCGTTCGTATAGAAACCGCTCTAATGCGCTTGTTAGTTTTATTAAGACTGAAAATTTGTTCTTTTATTTTTGTAGAACATTGCTGTCATTTGTTGAGATTGTGTGTGTGTGTGTATGTGTGCATTCGTGTCTTTATTTGTTTTTGTTTTTTTTTTCTTCGCCAAGTTAAGTTAGAGACCATATAACCCTAAGGACTATTTTTCGCAATAGAAAACTGTTATATGCATGTACTTTTATATTGTCAACAATTCTCAACAAAAAAAGTTTCTCTCTCTCTCTCTCTCTCATACCTACGCTCTCTTAAGTTTTCCCATTATTTTGGTGTTATGCTCTTAAATAATTTAACCAGGTTTTATTTTATTTGACGCTGCAAACAAACAACATTCTTGTTTAAAAAAAATTTTTATTAGTAATTTTTTTTAATTTTTCTTTGATTAATAGTCTTTCACATTCTTCTAGATTTTTTATTATGTCTTACAAGTGGGTTTTAAATGCTTTAAAGAAGAAAACTTTTAGAAAACTTTTCAGTTGAATGGAATTTTTTGGTTTAACTGGAATGCAAAAGTTTATGCAGCATTTTCAATCAGATGAAAGAAAAGTTGTCAATTTGATGACAGGATTTCACAAATATTAATGCATTTGAAAGAGTTAGGCAACTGAACAGTTAAAAAATGTAATTAATATTGATATTAATAATGATTTTAAGGAATCTAAAAGAATTAAAAACCTATACACCACAAAAGATTTCAATTATTTTGCTGCTAATAATTAAAAAAAGAAAATATTATCACTTTCACAAAACTTCATTCTGGTCATCAATATTTCTTTGCTGTTTTAAAAAGAAATAACGAGAATTTTTTACGAATGTCACACTTTTTAATTTTTATATGGGTATTGCCAGTCACTTCATTTGTAAAGTATAGAAGTAAAATGTGCACTTACTTTTAGGAGTGACAAATAAATATTTACTTCATAAACTTTGTACATTTTCATGCTTCTTAAAAAAAGAAAAATATAAGGCCTTAAGGCTGGAACACAATGTGCAGCTGAGGCTGAAGTTGTGGCAATAGCTGCAGTTGTAGCTGAGGCGGAGTTTGGAGTACGAACACAATGATGAGGCGTGAGTTCATTGTTGCCAATTGTACTTAATCAAAATTTTATGTGCAAATGTATTGAATTTGTATGAATGATAAACATTATTGGCATCTCTGGATATAATAATATGTTAACACAATCTGTTAACTGTCAATGTTAACAGAATAAACAAAATTAATTTAAGTTTTTTGTGTATTTGTTCAAAAATAAAAATATTGTTTTGTGGAAAAATAAAAATATTCTGTAAAAAAAATGTAAACGAACATAATATATTAAAGAAGCGCTGTTAATTTGAGGCGCTGTAAAAAGTTAAAATGTTCGAACTTTGCGCCTCAGGCTTTGCCTCAGCTTCAGCCTCAGATTCACATTGTGCTCGCATACATTTGAGGCAATGTATTTTACTTTTAACAGAGAGAAATATACTTCTCGCCTCACGCCTCAGCTGCATATTGTGTTTCAGCCTTTAAGGCAGTTCCAAATAAACAATTTTTTGTACCTTTAGTCCTAAGGTCACCATTTTTTTTAATTTTTGCAATCATATTGTTATCAAAACCCTCCACGAGAAGTACTCGTATGTACAGCATAAGCTCTAGACCTACATACGTCTCATATGCTTCCAGTGGGTTTGTTTCATAAACAAAAATCAGTGAAAAGATTTCATTCCACGTTCAAGAGACCAAACGCGCTGGACTCGTATCCAAATGGCTGATATAACAATACAAACCGTTTTTGTTATAAATTCATCGTAGAAAAAAATGTGCACAACTTCAAAAAAATTGTTTAATCGCTTTACAAAGGGTATAGTATAAAAATTAAGGAATTGATAAGCTCGTCCTTTTTACAGGCATTTAAAAAAGAGAATTATAACATCTGGGATAGAAGTATTTTACTATCTTTGTGTTTTTATAACCATAAAAACTACTGTAGCAGATTTTTCTTAAAAAAAGAATACATAGAAGATGAATACAAACGTTTAAGTTTCATTGCTTCAGTGTCCTTCCTTTGTTTTTGTTTGTCTCTTTATAGAAAAAGGATACTTAGGAGATTTATATGAAACTGCAGTGATAAAGACAAAACGGTATTGATGGCTGTTAATCTTTATTTTGCTACTTTGGTTGCTTAGATTAAATCATAATTTTTTCAAAAAGGATATATATGGGGTACCCATATCCTTTCAGTGATTAAAATATAAGTGTATGTGTTGAAGCTATATTTTGCGTTTAATGGTGATTTTTCATTAGTCATTATTTTGCTAAAAATTATATGTGAGAGAAGACACCCATATCCTTGCAGCTACATTTTGTACTCTCACACAATTTTTCGTTATTCATTGCTGCTTAATTTAGCTTATTATTTCGCTATTTTTCTTAAAGTATGTTCGAAAGACACCCATATCCTTTATGCGATTTTAGAAAAAATTCGTACATATTGTTGTTATGATTAATAAAATATTGTGTACAAATATCAAGCAATATTTCACTAATTTGTTTTCATTCGTCATGATTTAACTGAAAAGGATGTGTGAGAGGTACCCATATCCTTGCGGCGAATTCAAAACAAAATATTGTGTATAAATCACAATCTGCATTTTCCGACTTTTAACAATTTTTTTAGTCATTGTTGTGTAGTTTAGCTTAAGTCATTACTTTTCTAAAAGGGATATTTGGAAGGTACCGATACCATTGGGTGGATTTTTTCATAACTTGATTATAAAGAGTACCATGGGAACTTTTTTGGAAATTTTTTGCTATTCATTATTGCATAATTTAGCTTAAGTCATTATATTTTCAAATCGATATTTGGGAGGTACTCAAACGGATTTTTGTTACAACTTGATGACACAGAGTAGCATACGAACGAGTTTTGAAATAACTCTTCGCCTTAGATGTTTGTGCAATTTTATTCGACATGAAAGCACAGTGCAGTATGTAGAGTGGGATATCTCCATGCACTAGCTACGATTCCATTTAAAACTTTTAATTTTAAGAGAGGAGATGTTTAAGTTCACTAGTGCTACAGTGAGACAAAGCAAGTCATAATTGGTGTGAAACACGTACATACGAGTATATGAACAATAATATTACTTCAGAATATGCTAAACTACTTTGCATCATATTGGTTGTAATTCAAAAAAAAAAAAAAAAAAAAAAAAGACTGTGGTATAAAAATTCGCATTGAAATCCCTTATAATTTTCATTTCAATTTAGTTTGAAGCAAATAATAACAGACAATCAAGTCTAGTGGTCTGCACAACCGCGCCAAACTAATCAATTGTTGCTCAGATCTATAGTCAATCCACAATCCACTCCATATGACTCTCCTAATGAATGTGACAACAGAGAAGATTTCCTAATAATTTCGCATACCTCATATTTGAATGTAGGATCCCATAGATATGAACATGGATATAGATGTAATATTTTACGAGTATGTATGAACTCTCTAAATAGTGAACAAAATTAAAAATATTACTTGCGACTTTGAAAGTCCTCTCTCGCTAACAAAATGATAACAAGTTGTTCTTGTAGAAAATATACTATACCAAGGAACCTATAAGGCATTTTATCAAAAAAAAAAAAAAAAAAAAAAAAATTATAGCCTTAAAATCATGACCGAAAGTATGTTTCTTTTGACAACTTAGAAGGAATGACTTTCATTTCGTTTCAAGGAACAGCAGATTTAAACGATCATTTCTTTCCAAAATTACTCATAAATTTATATCCGCCTTAATATTATTTTCGGTCCAAACGTCTTTCAAATGTAGCTTGAAAGCTGAGTTTTCAATTTTAAAATTAGTTTTACAATACAAAAATATTGTCTTAATTTGAAAAAAAAAATATTTTTTTGTTTACTACATAAAAAATATGATTATTTTTCACGTTCCTTAAAAATTTCCTTCGGAGGGAAAAGGCTCCTTTTCAACGTAAGCGAGTCATATGTTAATAAATTAATATTTTATTGTTTTTGAAGAATGAATTATACATAAATATATACATATGTTTGTTGTTTTTTAACGCCTGGACTTTTCGTCCTTTTTAAAATTTCACAATCAATATTTTACACAAATTCGATAAAAACAAACAGCCTGGACTGTTATTGTTTCCTATTAACGAACGTTCACTGTCATGGTGATAATTTCTATAAAACTTTGGCCATAAAAAACAATTTATTTCTCTATTCCAATATAAATTACAGCACCATTTGCGAAATGAGCAATTTTATCTTTTTATCTATTAAAAATCCATCCAAGTCGTTATCTATTCATATATCAAATTAAACCTTAATTCCTTTTATAACAAGTAAAATATGTTCTTTTATCCATGAATGATCTAAGTGTTTGGAAGAGATGATGTTGCTCAAAATAAAAATAATAAAATAAAACTTCTTCAAATTAAACCCCATTTAAGTTTTTCTAATGCACAACCACACACAGACACACAGACACACTATACTTAATAAATGGTGTTGGTTTCAGTTGTGCAATTTTCTTTTCCATTTAATCTAACCCAGTTTCGTAGTCGTTTCTTTGGCATTTTAAATAAACGTAAGTACCCCCGTTTTAAGCATGTGAATGTCGTTTTAAAATCTTTTTAAACTAAACGGAAATTAATAAATGCAAATGTTGGAAAACTAATGCACCACCATCTAAAGATGAATTGAATACATTAGTATATACATATGTATGTATGTATGCATGTGTCTGTGCACATATACACATGTATGTGTAAAGAGATGTATTTATGTATTAGTATTTCTGTTCGCCACAAATAAAAACATAAACATACATGCATATGCATACATACATATGTACCATATTGTGCTTGTAGTGGTAGTTTATACGTTCATTCAGACATATACATATGTATGTATATAAGAATATTTCTTCGCTTTTAAAGGACAAAGGAAATTCAATGGAAAACGGAAACCCAACAAACATGGTTTCTTTTCATTTTTATCCTGTATAGAATTAAGCAAAAGCTGCAGCAGCCTGAAAAGCTGGAAGGTTTTATATGTAGTATTTTAATTTCAATTTTTATTTCTATTTTTTCTTCGCATTCTTTTTTTATAAAAAAAAACAATCTCTTACTTTAAAAATTTTTATTTCCTAAAGATGTGAAGAGAAAAACCTTTAGATTATTTCCAAATTTCTATTCTCTTGTTTAATATTTGCAGCAGATAATTGGTAGAAAGAAAGAGAGAGAGAGAGAGAGAGAAAATTGCTTAAAGTATTGTTTTTATTAATGTGAGTGATGATTTTTTTTTCAGAAATCACTCAAGAAACTGATTGATACTCATCACTGTTGCCAAAAGTGCAGAATTATTTATATTTTGCAGATTCTACTACCCCTTAAGATAGAATGCTTGACACACACGTCTGAATGAATCGTCAAGCATTCGTTTTGAGTACGCTAAAGATGCCAATAGTGGATGAAACATTTACAGCATTTGTGGCAGTGGTCAAATAATAAATATATAAAAAAAATTATGTACATCATTCGATTATTTATCACAATTTCAGCTTAAAGGCCTATTTATTTATTATATTTATTTATATTCTTGGAATTTTTTTTCAGTGGAAAAGTTGTTTTTCAATTGACATTAAAATATACGAAACTTAGTTTTTTATTTTATTTTTCACTAAATAAATAATAATTTTTTCCGTCTGAAGAGGATACGCAAAGTGTATTTAAATACTTGTGGGATTCACACGTAGTGCTATTAGCCATTTTAAACATAATCTTCTAAAAAAATTTAATTGTTTTGTTTTTTTCTTTAAGAAACTTTAAAAAAAATTATGTAATGACAATATGACTCATAGCATGCTTGTGAATACCCCACTTGATATATTATTAGATTTACAAAACTTTTATACGTAGATATAAAAGACCTTAACCTTGAATAATTATTATTAAAAAAAAAGAAAATATACGTAGTAATTTTACTTTATTTTAAATGTGTAATTTTTGTAAAAAATTTTCATTATAATTTCACACTGTGTGTCGTTTATATTGTTGTCGTATGTTTTTTCTGCCGTCATCTAAAACAAAACAAAACACTGGCTTTGAAATACCGTTTAAAGTTTGGACATGGTTGATGAATGAATGCAATACATGCATCAAAATTTGACACCAAGCATACCAAACATCACAAATTCTTGAATTTCCATTCAGCATCGTCAGTGTTTCGCACTTGTAGCCAAAATATGCAGAATTTTGAAAACATTACCTACAGCCGTATAAGCGAACAAAGATTAATCAAATATTATAAACTGTTATTTGTGATTAATTTCAAATCATTTTATTTCGCTTAAAAGATAATCCGCTTTAGCGGGAAGCATTACTTTTTTGTAGAAGTACAAGATTTGAGTGCAGATGGCAGTAATTAGTAGAAAATTTATTCGAAAAGCTAAATTTTTTTTTGTATTCTATATAATTTTTTCTTACTCAAATCGACCATTCGGATTTTTAAACCAGCGCTTAAACGGAACAAACATCGCTTTTATGAAAAGAAAATTATAATTGTGACTATCGAAATATCAAGCAGTGACGGCCGAAACTGTCGATAAAATCTCAGTTTATAAAATAAATCTGTATTTAAAATCACTATACATACATACATCTTTTTTTAGTACAAGCGTGTATTATATTTTCTATTTTGTGTTCAAAGTACCATTAACAAAACGCTGAGTTCATTTTGGCGAAACAGTTCCCACTGATACGAAGTCCGTTTATATGAAAATACTGCTTAAGCGATAAACAATTTCCCTTAACCGAACGCTACTATATACACAAATGTCTTTTGGTTTAAGTCTCATTTTGGTAAATCCTAGAATTTCCTTTTTTTACTTTTATTATTTTCGTTAAGAAGATCTTAAGAGCATTCAATATATTAATTACCGAGTCCACATAATTATTATTTATTTATTATTATTATTATTATATATATATATATATATATATATATATATATATATATATATATATATATATATATATATATATATATATATATATAGATATATATAGATATATATATATATATATATATATATATATATATATATGTATATATATATATATATATATATATATATATATATATATATATATATATGTATATATATATATATATATATATATATATATATATATATATATTTTTTTTTTTTTTTTTTTTTTTTGTAGACCACGCAAACATTTTTTAATTTGGAATTTTTTTTTTTTTAATCGAGCAAAACTGATCAATTCTAAGGAAATAAAGTGCTAATCTCTCATTGGCAATATTTATGCCCATGAAGATGGAAACCAGTTACATTATAGTAGTGTCAAAAACGATGTTATGGAAGACTTTTTGGTTTATCCCGAAACAGTTCGGAGCACCTGTATATTACGAGATTTAATAGATCATATTTAATTCATATATTTGAAATTAGTTGTGAATAATTCCTAAACCCTCATGCATGGAATACAAGTAAAGAATGAATTGGCGGTACTTTAAACCTTCCTTTTGATGCGTTTTTAGCTGCAAAAAAAATTAACATCACTGAAACTGAGTGACATTCTTTCATTATCTCACTTAATTTTTGTATAACAGTTACAAAATTTTTGCATTAGAAAGAAGAAAAAATAGAAAAGAGAATGAGCCATTTTAGATGTAATTAAAAAAAATAAAAATAAAAAATAACAACAAGAAAAATAAAACCAAAAATATGGCAGTGGAATTTGTATTAATAAGGCGTTAAACTGTGGCAAGTGCTGATGTACGTGAACGTACACTTTCTATTTGGGAATTAGACGAACGTAATTGTGTTGTAGTACTTTGACGCATTTTTTATTTTTATATTCCTTTAAAGGAATACAACTTTTCACAATTAAAAATTAGTATGCCTACATACATACGTATGTATGTATGTATGTGTACTTATCCAAACATATTTATAAATATACAAATACGTATAGTGCCCGACAAAAGTCTTCATACGACTAAAATTTTTTCGATTTTATGAAATAACGCAACTAAAAAGTTTTCTGATGAAAATCGCTTCAAGGTATATTTTTACTCCAAAAACTAGAGATAAAGCCATTTAACAATAAAAACTTCACAAATTATGCTGAAAATACATACATACTGAAAAAAGGCTTTGATAAAAGTCTACATAAGGTTCGAATCAACAATCATAATTATTGTATTAGTTTTTAAAATGGTGATGTTTTTTTAAATCCTTTTGCTGCTCTATTTTCCAGCATTTTTGAGTCGATAATATTAAATTTTCAAAACCAGCCTTGCCGAATATCTCGTGGGTGTTAAATAATATGCAAGGCTGGACTTTGTGGGTAGAGCATCCGCTAATTAACCCCAACTTTATCTATGTTACGGGTGATCCAAAACATTTCTACATGCACATATTTAATCCCTAAACACATATTGCATCCCTGGGCTCATCTCTAGTTGCTTCGATGGAAAGTGAATAGGATATTGGAGTTTTGTAGTCTGTTCATGTTAATAGATGAGTCTAAATATGATAAAATTTTTGGAATTAATACAAGAGCCAAAGTGTAATGCGTTAATGAGTGGAATTATTGTTTGCTGATATAGAGCATCAGAACTGTTTAACGGCAGACCACATCTAGTGTTGGAATCCTATACCACATTTGATCACTTTCAACATAATTCCGTATTCAATTGAATTTCCAGAAGTATGGCAAGAAATCTTTGGATCACCCAGCAGGACAATGGTATGATTTATATCATATAGATCATTTTGCTGATACTTCACTTCCTCACAGAACTCAAATTGTTATACACGTATGGGACATTCTTTTCGGCATCCAAACGCTACTAAATAGGCCTAAAGACAAATATTAAAGAAATATAATCTCCGGAGGAGATAAAATTTGGTTTCTTTTATGTCCAGATGGGTTAGAAGAAGAGATAGAACATTAAATATAAATGGCAGATTTGGAAAAATATTTTGAGATGGATTAGTTCTGATTCGAATCACGTGTAAAATTTTTCACCGCCCTTTTATATTATTCACGTAATAATTTTATCGAGTTTCTATTGTATATAAATAGTCCTTAACGACCCATCCGGCTGAAATAAGACCTCTACGGTTGCTACCATCGGAACAATTTGATCGTAATGGCATTGGTTCGAGCCTTTAGTATCTTAGGAGGATTTTGCATCACCAGAATTCGTGATAGCAAAAAAAATTTTATACACACACACACACACAAACAAACAAATGGAAATTTTTGGAAAAATAAATTAAATACCTTCGTGGTCCTTCGAGAGCGCATAACATTCCGATTTTCGAAAATCAAGATGAAAACAGTAACTTCCCATTTCTTATGCGAAACGTTTATTGAAATCACGTTTATATTTTTTGTCTCCTTATATTTGTTGCCTCAGAGCTTTGTGATCCAAAAACCGGAACAGATATTTCTTCCGGAAAGGGGAAAAAAGCCAAGTTCAAATCTTTTTTTTTAATTAATTATCCTCTTCTCTGATTATTGGTAAAATATTTATGGGTATATCTGTGGCGCACTTAATGGCATAAGTGATACAAAAGAATATTTATTTATTTAATTAGAAATGCTGATTGCAAATATTTTTAATTAGAGCTGTACTGTCTGCCATAAATCAGACCTTGAAAAGAAATATTTAGTAATAAAGTATAACGCTTCGTGTTGGTCTATATAAAATAAAACAAGATAAAAGCCGATTGTAATCTTGTAAGATTTTCTACAGCATGAATCCAACCATAATGCGCGATGTTAATTGTGAGTCAGTCCTTAACGTCAAGCCTTTTGCCCAACTTAATTTGACATTTCTTTGTTTTAGTGTTTGACACAATTGAGCAAAGGGTAAAGATTATTCAAACCTTTTACGAAAATGGGCGTTCAAATCGAAATGTGTCCACAATCGGAAAAATTGGGTGCAAATTTCTGCAAACCGGGTCTGTAGGAAATGTGAAAACACCCGTGTATGGTCGCCCCAGTTCCTTCTCCGAAAAATATTGCTGTTATCGAAAATGAGGTTGGCCAAGCAGTTGCCGTGAGATGATAACGGACTTCTTATGGCCAGAAATAGGTAAATGGACCCGGACGATATGTCGTTCCAACAGGATGGTGCCAGTTGCCACACAGCCAACGAAACAATGGATCTTTTACGTGAGAAATTCAATGGCCCTGTTATCGCACGCCGTGGCGATGTTAATTGACCGCCACGATTATGTGATTTGACACCGTTTGACTTCATTCTTTTAGGGATATTTGAAGGAAAAGTGTACGTCAAAATCTAAGAACATTTCAAGAGCTAAAGGAAGAGGCAATTCGGTACATTAACGACATTGAACCTCTCAGTCATTGAAAATATGGACCATCGGATAGGGGTATACCACCAAGGCCGTGGCGAGCATTTGACCGATATTTTGTTTCACGCATAGTTGTCATAGAGCCTTCTATGATGATAAAAAATATTAAGATAATTTTGTGATAATTTTTTGTTTTATTTACAATTATTATCGTGTGTTTTAGTTGGGCCACCCGTTATAAACTTATTATAGGGAGTGTAATGGTACCAAAATAAGGCTCTTAAATTTTCATATCTGCATTTTAGCATTTCAGAAGGATGAAATCTGTAATTCTGCCGACAGTGCTCATCAGCATCCTCAATGTCTGGCATTTCGTTGAAACCTTAATATGATCTACCCCATTGTGCTACATGAATGTTCTTCAATAAGTAGTTCTTTACGTAATGGACACATTATTCATGAGTCATAAAACTCGACTAAATAAACAATTACAAACAGTCAGAATACGTTAACACCTGTTAATTATCATTTTAATTAATCAAGCTAATGTGAACAAGTGTTGCTGACAATGTCTATAATTACCTCAATTTATAATAGATAATCATTTATACTTCTACCACATTACGTTTATTACTTGTTGTGATGATAATAAACCACCAAGAAGGCCCTCAATGG
Organism: Germaria angustata; assembly: GCA_963681545.1. NCBI lineage: Eukaryota > Metazoa > Arthropoda > Insecta > Diptera > Tachinidae > Germaria > Germaria angustata. The sequence goes on along the minus strand of OY812998.1, from coordinate 44,296,819 downwards.
CATTTCCTCTCTTGAAACCATAATTTCTAGTATACGTGAAACACAATGAAATTAAAATATTCAATTCCAAAGTTAATCCACATTATTGTACGGTTGGAAAACGTGGAATATGGCACCACGCGATACCCAGTCTGCGTAGAATCTTGCGTGTTTACTGGCCCTCCGTCATATCCAATGACCAACTCTGGTCAGACACACTCTCCGCAAGCCATTAGATGATATCACTAAGAAACCCATAAACTGGAACCCCCGGGGGAATTAGGCGCATCGGACGACCATGACATACCTGGAAACGTCATATCACAACAGAACTATCCAAACTACGTCTACAGTGGAACGAAGTCAAACATCGCGCTGATGATCGATCATTGATGTGAACTTTTTGCGGCCCTATGCTCCCGAGAGGAGTAAGAGGAACATACATATATATATATATATATATATATATATATATATATATATATATATATATATATATATATATATATATGTACGTGTAGAATGTGTTAAAAGGCCCCTTAGTAACTCCGTTAAACTCAATATACTCATCTAGCAATATCAGGTTCATGGGATTGATCTCAACCAAACATTCTCTCCTTTTCCACTACATACAGTGAAAAACATTTGGTATCAAGCATCATAGGAATAGATAGGCCCGTTTGGGGTTCATTGTCCTAATCAGAAGACATTTACTTTCTCCAGAACTTTTTCCCTTCTTGTGAAGTTTCTAATAAATGGCATAATTTTCCTCTTCAACAAACAGTTACAGGAAACCAATTCACTCGAAAATGTCATTGTATTGATGTTGCAAAATAGCATTTACAAAAACAATAATATGACGATTCCGATTATGGAAGGCAGGACAGAGAAGATGAACATTGAAATTGAAGCAGCTGGAACAGCCATTTATTTATAATTGTTTTTATCGATTATCTATATGGCGACTAGAAAATATTTTTATGTGGTTATTTTTAGAACGGACTATTGCAATTGGAGGCAAGTGCATTTTTTTTCACCTGGGACTATTATCGTATGCAGACGTGTCAATAACAATCAGACCGAAACTTTTAATAAGATACGTAAATTGAAATTAATAAAAATAATAGAGGATTTTCCTTATTATTGAAAACAATGGATATAATTATTTTTTCTGCGTTTTCTTTTCTAAAATAGAGTGTAGCGTTCTTCAACAAGGTTTAATTTATTAAGAAAGGGAACACAATTCTGTGAGGGAGTTATTTTTTTTTTTTATTCGATCGACAAAAGAATATTTTTTTAATAAAGTGATTAATTAAAATGTTAATTTTTGTTTGAAACATTGTGCAATAGTTTTATTTAAATATTGACGTTTTTGAGTCGGCAACCCGAATTTGTTTGACAGCTGACAGTTGCTTTATGGCACTATGTTTTGTCATTTAAAAATAATGAGACTCAATTAATTTACTCAAATATTTGATAAGGGAACAATTTCACCAAGATAGTCTAACCCAATTAAATAATTTCATTTTAAGAATATGTACAATTACTTGTCTACGCCAATACAGCAGAGACAACTAAACATTTGGAATACAACACTGCCAATGTCGTTGGCAAAGAACAACTGCAATTATTGTGTGTAAATTGGACATCCTACGCCCAGGAACAATATTTCATTTAATTTTCACTCTCACTATTAAATTTTTAGAGCGATGCTCTTTATGGCGACCAATGAAAGCGCAAATAAAAGCAACCCGGAAACAGCGATACATTTCCCGTTTGTGTGGGTTGTGTCTTTCCACTTTGATTGAGAGTTTTGAGTTTTTTGTTATGGCGATTTCAATTACGCAGATTTCAATAAATATCATCACATAATATTTGTCGAAATGATATAATTATTGTGACACCTCGGACGAGAATTTTATTTCATCGTGAGCCCAGTAAATAGTACATATGTCATGATTGAAAACGATAGGAAGAGTAAATCTGTTTACTAACTGGGGATATATTCGCCACATACATCATCAGTGTCCGAGTCTATCACTTGGGTAGATTTTGTTGAAACATCATGCGTGGTGTGGCACAGAAAATCTGCGCATGTTCGTAATTTTCTAAAAGAGTCTGATGAGATTTGAATTTGAACCCATGTTTTTCCATATTTTATTTTGCAAATAAAATTAAACAAAAATAATTTTATATTAAATTAGAATCGATTATTTGCCACGGGGGAAGGACTTTGCATTTCGAAAGGCCACAAACTTGCCAATGATTAATTGAATAAAATCAGTGTTTCCTTGTAGATGTAGAAAAATAAATATTTTTATAAAAGTTGAAGATGTGCTAAACGAATACTTTGGAAGCAATGAAAATGTTGCTTCCTAACAACGATTTTCAATTTTCTTATATATATTTTTTTTAATCAAAAACGATATTTTAACTTAAATTCGATTAGAACAATAAATAAAAAATAAAAAATCTATGTACTTACCCCTCACTGTTGCAGCTGTTTAATGGAATTTTTAAAAACATGTTGATAAAAATGATCTTGAATATTGATGATTGTAAAAATTGTGATTTAAAATATTGATGATTTTGTATTTCAATCCAATAAAGGGGTTTCTTGAATTTTATAAAACATCTAAAAGAAATCATAAAACAAAACAAATGGCATTATTTTTTTTATTGAGAATAAGAATCGCTGTTGTCGGAAGAGATTTCTCAATGCAACTTTTCGCTATTAAAAATTCCTAAGAATAAGAAATATTTAATATGAGTTTAGAGACACGAGTTTCGGGTGCACTACCTTATAACCGATAAAAATAAGGAATTTTCAAAAATCGATAATTAACTTTTGTGCCTCGATTGTGGAAAGCAACTGAACATCAGTCGTATTGTTAGTCGGCTACTAAAAAATTATAATTGCGATCCGTAATATAATTTTTAGCAGCTGTCGATTCAACTTAAGTTCGGTTGCCGTCCATAATCGGGTGATTAATAAATATTGCGAGGGCAGTTTGATAAATTTAATGGTTTATTGAATTCCGTTGTAATCGTACCAGCACAAGGAAGGCCAAAACTTCAGGTGGACTAAAAGATGTTCTTACGACAGAAATAGTCGATAAGATCGCCAGAATGCTATTGGAAGATCAAAGAATGAAAGTGCGTGAGATGGCTAAGGCTGTAGGCACACTAACCGATCGGATACAGCAAATTTTACATGAACATTTCGATATAAAATCATTATCATGGTACGGGTTGTCACGATTGCTCACCGTTGACCGTAAGTGTAACCATGTTTCTGCGACGTTCTGTAATTGGTTCCATCACGGCACAAAGACTAAAGAATACGAATGAAAACACTAAGTTTCATCTGACGAACCTGCAACAAAGAAGGCTGAGGTGGATATGTCGGCCCACAAGGTTATGACTACATTTTTTTTTTTTTTTTTTTTTTTTTGAGAAGCACTCGGTGTCATTCGCTTCGGTGTCATTCGCTTGTAAGGTTTTACCCCGATTACCGGCGAAAAAGTCATGCTCACATTTCTTTAGGATGCATGCGGTGTTTTATTATTGGGAAATAAATACTTTTATGTGTTTTAATTGTGATGATTCCAAATTACTTTCCATCTGTTAGTCTAGATTATAAAAGTTTAATGTTCATAACATTTTTAGTTAAAAAGGAATTGATCATGAATCAATGTTCCACAGTTGAGAATAAAAACTCAACTTCAATTTCATACCATCCAGCAGAACACAAAAACGCTTCTGTCTCAACTAAAAAATGTTACGAACATCAGCCAACTATAATCTACTAAGAGGGGGGAAACGTTTTCTTATTATGCCTATTCAAATGGCGTTTTCTTTTCTGAAAAAAGTGTAACATTTTCCAGTTAAATTGGTGAAATCAAATATATGCTAATGGCTTTAATTTGAACACAAGTCCCTTATAGGATTGAGTTTTTTTCTTAATAAACTTGCGTTTATTAAAGAACACTAAATTTAATTTTTTTTCTTTTTGAAAAGGCAAATAACTTTACACTCTTTCTTGGAAAAGAAAACAATATATTTTTACATAAAATTCTTTAATAACAAATTTGAATTTTGAAGTCCGTTTTATATGAAAACATTTAGAAAAATCTAGCCACATATGGAAAGGGCGAAACTATTCCCATTAATTTTCAGCAAATAGGTGCACTCAATGTATTTAATTCCATATATTTTTTTCGTTCCCAAAAAAAGTGCAACATTTTTATTTTTTAATGCGAAAAATACAGTCTTAAAAATGTTTAAGCTTTTAAGTTTTAATGCTCTTTCCTTATAAATTTTCACTTACCAACGAACATTTAATTTCTTTTTTCATCAGTGAAAGGACTAAAATTTTACATATTTTCTTATAAATGAAAACGTCATTAATTTTAGTGCAACATTTTGTAAAGCCTTCACATTGCGAGGGTAGCTGGTAACATATGAAAAAAAAAAAAAAAAAAAAACAACACAACAGCGAACATTGCTCAGAGAGAGCTGTGCTGGCACTCTAGTCAAGTGTTGGTACTTCGGGCCAAAATGACCAGATCAGGGCTTTTATGTCCCCGTTCGAGAGTGTCATTGTGTACTTCCATCCTAAGCCCCTTAATACATTAATTTTGTTTTACTGGTGCCACTGTGTTGGTTGTTGCCTGACTGTTGGGTGATGAAGGTATAACACTGATCACTGGATAGTCGTCAAGCAGCAACTAACACTTCTGGTACTCGAAATACAAGATTAATAAATAGATGGATATTACATTTGATCTTTTCCGCGTTTATTATGACGGGAAAGTTTAGAATAGATTTCTGCAACATACGAGGATTAAGAGCGAATTTTTTTTCCGTTTATGCTCATGTTTGTCTCCATCGACCGGATGTTTTCGCCTTATGTGAGACTCAGGTGTCTGAAAATGCTGATCCACAGGATTTTCACCTACCTGGGTATCACCTCCTATCCCTTTTTAATCTTCACAGGGGTCTTGTGGTTTATATACGCAATAATGTTGTGTACCAGTGCCAGCAATCCCTAGGCTCATTTGATCCAGAATTCAACTGTCTCTGGGTTAAATTCATGATCAGGTCACATATTTTGCACTTCGGATTTCTTTACAGAAGCCCAAACACAGAAAGGGAAAAAACTATATATAACTTCGACGCCATATCTGACTCCATATCAAAGATCCTCGAGAGTTGTCCGAACAGTGAAATCGTTGTTGCTGGTGATTTTAATGTTCACAACATATCGTGGCTTCCCCATTCAGGTCAAACAACTCCAGAAGGCCGTTATGTTGAGTTGTTCGCCGCGCACAACCACCTCGTGCAATTAGTTAATGAACCAACACATATCTCATGTGTTGAAGGGCACCAAAACAATACTCTCGATCTTTTCCTCACTTCGCACCCTCAAAAGTATGAAGTAAGCGTAAATGCACCTCTCGGCAACTCGGATCATTGTACCATATCTGCCTCCTTTTCGTTCTCAGCAATTCATAACGCCTCACGACCGGCTACGAGACGATTAAAATATATCTACGAAAAGGCTAATTGGGCAGAAATCAACAATTTCTTTCGGCATTTCAATTGGAAACTATGCTTCCAAGACAGTGACGTAAATGCCATGGCAAAAATGGTAGAAAATATAATTTTGCTAGGAATGAAAGCTTTCATTCCAAAAAAGCAAATAGTGATTAAACAGAGATCCAAATCTTGGTTTAATCAGACGTGCAAAGATGCAGTCAGATCCAGAGAGGAAGCTTTCAATATCTGGCGTAAAAATAAGAATCCAGATACTGACTCGCTGCGCAAAAAGGCGAAATCTTCGTGTGCCAGAGTACTAAGACGCGAAAAAGCTCACTACGAGCAGCGCCTTCGAGCTTTAGCTCTTGCTGCTAGGGGCAGCAAGAGCTTCTGGTCATTCGTTAAAAGAATCAAGGATAATGCTAGTTCTACAATTCCAACTCTTTTAAAGGATGACCAAATATTCACTGACCCGGTTGATAAAGCTAACCTACTGGCCGAATTATTTGCAAGTAACTCCAACTTGCCGGAAAGCAATCAACCACTGCCCGACCTCGAAAGAGTATCTGTAACTATGCCAAAAATATTCTTTCGAGCACGTGCAGTTAAAAAGGTATTGGCTGAGCTTAATGTAAATAAATCTGCTGGACCGGATGGAATCCCAGCACTGGTCTTGAAGCAGTGCTGTTCGACGCTAGCTCGTCCGTTAGCAAACCTTTTCAGTACATTGTACCATGCTGGAGAATTTCCATTGTGCTGGAAGGTTGCTAATGTAACGCCAATCCCCAAAAAAGGAAAGGCTAGTAACCCTGAAAATTACCGCCCAATAGCGATATGTTCCGCACTTTCCAAAGTGATGGAAAGTATGATTAACTTTCATCTTGTGAGGTATTTAGAGTCCAACAATTTACTAAATGACCGACAGTATGGTTTTCGTAGGGGACGCTCTACTGGTGACCTACTAGCACTCCTCTCGGAGAAATGGTGTCATTCCATTCACCATTTTGGCGAAAGTAAGGTGGTGGCTCTGGATATCTCCAAGGCGTTTGACAGAGTCTGGCATGGGGCACTTCTGGCAAAACTTATTGCTTTTGGTGTTGGTAATGGCCTCACTCGGTTTATATCGAGCTTCCTCAGTGATCGCACTATACGAGTTGTTATAGATGGGATCACATCAGACGAGTTCAAGATAAATTCAGGGGTACCACAAGGCTCCGTTCTATCTCCTACCCTGTTTCTCATTTTTCTTAATGACTTACTTTGTAAAACTTCCAACCCTATCTACTCATTTGCAGATGACAGCAGCATTAGCCATTCTTACTCATTTGACCATAGGCCAAGTCCGTTGGAGATTAGGGCTATGAGGCAAAATATGGTCGAATCATTAAATCAAGATATTACAACAATCTCCGAATGGGGTCATGCGAATCGGGTCGATTTCAATGCCCGGAAGACTCAGTGCTGTATGCTTACGCATAAACGTATGACCGTAAATGCTGCTCCATCTGTAATTATGGGTGATATAAATATTGAGGAATCAAAAGCTCTTGATGTTCTGGGCATGAAAATTCAGTGCGATGTTCGATGGTCTGAGCACATTTTTCATATCGCCAAAGAAGCATTCAAGTGCCTCGGTTTTTTAAGACGGTGTAAGAGATACTTCACCCCTTCTGATATCCTCACTATTTATACCACCTACATCCGGCCGAAAATGGAATACAACTCTCATGTATGGGCCGGTGCTTCAAAGTCTATTTTGAAGCTACTGGACCTAGTTCAGGAGAGGGCGAAAAGACTCATAGGTGACAATAGTGTAGCCAACTCTATTGACTCACTGGAGCATCGTCGCAACGTGGGTTGTGTTACGCTGTTTTATCGTTACTTCAATGGACTGTGCTCTGATGAGGTAAGGGAACATATTCCCGAGATCCGCTCCTACTTACGAGCAACACGTTCCTCATTAAGAGCACATCCATTTGTGGTCGATATAGCAGCGAATCGCACTACGCATTTCAGAAATAATTCGTTCTTTGATCGAACAGCTCGTATGTGGAACGAGCTCCCTGCAGATGTCTTTCCTGCCATACCCAGCGTGGAGAGATTCAAGTCGAATATCCATAAGCACTACTCCCGCTATCCTCCTCACCCTATCCTATTTTCCTAGTTCCAGCACAATGCACTGCATAAATAGGGGTCATCCCCTGAGTACTGGTCCAATTGCAAAAAAAAAAAAAAAAAAAAAAAAAAAAAAAAAAAAGGATTGCCTTTTTTACAATTTCTTTTTTCAGAAATTATGACAATAATCAAAAAAAAGTGTGAAACAATATGAAATTGAGTTAAGACGTGTTCTTTTCTAAAACAAAAAGTGTAAAATTGTTTCCCTTTTTTGAGAGAAAACAAAAAATTAGTGTTCACTTTCTGTAAGAAATTTATTTTTTTTTTTTTAAGTAAAGTGATAAACAGATTTTTTTTATCAATAAAATGTTACACTTTTTTTCAAAAAAGAATACCGCGTTAATTTCCTAATCTTTTTATTTCCACGAAGAAAATAAATTAATCTTAAAAGGTTTATACTGCATAACGAGGGATAAATGTATTATCATAATTTATTTAAAACATTGTTTTGTTTTTTATATTTTAATTTCTTTATTTAAAGATCTTTTTGTTTTCATTTGTTTTATTTTAAAAACTACAATACATTTACAGCGGAGGGCGAAAAGAACAAAAAAATATTCTCAAAATGTTTATTTTTTTCTCTTTTACCATATTTTATATAGATTTTCTTTAATTATATTTCTCATTTTTAAATTATTTAACAATATTAGTCGTGGCATGGATGTGTTGTTGGTACGGTTGGTATTCGAATTAAGGAAAGTGTAAAAGTTTTAACAAAAAAGAGGAAAACTTTATTTTTATGAACACATCTTTAGCAAGAAAATAAGGGATTTCAAATAATAAAAATATATCGAAACTCAAACAAGTTAAATTTTTATTACATTTTCGCACCATTTTTTTCTTTCTTTTCTCTTATTTAGGCTTTAACAAAAAACACAGAGTGTAGACAACAATAGTTTAATTAAATATTTTTTAATGTTTTTTTTTATATAATTTTTAGCTTTAATAAATATTATAAATATTTAGCATTTAAGACTGTTTTTGTTTTAGTGTGAGTGGGTTTGATTTTTTTTCTTATTCTTGTTTTTTTTATTAAATGAAAAGTACTTTTGGATTCTAAATCATTTTTATATATAATTTTTTTATTATTAAATTAGATTTAAATAGTGCCTTTTTGTATTGAAGGTCGAAAATAAATTAAAAACTTTATTTCTTATGAAATGAAGTTAAATATAAAGTTGGCGGCAGTGCTGAAATTTAATTATGTTGGTTATGTTTTGTTTTTGGTTTGAATTTGTATTTGTATTTTTTTTAGTAGTGGAATATAGCAGAGCCTTATGTGGGAATTGAACCCACAACCCCAATTTTTTTTTTTTAATTTACCTCCTTAGCACCTTTTACATTACAAAGAGCAGCTCGAAAATGTTTGATGCTAAAAGGCGATCTTGAATAATATTTCCTAAATTTCATTTAGTTCTTTAAACAATTTTTATAGCAGAACTAGTATTATTGGAATTTTCTGAAGTATTACCTTTTAGTACACTTTAGTTCTTGTATAATTTCTAAATTTTTTATTTTTGTTGTAGCTAAGACGCTTATATAGGGGCCGGGCAGGAGGAAAACATGCTTCCCTACATATTTATTGTCTGCACAAAACAATTTTGAATTTCATAAAAACTAATAATTTTTTATTTAATATAATAAGTGCACCCAGCGACCTTTAATGGTCCAATTACTGCAAAAATACTCTTTTTTAATTCTGCAGCAACCAACATGGAAATGCTTTTTAATTATATTTAATAAGAATATTTCATTGGTCTGCTTAGACAGAAACATACGCTTTTAAATGCCAACTGTATATTATTGTTTTCATTAGAAAAAAAAACGTCCATTAAGAACTAAAAGCAATCCAAAGCTTTTTTAAAATTTTTCTTTTTTTTATTTTCAACTTTAACTTCCTTGTTGGGGTTTGAATTTATTGTTTTTGAATTTGGGTTGTTATAAAAGAAAAGCGTTAAAAGAAGTTTGATGATTTATTGGGTCGCTTTTTATGTGAAATGCAATCTAAAGCACTATTTTTGAAATGATTTAAATGTTTTATTGGTTTTTATTTTATTTAATACAATTTTATTTGTTGCTTATTTTGCTTTTTATTTTCATGATACTATTAAAAAAAATTAGATTTTATAAATTTTTTAATTTTTTTATTAATCTATATTTTTCTTAGCGTTCGGTTTTAGTTTTCTTATTTTTTTCAAAATCAAAAAAAAATGTTTACGATAATTAAGATTCACACCTTTTTTTATAACTTAACTTTTTTATATATACTTTTTCAAAGAAATCTATTTTTGATTGGTTTTTTTTAACCAACGCAGATTTTTCTTATTAAAGATGCTGCTGTTCTTGCGATTACCGAGAGTTTTAAATACTCTTGGATTTTTTTTGTCTATTAGTTTTCCATTTTTTATTTAACTACTCTATAAATTATTATTTGTTTTTAGTAAAATTTCTAAATTTTTATATTCTTACTTAAATCAACATGCGTTGTTTTTCATATATATGTATATAATATTTATTATATTTATTTTTTCTTATTATTTTTTTTCTTTTTATGTTGAGTGAAAACGTTTAATGTATACTGATTTATATTTTATTAAAAATTTGTTATTTTAAATTATCTTCTGTTTGCTAGTGTTGTCTTCTATACTAAAAATCAATGAAATAAAACTCGCGTTTTTATTTTCAAAGTTTTGAGCCATGATCAAATGAGGAGGAGAAGTTGAAAAGTTTTGAAAGCAAAAAATATTCCTTTGTAAAGCTGGGCCGCAACTCCATACTGACAAGAGTGTATACATTTTCTTTTTTTATATGATTTTTAATACGGGTTAAAATTCAATTTTAAACAAATTTTAAAATCAAATCGAATCCTTTCGATTTTTGGTATACTTCAGTGCAAGTTTCAATGGTTTGTTTGAATGTTTGCTTCACGTAAAAACATGCATAAGCCGTGCTTTTAATATAGAAAGGATTTTCTTTTAATCTGACATAAAATTTAATCTCCGTTGAATTTTAAAAGCCTTTTTGATGAATTGAGAAGTTCCCTTCAAATACTCGGGTATTTCAGGATAAATTGCAATGACCTGCTCTAACGTTTCGCTTAAAAACCATCTCAGCAGTAGATTTCAATATTTCATACTAATTTTTTTGGAATCCTTCACATGTGTGTGGAGTGATAATTGGACCTACACAACAGGACTACACGCCGTTGATACGTGTACTCGTTAGACATTAAATGAATTTAAGAAAGGTAAATCGCATGCTGTGGAATACCTTACGGAATACGTGCATGTTTGCAATTTGACAGTGGGAAGTTCTAGTAGTCGAATTCTGTATATTTTTACTGGTAAGTTTTTTTTTAGAGCAAACACACCATCTATTAGTCTATGAGGGGCTAAGATACTGTAATTCCGTTAGCGATAACAAGATTGATTGTATGATATCCTGTTTAAATGACATTAACACGGTTAGAATTCGAAGACAACTTGGTGCCTGTGCTAACTTTCAAAAGAGCATGCGATGCGCCTTTAGTGGAAAAAATTTGGACATGAACGACGCTCATAATGATAGATATGAATATTGTTTCTCAAATCATAGAAATTTTTAGGTTTTGCCACGCCCTTAAAATATAGTTCTTGTTTTTATGCACTGCATCGCCATTTCAATTGCCATTGGAACAAATCATATGATGTTACTAATCATCATCTTGGATCCTTCTCCAATATTATGGGTACATGCTGCTCTTTTATTCTGTGGCTATTGTCACTTAACTGCTGCACTTTTGACTTTTGTAGTCAAGAGCATTACGCCATTATTACCATTACTCCTTTAACGGCAGTAGAGTCCTCAAATCACTTTTTTAAAATTGCAAAATTGAGACTTTTTATGTCTTTCATCAGCACTTGTGAGGCCTCATCGCTGCGTCTCGAAAAATTCTATTGATTCGACTGCAATTTAATTTTGGTAAAACAAATTGTTTTGGGAGGATGGTTTTTATGGTAAGAGGTCCAAATTGCTTTATGAGTCTACCCTACCGCTCTAAATATCGCAAATGTTTCAGCAATATATATTTTTTTAATTTTACAATTTTATAACAATTTTGGAAACACCTCGTTCCTTATTGTTGTCTACTATTTGCAATTAGTTTGTCTGGTTAAAAAGGGGGTTTGTGCTATATTAAGGGCACTAATAAAGCAGCCTGTGTGGAGTGATAATCACATAAAATTTTAAGAGAATTAAATACATAATTGCTAAAGTTCGAACTATCAAATTTTTCGATTTTCGGAGTAATCTTTAGTTGCATCTTCAAATATGTTTTCATGTCAAACGGAGAAGGTCATTCGTACTTTCTTAAATGTAGCACTGCTTTGCAATAGTAAATTAAAGTGCTCTCAACTGACACAGGCAATCAAATGGCGCCTCCAAATATGTTAAATAGTCAAATAATAAAAGAGCAATAAAGAAACATTTCTCTCCTATTGCAGAGCAGTACTGTACTTAAGAGTCTGTAATTCGATTTTCGGATAGACATGCAAAATGCATACAAATTCGAGTAGTTTTATTTTCGAATCGAACTGCAAAATAGTCCTATAGATCTCAGTGCTAGAGATTTTTTCTTCCAACTTTACAACAATGACAAAATACTTAAATCAAAATTAAGATATTCCCACCCAAATTAAATTGTTAGCGCCGCTTGACTCTGTAATTCGAATCGAGAAGAAAACTGATCAAGTTTTTATTGAAAATCGAAAACATTTTCGGCGGCAACTACCGCCGTTTCGAACTTGCCCCAATTTTAAAACATAATGCTTTTATGCATGTGCTATTAAAATTAACATTAAAAAAAACTAAATTGCTACAATCCGAACTCGAATTTTTCGAATATTAATTGTAGCATATTTAGGGTATGTGAAATAAACTTGAGTTTAAGTTACTATTTCCCAGTGATGAAAACCATCTGAAATCTTAAGCCCATCTTTTTGTATTTTTGTTTTTATTTAATTTAAATCTTATTTAGTTTATAATTTAAATTTACTTAATCGTTTAAATAATTATCTTTCTCTTTATTAAATAATAATTAAAATTAAAAAAATTATAATAATAATTGTTGTTGTATTTTGTTGTTGCTTCTCTGTTGCTGTTGTTGTAGCTATTGCCATTAATCGTAGGATTGGTTTTTTTTTTCTTCTTAATTTTTTGCTTTAAAAAAACTATTTTTTATTTTCCTTTTTAACTAAATTTAATTTACTTTCATAATGATTTTTTTTAATAACAAAAGGCGGCATAAAAGAATAATGCGCTCTTCTTCATTCGTTTAATTATTAATTTTATATACTTTACTGCTTAATGTGGTTGCTATACTTTCTATGAATTCGTTTTTTTTTGTTTTGCTTCTTTTCTTTAAATTTGTCTTACTTTTTTTATAATTAATTATTTTTAATAAAAACATCTGTGTATTGGTTACAAGATGCTCTCCACAAGCTTGGTGAGAAGATAAATTGGTAGTGGTTGTTCTTTTGTTTTGTTTTGTTGTGGTAGTGATTTGGGTTGTGGTGAGTTTTTTGTTGTTGTAATTGTGTTGATTTTGATGAAGATTGTTGTTTTTGTTATTGTTTGTCGATTTTAGTCGAGGGAGTGGCGCGTTAGGGCGGCAGATTTTAAGAGAAATGGATGAAGCAGCCATATAACAAAAATAATGTTTGTTGATTGGTTTGTTTGTTTTGTTTAATAGTAGGTTTCTTGTTCCAACCAGCCACCGGGATTACGACGCAAGTAGAAACGTCTGGTTTCATCATAAATAAAGATGGCCAACATGAATGGAATGGCTGGGAACCACCAAACGAGTCTGCAAATTGAAAGGGGATATAAGGAATTATAAAATCATGATACCAGTAAAGAAAATGTTTGTCTTTTGTACAAAAGGATATAAAAATTGGAGAGTTTCAACACTTCTTAACACAACTTTTCCAATAATAAAAAATCAGTATTGGCTTATTTGTAAATATAAAATTAGTTCCATACATTAGTCTTGTTATCAGATTTATTTAAATAAAAAAGAAAACAGAAAGGTTCCTTAGTACTGCAAAAATAATTATTTCAACATGGCCTGACACTATCAAAAAAGAAGTATTATAAAATACTTCCGACTATTTTTAAATATTTAAAATTTAATGGAAAAACTTTATCAAAATATATTTTCCTTTGCAAAACTATTAAATTATATATGTATTATTATAAATATTATTTGTATTGCATAGATTTTGGAACTGTTTCATGAAAAGTTTCTTTCCGTAAATATATAATGAAATGGGTCCTAGTCCTCCCTTCTTTGCATTCTGTTTTACTAAGTCCTTTTATTTATCTATTTTTTACATCATAGGCATAGCTAAAGAATTTTATAGGGGTGCCTACAACGCCTTTTGGGGGAAGATGGGTTTCACCAACTCTTTAACAGAGATGGAAATGTAACCGTTTATTGAAAAATTTTTTAGAATGAAAAAATACTTTGGCGGTGCTAAATATTTTCTGGGGTGCAAGCCCCTTTCTACGCCCAACATTATTCGTATGGGTATATGATATGCTAAGAATTGTTGTAATATTTTTTTTACAAAATTCTTCACCTTTATTTAAATAAGTTTCGATTTTTTTAAATTCGAAATTAAATTATTAGTTTCGTTTACAGTCAAATAGCGATTTTTCAATTTTTACAACTAAGAATAGTATTTTACATATTAATATTAATTAAAAAAAAATGTTTCGAAATAAAGTTCGATTCTGCGATTTTAATAAAACTTTTTCACTTTTGCGGTTTGTTTTTTTTTTGTGTAAACAAATGAAATTTGTAGAATTTCGCTAGGAAATTCAAAACTGTACTTAAAATCGAAAATTCGAATATACAGTTTATAACATTAAGAGCTTTGCATTTTCGCTTGACACTTTTTTTTATCGGAAAAAACGTTTCAAGATTTCGGTTTTTGTTAGTTACACTCAAATAGCTACTGGCATTTTTTTATTTCGAATTTTATATACGAGTACATATTCCAATCAAAGTGATTCGCAAGATTTTAGAAAACTAGTAATTATTCCGTGTTATTTTAGCTATAAAATTTATAACAAGTTTTTTTTCCAAACATTGTTCGAATTTTTGATTTTAATAAATCTTTTTAAGCCAAGCTTCTATTCTCTGAATTTTGTTTAAGTAGCAAATTCATAATTAAAGGCGAAGTTTCGAACTTTGCAAATTGTCATGAAAGTGACGAATGCATTTTACTTATTATCGACACCGTTGCCTTTTTCAAAATCATAATAGAACAAAAATAGTTCCTTAAAATATCTAATGTCCTCATATTAAAATTTTTAATTTTTTTATAAAAGTAGTTCATACAGAAACAAATTTTAACGAAGATAAAAAACCCCTTATTTGTGCTCGTATAAGCAAAGCAGTTAAATAGTTGAAAAAAATGGTAGTATATCTTCCCCTGAAATAAAGTTGAGTTCAAAATATGTAGCATATTTATAGTGCAACATATTTAGAAATGAACATATTCTTTTTTGCACTAATGGACATTTTTTTTAAAACAGAACTCAAACATGCCGAAAGCACAAAATATATGAAAATTTTTAGGCAGCAATGAAAGCGCCATTAGAACTAAAACCTTAATAATTTCCTTTTTAATAGCGGCACCAAAATATTCGAAAGTTAATATTTTTTATATCTTTTTGTACAATTTTGACAATAAAAAAAATTAACTATGTACTTACTTGAGTGGATACATGCGGAGACCCTTGTCCATACCGGGACAGTATGATAAGAATGCAGCCAATATGGTTTCAAATACTAAACCAAAGTTCAAGGCCCAATTTCTCATGCCCTGGTGGAAAATGGAGTTTCGTCGTGTCTTACAAATGATCAAATCAGCCCATTGCACAACAACAATGGAAACGAAGAAAGCAGTATGGCAGGTATATTCCAAAGTTTTACGATCGCGATAAGTCTATACATATTTAAAGCACAAGTTAAAACAACAATTTCATTCAAAACAGCATATTCATGTTGTACGAGTACTTACCCACTCTTGACCATATGAATCGGTTAAATCGTTGACTGCCTTGGAGTCCCAATGTTTACGGATGCCAAACAATTTAGTGGGCAAGAAACCATTTTCAGCCATTATAACGAAGTACACAAAGAAACCAGCGGCAGCTTGAATCATACCAATTTGTCCATAGGCCATGGAAATCAATCTGATTTATTTGATGTGGCCATTGTAGTTGTTTGATTGAGGAAAATTTAAATTTGTTATATTGATTAAATTTTTTTATTTATTGACTTGATGTTTTTTATATGTTTTTTTTAGAGAAAGTGTTAGTGTTGGATTATTATTTTAGAGCAACAAATGGAAAATATTTTAAATTTTGTTTTGAGGAATTTTGATGACAAACATTAAGCATTTATGGAGCGAATGAAGAGGAAGAAAGATTTACACATTTTGTAGAAGGTTAGTTTAATTAAAAATATTTCAAGCAATTTTGGATTAGATTCAAATTCAATTTTGTCTGTTTCGTTTTTCTAATGATCACTGTAACAACGTTACGCATCTACCGTTAAGGCATGGGACGATTTGTGTTTAAATTCTGAGTTGGTTAGAGAACACTCTCCTCAAGTTCAGACATGGATTGGAATGACAACTAGTTTCAGGTAAGTACGAGGGTATCACGATAAGACTCATTTCCGTATGTTCTACAAGTATCGCCACACGTATTAAAGGCATAGACGAGCACTATATTATATGGGTGTATCTCGATTAAGATCCACTATCGATAAGTGCGTGCTGTGTAGACTTTTAAGAAATGCTCTTTACCGAAGTCTACAATAATTGCCACAAGTATTGAGAACAATTTCAAATAAAACGCGAACATTATACTGTAACTGGGAATGCAAATAAGTTTCAGAAAAGTACTGGCGCATATGAGAAAGTTTTCGATTTCGGTAAATGTGTGCTGTGTAGACTTTTGAAAAGTTCTCTTTTCGTAAACTACAAGAATTGCCACAGGTATTGAGAAGAGTTTTAGAAAAAAGATGGGCATTACTTTGCAACTGGGAATGGAAACTAGTTTCAAATAAGTATTCCTTGTGTGCCGCGTAGACCTTTTACAATATTCTCGTGTAGAGAATCGCCCCAAGTATTAAAAGCACATATAAATAAGCTTTGAATTGCATATGTGAATAAAAACCAGTTTCCGAATTCGGCTCTATTGGCCCGAATTTCTTTACTTCTATATTTGCAGATAATAATTGATTTAGATGTATGCATTTCAAGAAGAATTCATGAGTTTTTATTGAAAGCAACTTAGAATTGAAAATTGCAGCTCGTGCTAAAAAGTTTATTAAGAAATAATGGGAATAAGGAACTTTCTTGCCATTCAATTACTGTAGTTATTTCTTGGGGATGACTCTTGCCAAATTCTTTTTTAATGCAATGAAAATTTTCCAGAAGAACTGAAAACAATTTTTAAACTTAGAAAAGCATGGCGTCCGTCATAAACTGCATGAGATAACTGGCTACAAGAGAGTGTAGTTTTACATATTTCGAACAAGTTTCAATTTCGATTATTACAGGCATTATTTGGAAAGTCAAAAAAATATTTAAAATAATTTTGAAACTCAAACAAGCACTTAGACTTGGAAACTGGTTATTGTAAATGTCAAGGCAAACTGCCACAAATAGCAATTTCTTTTATTTGTTGACACACAGATTGGCTAGAATAATATCTACATATTTATGGTTTTAGTCAAACATTTGGTAAAGTAAACAATCTAAACAAATCTACAGACAAGTGTTAATTTTACTTAAATTTAATTTAGTTTTCTTCCTCTAGATTTCAGTTAATAATGCTAAATGTTTGTATTAGAAAGTGAATAACAAATGGTGGATGTTCTCTAAGCCGAATTATTAATTTTATGTGTTTGTTAATTAGTTTTCTTGTTTTGTGAACTTTTGTTTTATTTTTAATTTTTTTTTTGTTTGTTTTCAATTTGCACTGTGCCTTAATTTTTAATGTTAGATACACTTTGTTACAAAAGAAAGAGGTGAAGAAAAAGCGGCATTTTCTTTTAATTTTTTTTGTTAATTTACAATTTTAAAAGCACTGTAATAATGGTGGTTTGTTTGCTGGGTTAGGATTGTGTGTTTGTGTTAAAAACCAAAGAAAATTTACCGAAATAAAAAAAAAACTCTTGTAAATTTTCACCAAAAAATATAAATAAAAACCTGAGCAAATCAAGTTTTAAGTGTTAATATTTTTTTTTTTAAAGCAGAATTTGTTACAAATGCGTGATGAAGTTGCAGCAAATTGGAGAGACAGATATAAAGATTGTAAAGTAAAATATGTAAGTAAAGCGTGAAGAATGGGTGGGTGTTGAACATAACAGACGCGGTTGCAATTTGTTTTCCAGGTAATTTAATAAAATAAAAATTTTGTGTAAAAAAGCAAAGCACCTTTGCTCGCAAGGCGGCATAAAAACATAAAAAGTGATTATGGCATGATGATGTTTCAAAATTAAATAAAAATTAATAATACAAACTTACAAATGAATGATTATAATTTACACGCATGCATATGTACAAACGTATGCAAGAGAGAGAGAGGGAAAGAAGGAGAGTGCAGCAAAAAGCATTTCATGCTTAAACATGATTTTTTAATCTAACATAAAAAATTATGTTCATAAAGTTTTTTTTTTTATTAAAAAACGTGCACCGAGTTGAAAAAAAGAAGAAAAAATAGATTTTTTTAATAAATACTAGTACAGACTTGTTTTCACAGTTAAAACCCACAAAAGTTTACTTACGCTTGACACATTATTGCAGTTTAATTTTTGATCTTTAATTAAAAGTAAAAATAATAAATAAATAAATAAAAAAAACAATACGTATCAACGATGCAAGACAGCGATTTTGCATTTCGCACACTGTCAAACTCTAAACGGAAGAAATGTTGTTTAAAAATTTTCATATGCATTTCATTTGACAGTTAGACCGCAGTTAAGTAGCTGCCCTAGTGAGTTCGACGTTATTGTGAGCTGCCTGCAGTTATATTTTTCTATTCTTAAAATGTTTTTAAATTCCTGCTTTAAGCCTTCTAAGTATAATGTCATATTAAATGCTATAGAAATTAATACGAGAGAATAATTACAGCTCGATTATGGATGGCAACCGAGCTTCAGTTGTCTATTCGGCAACTAGAAAATTGTAGTTGTCAATATTATAATTTTTATGGTCTGCATTATCACTTGCATGAACTGCATTATCATTTTTATTATAAGTAAATATTTAGAATTAATGTAACAACTTTATATTCCAAGCGGTTTGTCAAAAAATTTTGTTTCACATGAAACAAAAGCCTGCTTCTAAATCGCTAAATGGACATTACTTGTTAATTTAAATGTTTTTGAAAGAAACAATATTTTTAACAGAGTACTATGCTTTGACAAAGTTATTGTTAAAAAAAAAAAAAAAAAAAAAAGGTTAAATTTCATTAAATATTCTAAAAAGTATCGACATTCCTTTTACCAGGTTTGGAAATTTTCAAGTGATTTGATTTTCAATAGGATATACGAGTAATACGATTAAAAGTGGCTCAACATTTGTAACAGGGTGGCTCTATTGACAAACATTTTTTTTTGCCATAACTAAAATTTGCTTTTGGGAATCTGTAGATCCAATAATATTTGAGAATTTAATTAATAAAATATAAACTCTTTTTGTTTAGAAATTGACAACCCGGAGAGAGCTTTACTTTTTGTAGATAAAAGCAATTTAGTAAAATTTGGTAAAACATATTTATGTACATTACATTATAAATTTTAATAAATATGAAAAAGAAACAATTTAGAATTTTAAGCGTGGACGCCATTTATGTATGTATACACAATGGAAATTTTAAATGTGAGGTATTATTGGACCAATTAAAGTGATATGAAAATGGCATTTACCAATTTCGAAATTCTCCGCGCAATGAGTTGTTCCGTATGAATTATTTTAATCTTAATGTACCACATGATTACATTTGACTTTTGATAACCCACTCTGGAACGATTTCCGCTAACGTTTCCCAAATATATTTTTATGGCAGAGAACTGCATTTGAGGCCATTGCATATGACCTATCGCGAGATTGGAGCATTAGTTCCACCAACAAGATTTGGGTGTCAAGAAGAATTGATGTGATGTCAACAACAAATGTTGCGATAGAGAATTCTCATATTGTATTTGAAGGTTTTGGCATAAACAGATCAGGTTAAATATTTACAAACTGCATAAAGTTCTTTGACGATTTGTTTTTGGCGATTAATGAAATGTCGACAAGTGAACAGGTAAAGCCACAAAAAGCAAATTTTAAAGATTCAGATATTTTATGGGCACAAGCCCCAATAAATTTCATTATTAACTATAGAGAATTAATAATTATTTAGTGTAAAAAAATTGAGTTGACAATATGGCCTTCACTGAATAAAGAATATTTATTAATCGTAAATAACAAATATGACACGGTAATGATTTTTTTATCACTTTCAATTATGTGCCCCATCAACGATTCTGTTGTGATTGCAAAAAAGCTAAAGTGTCTCCTCGACCATTAGGGGATATTAGGGCCATCAGTTTCACTGTTTTAGCCATCAAATATTCTAAGGATTCTTGATAAAAACACTGTTTGCCAACGGCTAAAAAAAAATCATTTCATTTAAGGGCTACAATTTTCACAGCGAAACATTTGTCAAATGATTTAAAATTTCATAAAAGATACTCGAAATTCACTTGGAAACTTTAAACGTATAGACACATTTCTTTTTGTAAAATAAGGCCCTAAATATTAATTTTAATTCAGTTGCCTTTATAGATTCGATAAGAGATATTCAATATTTTAAATAAATTAAAAAAATAAAAAACAATAATTCATCTAAAGCTACAACTTGTGCTAAAGTTTCACAAAGCGCACTGAAATTCATATTTGTATTCAAATATTGCACTTTAACGCTACTTTCAACTCATAACAATGACTATAAAACAATTGGTTGTTATAACATTGCAAAATTAACAAAATTTACTTTGGTGTATAGACAAAATTATAATTTTTTTTTTAATAAAACATTGAGAGGAAAAACGGACGCCAATAAAAATAGATCACATCCCTTTAAATGTTTAAAACAAGGTCATGGAATTTATATTCTATAAAAAAAGCAATTAATTTTATTTGTTTTCTCCTTAATTTTTGTGTATTAAAGGTTTTATAAATAAAACAATTTTTATAATAAAATTATCTGATAATCGTCTCAAAATTTTTTTAAAGAAATCATTTAAAAAGATGGGTGCTTTTTATGTAAATTTTTCAGACGAGTTGACTGTCGTCTTGGTTGTATAAACCGCTCATAAAAATCAAATTAGAAAATTTATTGCTACTATGCCTATTGGGAATAATAAGAGACGTCAGAAGGTCTATCGTAGGAATTTACAATTTTTTAAACTGATTTACTAGTACAAAGCCAATCGTCCTAATGGGACATTAAAATGATTGGAAACGAAACAATTAATTTTGAGGTCGAAAGTTGACGATAAAGGAAATAATTATGACACAAAAGTTTTGAATTAACTTAAGCCTAGTCTTCAGGCGAAATGCTGTCAAAATCCATATTGAAAAATTTCATTTATAATACTCATAGTGGCAAAATAATGTTGCGGAAGTTGTACTCTGTTCACGTTTCAACAAATATATGTGGCAACATTCAGGCAACATTCCAGCAACATTTTTCAATCTGTGAAATAATATGAATGGTTATATTCCTGAGAAAATAAAATTTTTCAACATAAAAAAATTAATTTTATCAAATTTATTTTCTTACGATGGACGAAACAGCGTTGCTTACCCAAAAGCACAACATAATTTGCGCTTAAAAGTAATAAAAAAAATATTATACTAAATCACCAAGTAGATAATATATGTTGCATGGAAAATTTTTTTGGTTGAAATAATAAATGTTGTTCAAAATTTTTTTTAAATTCGAACAAAGCACCAGACTTAAGGAGAGAAAAAATTCTTTTTTATTGTTACTATTATTAATAATATTATTTGGAGTACCACAACCTTGTATTAAGCATATTAAATATTAAGGCCACATTTTGTAAAACGAAAAGAGTTTCTGTTAAAATTTACGAAATATGGACCTTAATGATTGGAGTGATTTGTTTTTTTTTTTGTCATTATTTTTCAAACACAATTTATAAAAAATCCAATTACAGAATATTTAAAGTATTTTGAACATGTAGTTTTAAAAATTAGGTGCTGGTTTTATTTTTTCAAAAACAAAATGTTAAATGGCAGATTCAAAAAAAAAATATGTATGAGAAACGAATTGGCCAATCGTTTGAGGAAGATATAATTTTATATATAAGGAAAAATTGTAATTGTTATTCATTAAATATAGGATAATCTTGCTAAAATTTTGATATTTTTAAAAGAAAGTTTTGAAATAGTGATCTGTCCAATAAAAAAAAAAAAAAAACATCGATATGCCTTTAATTAAGTTGGCGAATGTGTTGGAAAGTGAGCACACTTCCTTAACTTTTAACACTTGTAGGACGCTTCTGTCCTTTGTCTATTAGAAAACTTCGTCACGAATATCTATATTCTTAGCGGTGAATATTCAAGTTGAAAAGAACAATTTTTCAAGAATGCCAACTTACATAATCTGCGGAATGGATTTTTTCGGAACTTGAAACGTTGCAGGGATGAGCCAATTTATGGCACATTAGGCATTATAGCGATTTCTATAATATTCTCACATAGAACTTTCAGTAGAGGCTTTTAATGTTAAAAGGTGGGCCGTTTAACCGAAAAACTTAACAACGTTTGTTTTTTCGCTTTCATTAGCGTTCAGTTTCTGTAGACCA
This sequence comes from Germaria angustata, assembly GCA_963681545.1. Classification (NCBI taxonomy): domain Eukaryota; kingdom Metazoa; phylum Arthropoda; class Insecta; order Diptera; family Tachinidae; genus Germaria; species Germaria angustata. Next base: position 44,274,183 of record OY812998.1, on the reverse strand, counting down.
CCTGATTATTTAGGAAAAATAGGACGCTACTAAATGCCAAAGTTTTCGGTAAAGTTAAGTTGCCTCCAATAGTTAAAACCATAAATCTTTCATTTAATTAATAAGCAAATTCAACTGGAGTCTATGATTTGTTATAAAAACAAATAAGTCAAAATTTTAATTTATACGATAGTCAAATAAAAAAAAAGATATTCGTCAGTCGTGATTTTTATTATAAAATTTCATTATATAATATGTATCTCTATGCATACATACATGCACACATCAATCGGTATTTCTAGAGTAGTAATTTGGTTTGCAAAGTTAAATATGCAATAATACATTTGACTAAAAGTATGCTACATATTTTGGAAGAGAACGAAAGCCAATTACAACTTTTCCTTTATGAAAATTATATTTAAGATCTCTATTATTATAAAGAAATTAAAATCTTTATGAAACATGAAGATGAATAGAAACGTTTGAAATTTAACACCAATAGAGTATGAAAAATTTTCAAATAATTTTTGTTTTCTTTCTTAGAAAAGTGAAGTATTAAAAGTTACAATCAGTAAATTTGAAAACAAAACGTTAAGACTACAAATCTAAATTTAAAAACTTGTTTTGCATTTTTTAACGAAAAATTATTGTATATATTTAAAAAAAAACTACAACTAGAAAAACTTGATTAAAATTTTTGTTTTTTTTTTAACAACAAAATGGCATCAAACACATGAAGTCTGTTTGTGTGTAGTTTTCGAATTAAAATCGAATGCGAAAGTTTTTCATTGTAGTTGTATGGAGAAAATTAATATGAAGATGATATTTTTGTTTCAAATTAAAATATAGAATCTCTATTTGAAATGCACTAGAAAACACACTAAAAAAGGCTTTTTATTTAACTTTTTTTTTTTTGTTATAAATCAACTAAAATTAACTAGTGTGTCTTTTTTTAATTTCTACAATTGTTTAATATTTTTTTTTTTTTTTTTGCTAAATCTATTAAATATGTTTGTATGTGTAAGATATTGTTTAGTTAGTTAGTTAGTTTTTTTTTTTAATTCTGACCTGCGATTGACCAAGTTATCACGGTAGGGATTACGAGGTTGACGTTTCATAATATCACTTTCTGGTTTCTCATAAGCCAGAGAAATAGCTGGTACCTTTTATTTTATTGTTTTATTGTTTTATGTTTTTGAGTTCATTTAACAGTTTAAAAAACCAGAGCAATTGGATTTTTTTTCAAGTTCAAGTGTTTAAAGATTTATATGTTTTGAAATTGATTTCATTTAAAAGATATTTAGAGTGCAGTAGACATTTGAGTTGTATAAATGCATATATAAATTTTTTTTATAAAAAATACATATAATAGGAAAAAATTTATAAAAAAAGAAAATAAAGTTAGATTTGTTAAAGACTGTCACTAAAATATTATTTTTAAATACAAAATGCCAAAGAGTTTTGTTTCTCAAATATATAAAAGAACTAAAGCAAAAAGAATTCTTAAATAGTTTGTATAAAATTCTTACAAAGAGAACTGATAAATTTCATAATAATTTCGTTTATATAATAACTAAATGTCTTAAATAGTGATAATTTTTGTTGATTTGTATTTCTGGCTAAATTAGTATTAGAAAAAACGAGTCGTAAGATATTTGTTCTGTTTGTAATAGTTGCTAAACTATTTTAAGTAGAAAAAATATAAATTAATAATTAATAATACGATTAGTAAAAATGAGATAATCTTAGAAGAAATTTTAATATAAATTTTAGAAAAAATATTTTCAGTTTAAAAATTTTTATATAATATCTAAAATAATTATAAGAGTAAAAGTGTTGCTAAAAAACGATAAGTTTACGAAAGTATTAAATAAACATAAGGGTTATCTATATATGTAGTAGCTATAGTTAGGCAATTGTATTTTTATTTTTTGTTAATATAAGTATGTATAAATTAAATATAAAGTTCTGCATTTAATTATTTTTAGTAGTTAAGCATTCACTAAAAAAAAGATTTCCTAAAATTTTAACAGAAGATTTTTTTATTGAAGATGTTCTAGCAGCTATATACACATTTTTTTTATGTTTAAATAAACTAAAAATTATAAAGAATTTTAGGGTGTTCTTTTTCCAGGAATTTCTGAAGGTTTTCTAAGCAAAACTTACCTTAAAGGAATTTGACTACTTAACAAACAGCTTGCTAAAGTGTATTTTTTTAAGAGCAAATGTTAGAACTAAAATGAAACATCTAAAAGTATGCTTCATATTTATTAAAAAATTACTCTTTGTGGATATGTTAAAAAATAAAACGAATAATAGATTATAAAAAATCCGACAACATTAGCTTTAAGTACCACTTCAATAGAAAACTGCATATTTTCAGGGGATTTATTCTACCAATATTGCAAAAATAAATTGACTTTTATTTATATAGTTTTTCGCGTTAAACTTTCTTATATTGCTGGTAATATTTAAAGAATTATTATTATTACTTATTGCTTTTACGCCAATTCGTTACGCATTTATATTATTTCGCACGAAAGTGTAAAAACTTCCATTTGTTTCGTTATAAAGAAACAATATGAACAAAATGACATTATTAAATAAATATGATGCAAATTAAAAAAAGGCTTTTGAGTAGAGTATTTCCGCACTTTATGGAATTATAGGGCTTAAACGTTGCGTAATTAAAATTTGTATTGTTCATTAAGAAATTAACAATAATTATATTAAATTAACGCAGCGCCACACCGTGGCAAAATACTTAATTAGTATTACAATTTACAATATTTATAGCTTTAAGTGGATGCATAAAATTTTTTCTCTCTTATGTAGTTTCAACTCCCCAAAAATATGCTATAGAAATTTTCATTAAACAAAATATACACTTTAACAAACTATAAAACGTAGAAAAAGGTCTTCTAAAAATTTAAAATTAATATTTTTGTAAAAATAAGCCACAAAAATTAATAACGCTTTCTTTTTGGTTACATATGTATAAAGAAAAGGAAATTTTAATTATTTACGCCTTATTCGTAATAATTATAAAACTGGTTTACAAAAGTTTTATGAAGCAAATTTTATGTGAATATTTGTTTTAAAAACTCTTGAAAATTTATTATGAATAAGGCAATTTGTATATAATAAATATATAATAATATGGTATATATATTTTCGGTTATATAGGTTATATATAAAGAGAGAAAGAGAGAGAGAGAGGGAGAGAAAAAAACTTTAACGAGCAATATTAGGGTGATACTGGTGGGTCGGTGAGAGGAGGGCAATAATAAAAAAGAGGCGTATTATCAGTAAAAGAAATATATAATATATACATATATCGTAAAATATATGTCTCTTTTTCTAAATACATTATATTCTGGTGAAAATATAGATATTTTTGAGCATATAATACAGTTTTTCTTTGTGTTTTTTTTTTGCTTTTAAAAGAGCAATGAGTATAAAAAAAGTAGAATAAATAAGTATGTTATTTTAAAAAAGTTATGAAGAATATAGAAAAGAGTCATAAATAAATAGGGTTTACAGCTTCCTTAAGATGATATAATTTTCTTTTTTGACAAGCTACATTTTTCAAAGCGCAATTCGAAATATTGAAACAAGTATTTAAAGAAACTGTAAAAAAGAAATTATACTAAATAGAAAATAAACAAGTGAGTTAGTACAAGAAAGAAAAGAAAAATTCATCGAAAAAAAGTTGGCAGAAAGTCCTTAAATAGACTTTAAACTTCGACATACTATAAGGCTATTAAGCCTTTAAGTATGCTTTTCTTCTAAGCAAAAACTATTTACTTAAAGAACATAACACAAATAACAAGCTGCATTGGTTTAAGAACATTGAAAATAATTAGTAATTAAAAAAATATGTCTGTACTTTGCTTTTAAAATGAGTCCAAAAACTAAGTATAATGGATTGTAAATGAAATGAAAAAATTGCTCTGTTTAGAATTAAGAAAAATTTTAAAGACGCATTTGTTTCATTTTCATCTTGGCAAAAGGCTTTAAAAGACGTTTGTCAAACTTTAAACATTTTGTATTTATTTAGTTCTTTGACAAAGTGTTGAGAGAAATTTTAATATTTGGAAAAAAATTTATTTGAAAGTGATTTATCTTGAGGTGAATTATTATTGATATTTAGTTTAAAAAATACGATAAAAATAAAATTAATACGAACTTTTATTTATTTATAGAAAAAGTTTGTTGAATTTGATTTGATTTCTTTCTCTAATTTTGCTGATACTTTTTCATTATTATTTGAAAAATAATAATTATAATTAAAATGATGATGACACAAAGAAAAACTTTACCTTTCGTTGACAAGTTTGTCACAAAATGGATTCCTGGGCTGACGTTTCATAATATCTGATTCAGCTTCTTCATAGGCAAGGGAAATGGCAGGTACCTAATATTTTTTACATTTAACGTATTACAATAATACAATACAACAAATAGCAGAACGCAAAGGGAATTTGTTAAAGGGTTTTTTGAATTTTGTATTCAGGTCAGGGTTGAAGTTTACAAAATCAAATGATTTGTTTTTTTTTAATGCCAAAAATGATAATTCAATTAAGTTGGAGCCGCGCAAATATTTAAATATTTTACAAGATAATTTTATAATGAATAAAAAACGCATTTATGTTTGTTTTTAAAAAGGGGAAAATGAAAGAAAATTTTTTAAATGATTAAAAGCTCTTTTACAAAAATCAAAACAAAAAAATGTTGGTTGTTTAATTAATAGTTCAAACAAAATATACAAAATCTTTTGCAATTTCAAATAACTATACATAAGAGACCTAATTAGAAATAACCTTAAAATTTATTAAGGAAAAATACTTAATTTTTAAATAAAATACTTCTCTTATTGTTTTAAAAACGAGTACTTCATACTTAAAAATTTCCTAAAAATACTTAATGAATTTAATGGATTTACTGGTTTATTTTAATTAAAAAAAGAAATAGAAATACTGAACTCAAAATTGTGCCAAACGTTTGTTAAAATTTTAAGTACAAAAAAAGTTTTTTCAATTTGATTAAAATAAAAAATGTGGTTTTCATTAAACTGCTTAATATTGCCATTTAAGCAAGTGCAAGTGGGCAAACTTGCAGATTTCTTTTAATTTTTTAAACATTTGTGCTTTTTTAATGTTTATCAAACACAAAGTATTAAAAAAATGTTTGGATTATAACTCAAACATAAATTAAAATTTGTATGATGAGGTTTTTTTTAACAAACTTCAACAAAAAACAGCTGATTGAACAAATGCACAATTTAATCTGTTTCAGATCACAAATCAAAATGGTCTAGCAAACTTATAAAAGTTTATGAGAGTGAAAACTTGCACAGTTTGAGCACTCTGCGAGGCATTTGAACAGTTTCATGAAGACACTTAATATTTATTGTATTTAAAGAACTTTTACTTTGTGTGTATTAGTTTTTCTTGATAAAAAGTTTAACAAATTTTGCAATCACATCATTAAAAAATTACTAACGGCTTTCGCACACATTTATAAAAATTCATAGTTACAGAAAATTATGTTAGAAATAAAAAACAATATTTAAAGAAATTAAAGACAATAAGATAAATTACTTTTCTTATAACGATTAGAGTGTAATTCCTATAATAGAGACAAATTAATCCTCTAGAAATATAAATATATATTTGTTGACAATTCCTACATAGGTTAGGTTAGGTTAGGTTGGTTGGAGGGGCGTGATACCCATGTCATACGACATACACTTAAGCCAGTGAAAGCTTGTTGTGCGCTCCCTTTTAATTATCAGACTCAAACTGCCAGGGTTCTGCGGCAGGATTCGAACCTGGGACCTTCGCACTACGAGTCTAGTACACTACCTACTAGTCTACGATGGTCCTACATAAAGTTGTCAAAAGCATTGAAAGTCTAAATTGTGAAAACCTCATTTGTGTTACCTAGAGATTCATCTAAAGATCAACAAGTCTGCAGTGAATGGCTTCTTATGACGAATTCTCGTACTATGAATATCTAAATTCTCGTATTATATTTAACAACTCTAAAGCTCAAGCGAAATATCATAATAATCGAACTCTTGGCGTTGATAATTTTCTAAAATTATTGAAAGACGAAAATTTTTCTAGATTTTTGCATTTTGTTTTAATTGTCGTCAGAGTCGTCATACAGCAAAAAAATATGCTCATTGTAGACAATAATCAACTATTAATGACGGCACTTGCGTCATTAATAGTAATAGCCTACCAATTGGCAATATATTGATGGACAACTTGGTGTGAGGTCGACGACGACAATTAGAATAAGGGGGATTATAATATTAAGTAGAATTCAGCTCTCAGCTTAGCCGCTAAAGTGGTTTCCACTGACGACAGAACAAAGTCGATTGCACGTAGTGGTCATGTTTCTTGGCGACATCTATAAAAAATGTGTTAAATAACCCAGGCTTGTTGCACGATTGACCAGTAATTGCAAATAATAAAACTTTTTTTTTTATCAAAATGAGGAGTTAGTCACACCAGACGGACGTACTTACGTGTACTACGATTCGAAACGAAGTACATGAAAAATGTAAGAATTCGAACGGTTCGTAATAAATTAATGAAACTAAAAGCATGTCCCATAATGTCCAACTTTATCGTTCGCTGGAATTCGAAGCATTTTAATTTTTCTCTATTTATATAAGATAAAGTTCTTAAATTGAACATTTGTGTATTGTAACTCTGACAAAAATATCGACTATAAAAAGAGCGGAATCATAGACTATAATTACGGAATCATAGACTATAATAGAGGAATACATACAGCTATAGTCCAAATCGCACACTAAATAAAAAGAAATCACAACTCAAAAAAAAATTCAAAATGTTCACGCGAGAAGCAAAAAAAAAATCTGTTTATGTTGTATAAGCGACACAGGTTAAATAATGTAGACATAACGATATTTTGACGGCAGTTAAAGATTTGTAATGTGAACTGATTTGTGGGAGAGAAGAGTGATTTTGAAAAATTTTGAGTGTGCGTTACGTATTTTTTCCAACTTCAAGAATGATATAAACAATCGCTTAAGCCAGTTATACCAAAAACTCAAAGCTTTTATTGAAAATGAAACGAATAGGCGGCCTAATTGCGATTGGCAATCTTCTACTACGACATCGACATTTTGTTCCTGATTAAAGGCAGCAGTATAAAACGTTGAAACCGAAAAAGTAATTGATCAACCTAACAAGGTCGCAATCGAAAATAATATTTTAAAAAACCAAACCAAAAAAACAATTAATATATTAAAAACCAAACACTATGTTCAGACAAGCAATTAAGTCCTTAATTGAATTCAATTTACAATACAAAAGTATAATAAATTGCGCAATTAGGGCTTAATTGCACCATAAATTTAAGCAAATTCCCAATACAGCTCTTATAAGTTGTGTTCAGTGAGAAGAGAAAATTCTGACAAAATTAAATGTTATGAAAAATATTTCTTTCTTTTAATATTCAAACACAGATCTCTTGGAAACATTTTTATATTTTATATAGTCAATATAATCAGGTGTTTTTTTTTTATTAAAAATATTGAGATAAAGTTTTTTATTTAAAACATTTTCAGATGTCGAATACTAATTGAGTGAGCTAAATTAGGCATGTGTGAACAGCAAAGTTATCTGAACATAGTATCAAGTCTTTCTAAAGTAAAGTAAATGCATTCGAAACGTCAAGCAGGTAGAGAAAATTTTTATAAAAAATTTTGTTTCTTTTTTTAATAAAAATTTCTGTTACGAACGTCTGAATCGTATGAATAATAGGACTTATTGCGTTTGGCGAATATCGCCTCTGACATTTTGTACTAGATTGAAGAAAAGTATAGCGTGTCTTCTTGCATCTTGTACAAAATTTCAAAGTTAATATCTAAAATAGGCAAACGCTATAACAAATGCAAAAACTATTTGCACTATTTCTATAAATACACACAAAATCTTTTTAAACGCGTAGGGGGTTTATATGAAAATTAGTGATTTCCATATAAAAATGTCTACTATACGAACTGCTGCTTAATCGTATGACGAAAACTGCTTATAAATATTATTGTACGATATCAAACCAATTTATAATTATTTTCAATCAATTTCAAATTGATGTGATATTTAAAATTTATAGAATAGAAAGAAAGAGAAAAGTTTTGAAAACAAAATTTTATAAAAATAATAAAAAAAATACTCAGAATGGATGTTAATTCTTGCTAATGAAGACAATGATGATGGATTATACTTAGTATTTGTTGTGCAATGATTAATAAATCTTTGAACTGATTTATTTATAGAAATGATTAACGATAAATGACGAGAACCCACAACATCGAATAAAATTATTATGTAAAACGAAATTATATGTCTATGAATAAAATTTTTTATAGTATGAAGAAACATTTTTACAAAATGTTCAAAATGAATTAAAATTTAAAAGCGAAGTTTTTTTAATTTTCTGTAAATGGTTACACTTCTTAAATAAATTTTAAAAAAATAATAATAAGAATGATAAAATGATTAAACAACTGACAGTTTTTCACAACGTTAACGTTTATGTATGTAGGTATAATTGTAACATATATGTAAATGTATGCATTGTTAGTTAATAATCCAGCCATTTTGTTAGGAATCATCTTCAAAATAATTCAGCGGAGAGGTTATTCTTTGTTTTATAGTTTAGTTAAAAAAAAACAACACGTGTTAGTTAGTTTATCTATCGGGTGTTAAGTTAACATTTAGTTTTGAACAAACAACAACAAGAAGAAAGAAGTGGAAAGTATGAAAAAAATAAAAAGTATAGGCACCTTGAATTGACCAATTTGTCGTTGAATGGATCACGTGGTGGACGCTTCATAATATCGGATTCGGCAGCTTCATAAGCCAAGGAAATAGCAGGAACCTAGATTTTAGTTTTATAAGTATATGTTAAAATGGATTTTTCAATACATATACAAAACAGGAACCCAATTTAAAAAAAATTCAATAGGTGTTTCTAAGTATCAGAATGTGTGTTTTGCAATTTGTGGCCATAGTGTTCCATTGTTTGAAAGAATTAAGTTTATTATTATTTTTTTAATTATATGAAAACTCAACCACAAATGTTCGGAGGGATCAACAACACACATGTTTGCAAATGTTGTAACAAAAGTACAATATAATAAAAAATATACATAAATGAGTTAAAATGTTTCAAACAACAAAATACCAAAAAAGAATAATAATAAATAAAAAAATTATCCAATCTGTAATCAAACGTTTCATAGATGTTATAATGATAGCAGAGACTTAGCAGTAGCTTATAATGGAAATACTACATTCACTAGCTTAGTTTATGTACTTAAAAAATACTTATTACTTTTGCTTTAAAATATTTAATTAGATTCCTTATACTCCATTAGCCATTTACTTTGTAGCGTTATGTTTGATTTTTGTTTTTTTTTTTTTCAAACACAAATTGTTTACCTTTCATTGACCAAATTATCTATATCGGGATTACGAGGTCTTCTTTTCATTATATCAGCTTCTGGTCCCTCATAGGCCAATGAAATGGCTGGTATCTTGTGATCAATGATTAAATTTTCTTTTTTACAAACTTTCATCATTATTTTAATAATCCTATGTCCTATAGTACAACAACTTAAGACTAACTATATAAGTCATACATATATAAAGTGTTACATGAACTCCTAATAACAATCAAAATATGTAAAAACAAAAACTAACGAAAAAAAGTAACAACAAACCAAAAGGAAACTAAAAGAAAAATAAATAAAATCGTTTAACTTACCATGTCAGTACCCAAATCAATGCACAGGATGGTAACAGTACCCAAGGGCAAGGGTATATCACATAAAATGAAAGCCAAGAAAGGTGAGATTTCAGGAATGTTAGAGGTCAATGTGTAAGCAATAGACTTTTTCAAATTATCGAAAATCAAACGACCCTCTTCAACGCCGGTAACAATGGAAGCAAAATTATCATCCAACAAAATCATGTCAGCGGCCTTAACAATACAAAACAAACATACGCCCATAACAAACAAAAGGAACAATATATTTGAAACTCAAAATAGCTTACCTGTTTGGACACATCGGAGCCAGCAATACCCATAGCAACACCAATATCAGCCTTCTTCAAGGCGGGCGAATCATTCACACCATCACCGGTGACAGCGACAATAGCACCCATACGTTGGCAGCCTTCTACAATGATAAGTTTTTGTTGTGGCGAGGTACGAGCGAACACAATTTCAGTGTGGTAACGTAAAATGTCATCCAATTGATCGGAGGATACGTCACGCAATTCAGCACCGTGAACAACAGCGGCCTTAGCCTCACGGGGATTTACTTCGGAAACGGGTATGTTTAGGCGTTGGGCAATGTCTTCAACAGTTTCGTTGCCTTCGGATATGATACCGACGGATTTGGCAATAGCTTTGGCAGTGATGGGGTGATCGCCAGTAACCATGATAACTTTAATACCAGCAGAACGGCACTTGGCCACGGCATCGGGCACAGCAGCACGGGGTGGATCAATCATGGACATAAGGCCAACGAAACGCAAGTTATCAATGGGGAAATTAACATCGTCGGTATTGAATTTAAAGCCAGTGGGATACTTGTCGGAGGGCAACATGAAATCGCAGAAGCCCAAGACACGCTCACCCAAACCTCCCAATTCCATGTAGGCATTGTTGAAAGCTTCTTTCATCTCTTCGTCCAAGACCTTTTCTTTGCCGTTGATGAAAATAGTAGCACAACGTTCTAAAATACGCTCGGGGGCACCCTTCATGACGAGCAAGTAGCGTGGATCGGAGGGATCTTCAGTTTCGTGAATTGAGACCTGATACTTGTTGGTGGAGTTGAATGGAATTTCAGCGATTTTCTTATTACGCTTACGAATGTTCATAACATCACCGAGAGCCAATTCCATACACTTCAGCAGAGCAGCTTCTGAGGCGTCACCACTGACTTCCTTCTTCAAAATTGGAACACCTTCTTGGCCGCCTTTGAATTCAGCACGGTTGCAGAGAGTGGCAATGCGAGAGAGCGCCTTGAATCCAGGGCTAGTTCTATCGTATTGGACACCCGACTGATCTTCTGTTGTATCGGCCTCAATGATTTGATTATCGAACCACATGTGGGCAACGGTCATACGATTTTGTGTCAAGGTACCGGTCTTATCCGAACAAATGGTAGAGGTGGAGCCCAAGGTTTCCACAGCTTCCAAGTTCTTTACCAAACAGTTCTTTGAAGCCATACGTTTGGCAGTCAAAGTCAAGCACACAGTTACAGTAGCCAATAGACCTTCAGGCACGTTAGCGACAATGATACCAATTAGGAAAATAACAGCATCCAACCAATGGTAGCCCAAAATGAAGGCAATAACGAAGAATGTTACACCCAAGAAGACGGCCACACCAGTAATCAAGTGAATGAAATGATGGATTTCCTTAGCGATGGGAGTTTCACCAGTGTCCAAGCCGGAGGCCAAGCCAGCAATACGACCCATGACAGTGTGATCACCGCAACTGATGACAACACCCTTGGCCGTACCTTCGACGGCGTTGGTGGAGAAGAAAGCCAAATTCTTTGTTTCCAATGGATTCTCATGGGTGAATTCGGGACCACGTGACTGGGGCTCAGATTCACCAGTCAATGACGAGTTATCGACCTTAAAGTTACGAGCCTCTATAATTCTTATATCAGCTGGGATACGATCACCGAATTTCACTTCGACTACATCACCCAAGACTAAATCTTCAGCACGTAGAGTCAGTTTCTCACCCTCACGAATGACAGTGGCGAATTGAGGAACCATATTTTTGAAAGATTCCATAATTTTTGAACTTTTTGATTCCTAAAATTTTAAACGAAAAGCAAATTAAATGGGGAATACATTTTGAATTTGTCACTTCATTCAGACATTAACTCACCTGATAGTAAGAGAAAATACCAGTCACTATAACTACAGCTGAAAGTACGATACCTAAATATAAATTGTCATCTGATGGCTCTTCACTGGTACTGGCCTGAATGGAGTAGGCCACAAAACATAAAATAGCACCAATCCACAACAACATGGCGAAACCACCAAACAAATTTTTACAGAACTTGACCCATTCGGGTGTTTGTTTGGGTGGTGTTAGAGCATTAGGACCATCACGTTCTAAATTCTCTTTAGCCTTGGCATGACTTAGACCCTTTTAATAGAATATGGCCACATAAATATTTAATATATTAATGTAAGAAAACATCAGCAGGTAACTTACATTCTCCGGATGTGTCTGAAAGCGCTGATACAGCTCTTCAGGAGTGATTTTATGATAATCGATATCTAACTCCTGTTTGAGATCATCTAAATTTTCCTTTTTTAAAGCTTTAGCCGGCATTTTGCGTTTTGACTAGAGGAAGATCGAGAGAGAGAGAGAGAGGGAGAGGGAGAGAAAGAGAGAACTTGTTAGCATATGTTCTTGTAAAAGAGAAAAGATTACAAATATTTAAATAGAGAGTTAAAAGATGATCGTAAACCATTTTAATTGATACTCGTATCAAAACCAATTTTAATGCATGCCATTTTAATTAAAAAATGTGCTGATTCTCTTCAATATTTGCAAGTGTGAGTTTGTTAAAATAGCCCTTGTTTATAAAGATTCGACTTTTGGTCGAATTAGAAATATTAGATTTTAATTATCATTTATATAGAAATATTGACTTTAATAACTCTGTTAAGAAGATACAATAGCAATTATATATAAAAGTATATATTTTTTTTTAATTGTGCCATTTCACCAAATAATACCATTAAAACCCAAATAATATGATATAATATTTTAAATTTAAGATCAGGTTAGTACATATTTTCTATATTGAGTAGAAGCCGTCAAAACACTTACCCTTTACAATTTATTTTACTTAAAATTAATTTTACAAGAAAGAAAATTATAAAGGAAATGGTTTAAAAAAAGTAAATGATTCGTGAGAAAATGTTAGTTTTTTTTTTTCTTGTAAATTAAAATATTTAATATTAAATAAGAAAACACTCGAACACGTTAAAAAAAATGTCACGTTTCGTTCAATAGAATCATTAGAAACGTAAAATTTGTTTTCTTTAATTTTATTTTTATCTTTTTTTCTTGAGGCAAAATCAAAAACTTTGTTGTGCTTTTTTCATTCACATTAGGTGAAAAATGCAAAAGTTCAAATTATTTATTTTTAACCTCTTTTTTATATAAAAAAAATTACACAATGTTTTATTGACGAAAGCAAAACTATTGACATAAAATAAAATTATATATTTTATTTCGCCGAGATACATACATTTCAAAATTTTAATTAAATGCTCGAAGTAATATATTTTTTAATAATTAATAAGTTGCCCCTTGTTAAGGTACCCCCTTGGACTACTATGCTACACTATTATTTCATAAGTAGTGCGTTCGATTCCCACTAGTTTGTGGGAGCTCTTTGTTATCATGCTTGTTAAATTTGGGGTACAATATAAATTGCAACTAAAAAATGTTTATGGCGTTCTCGCTTCTCGTACACATACTTATTGTAGACCCTCTGCCTGTTTGTGTTCTATTCTAAAATAAATAAGCAGTAGTGCAAGAAGAACATCGTGTTGCAACATATCTGTTACATGAATTGCACTCAAATTTATTTCAGATTTAGATACTGGGCTTTTGTGTGAGAAATTTTTAAAAATTGTATTAATTAAAATTGTAAATATTTCAAGCCACTATTTTCGTTGTATTGTGAACTTGAAAAGAGCAACACCTTGATGAGGGTGTCGAAAACATGTATAACCATCTTTTCTATTTCTACAGCAATATTTTCTTTCAGATATGAAAACTCCATTAGATAATAAAAAAAGGCTTTTCCCTTTAAGTCTGGTCGATATTGTTTTATCAACCTTCGAGAAATTGTTTAAGAAACAAATTTTTCATTTTGCATTTATGAATTTGAGAAGTGCATACGAGTATATTTACACATTCCTTAACCAATCACTAAAGGTGTATATTGTTGGTTTGGATTTTTCCATTTCAAAATTTGTTTACACTCGCATGTACTATAAAACTTTATTACATTTTACTAATTCTTTATAAAAAAAAAAAAAACTAATACAAGAGAGAGAACTAACACTACACACTCAAGTTACTTTGATTAGGTAGTGAATATTTTTGAGTTTAACCCATAAACGTCGAAGGGAATGAGACTGACTAGGAGTCTTGGAATAAATTTTAATTCTATGTATTTTGTAGAGTTTGTGACGTCAGAAGAAGGAATAGAAAAATGCTAAAGGAGTTTATCAAGCTGAATTTCCGTAGTTTTTTTTTTTTTTGTCACACAAAGTTTTTATGGAAACGACTTATTAAACTTAATATTATTTTACACTATTCGCCAATCGTAACAATTTTTATGTCATATTTCTCTTGCGAAATAGAATGAAAATACAAATACTTTTATTATAGTGCGAAATAGGCTTTAATAATGAACCAATAAAATTTGAATTAAAATTGTTCAATAGGTTTTACTTGTATGTTATTAATTACACTGTGCTACAAAATGGAAATAATATTTTGAAAAAATCATTTTTTGTGGATTGTGAGTCTACTTTACGACATCAGATAATAGTTTTTAAAAGATCTTAAAAACTTTTTAACATTTTATCATACTCTGAGGACACGTTTTTTTTTTAAGTTTGATTTATGAACGCATAACCCAGGTGCTTTTTTACCGATTTCTATTATATGAATGAGTTAAGAGAAAAGAACAACGTAGCTTTTTAGTAATATTTATGTTATTTCCTAAAAAAAATATCGGAAAAATTTATTAGTTTTTTTACGTTTTTTTTTTTAGTTTTTGAATCAATGTTTTTTTTAATTTTTTCTTAATTTTCTACAAAAATAAATGATTATTTAAGTTTAAGATTTTTTCAATTATATTTTCTTCAAATTTTATCCGCTAACGTAAATATTTAACGAAAATTATACGATCGTAATCAATTAACTGAGTGTATAGATTTATTTCTACCGCAAAAATATGTATTAAATTTATTTTGTATAAATAAGAAAAGAAAAAAAATAATATTAAAGTAAAATAATATTAGAAACCAAAACCACATGCAACCCAATTAAGAAATCAATGTGCTAATTTCAGTGCAGTTGTGAATAAAAATAAATAAATTGAAAAAAAATTTATAACAACTTTAGCATATAAATTAAAAATAAACTGGTTTAGAAAAAAATTAACAAAAAAAATGTGAATGAATTTAACAATTACAATGTTGAGGACACATGAAAACACTAAATTTAATGTTAAACAATTTAAAAAAATAAATGAAATTAAGATTTTTTAAGAACTTATTTTTAAAGCACAATAAAAAATAAATAAAACTGGGCGGGAAATGAAAATGTTTACCTTGAAATGGCCATCGGCTGTAAGATTGTCGTCATCAGTTGGTACAACCGTGGCGACACGATACGAATCTGCTCTCCCATGCTATTATGGTTGATATATACAGATGTACATATATTTTTGTACATTTGTTTGCATTTTTATTTTTCATATTTGTACAAAATAGTTTATTGTTTTATATAAATGCAGATTTTCGATTTTTTTTTTTTTTTTTCATTTATATAAAAATATAAATATATTTTTTTTTAAACGAAATATAAAAACACAAACAACAGTTTATATGCAACCATGGAATATAGATGACAAAAAGGAACGGCACGAAAACAAACGCAAAACAAAATTGAACGTTTACAAAATTAAATAAATGATGTAAAAGAAAGCAGGCATTTGGACAACAGGCAGGCAGGCAGGCAGGCAGGCAGGCATGTAGTAGGGCGATCAGTCGGACGGGCGATCAAAACATGAACCAAGCGTATCCGTTTGAGAAAAAATTTCAATAAAAATTTTCAAAAACAAAAAGCAAAACGTTCAAATTGATGGCACAATAAGATGAATGAACACAACGATTCACACAGCCAATTGGCGCACAAATTGTTCAAGCAAATTTATTTATTTATTTATTTTTATTTTTTTTTTCAAATTTGATTTAATGGCATATAAAAATGAAAAGAAAAAGAGAAAAAAGAAAAATAGAAATATGAATTGATTTGTCTTATTAAAATGTTTTATAAATAATAAAATTAAAAAAAAATAAATATTGATTTGAATACAAAACTTAAAACGATCGAAATAATATTAGTTTTTTAGCTTAATAATTAAACTTAAATGTAGTCGTATTATGGTGCTTTTGTCTCTGACAAAAATATTATTATATTTTTTTTTAACTGGACTAGCACCCAAGGGAAGACCCCTCCCTACTTATGCAATGCATGAAGGGAAGGGGATAGCGGGAGTAGTGTCTGTCGACATTCCACTTCATACATTTTGCTGTTCTGTTCCGTAAAACAAATTTAAAAAAAAATGCAGTGGTTAGAAATGACAAAAAAAGTGAAACCTGGCGGAATAGAATTTGTCCGATCAATTCCCCGGGTTTCGAAACCGAGGTAAACTAATTAACTTCAAATTAACCTATATATACATAGTTCTAAAAATTGCGTAAAATTATAATAAAATTAATACATGTATTAATATATATCCTTTATATATTTTAAGCAATAACTTTTGATCTATTGTGAGTTTTCAAAAGGCATCACATTGCGTGGGTGCCGGTGTAAAACGTTTAATAACATCTGTATAATTTTTATTCAGATGTAAAAACGCCATTAGTCACAAACACTTTTACACACGCACACACACACATGCACACGCACACACACACATGCACACACACATACCCAACGCATACACATTGGACTTACAAGACCTCTTTTATCTGAAACTTTGGTTTTAGAGTGCGAAATAGTGTTCCCGCTAACAAAAGAATGATTTAAAAGGGGATAATTGTAAAAAAAACGCCCTCAAAAATTTATCGTCCCTCTTTTCAAGAATGTCCTTCGTTGTGAATAAATTATCATTAATATTTTTTAAATCATAAATATTTCTAAGCCAAAATTAAAAATTATATCGACGACATCCGATCCTTTAGACAATTTTTAACAATAGAACATGATTTTGATTTATTTAGTGAAATGACATTCATAGAATTTTCGAATTAATAAAGAACTAAGACATCTTTATGTATATTTAGGAACAGATAATTGGGTCAACCTTAAAAGTTGACAACTTTGAATTGAAATGAAGGGAAGGAAACTATTTGTTTTATGGATAGATAATTTTATTTGATACCATAAATGTTTCAATATGATTTCACCCATGTGGCCGCCACAGATGACACACACAGAGATGGCTTAATCTGGGATAGATCGAACGATTTTGGTGCCAATTAGCAGGGCTAAATATATTACCTCCCAACGAATTAAGTCCCAATGAAATAACTCTCAATGAAATGTAGTCTAAAAATTTAAATAAAACCCAACAAAATTTTACGAAATAAATTCAAATAAATTTAGAAAAATCTGAAAATATAATGAGACCCAGACTTTGGGACTTTTTTATGATGAAGTAACTGCAATATTGCAATTGCAATAAAACCCAAGAAGTATGAATTAAGTCTAAGATATACAAATGTTCTAGAAAGCGAAATCTATTTTGCACATAAGTCCTTGTGACCGGTCAAAACCAACAATGCAGACATTTCTGACAGAGCGAAGCCTATTCGAAAAAAAATCCTGCCGCTGGTCCGAAGTCTCACAGTTATTTTTTCTATGAGAAATTAATAAAATAAAAAACGTGAGCTAAATCCCAAACAAAATGATGTAAATCCTAAAACGAAATTTTCGACGACATATAAAAAAAGGAAAAAAATATTTTTTCCATGAAATGAGTTACGAAAAAAATCCACTCAGAAAAGGAATTCCAAAAAAAAAAAAAATGAAATTGAAATTATTTCACAAAACATATAAAAATTTTTGGGAAATATTAAATTTCTTTTGGCGTTTTTGTTTTGACCGTTAATTCATTCAGCCAATTAATAGGGAATTATTAGTTTTTCGAAATGTTTCTTTAAATATATAAATTGATAATTTAGTACATTTCAATAATACGCAAACCACGACCTGACATGAGTCTTCGTTCATTATCAACTGGCAAGTCAAACTAACCCCGCCAAGCAACTTTCACCTGTCAATTCGTTTGCCAACAAGAGCATTTGATCTTATAAAAAAAATTCCCTTTACAAAGTTTCATCACAACTGAAAGCTTTTTAAAGTATTTGAATTTTGTAGGAATAGATCGGGTAGAAAGATATTTTTAAGTCTATTTATGAGATAATCTCGTAGACTAACTGGCCTAGAAGTGCTAAATCGAAAGGATATGTTTTCAAGCAGTTTTGTTTGTCGGCATATTGATAAAAGTAAATCTAATGCTCTCTCTAATGACATAAACTACAATAATTTCTTAGCATATATTTTTGAAAAATGCTTAAATATTTATATTGTTATTGCTTTATTAATACTCGTACACCTGGAAAAGGCGCTCGTATGTATATATTGAATGAATTTTGTTCAAAAACAATAAGACCTTGCGCTTAACAATCAATACAAATTTGTTAATTACAACTTTAAAAGGTCACTTAAGTGATATTAGATATTTGGAATATTTTTAATAAAATTTGCTTTAATTCATTTCAGCAGTTAAAAAGTTAATTTTTGCTACAATATAAACAAATGAATTTATTGTGCAAACAAACTCTCTTTAATTAGAAATATTACTCATAGAACACTAATGAAAAAATCTTAGAATTGCAAATAGAAATTTTATTTTTTATTATACACGTATTTAGTTGCCGAGTGTTTTCTTTAATACAATTACTTTTACGCATGTTCAAAAATAAAAAATAGAAAAACAAAAGAATTGTTAATAACATTTTTATTTGACTTGCTTTATCTAAAGGTATGGCGAGAGAGAAAAACTAATAAACAATTGAAAAGTAATTATGAAAGAAATAATAAAGAAAATACAACTAAACAACTATATAAATTTAGCGGATAAGATTTGATTTTTTTTTTCATTAAATTATCTGACAAGCACTAAAAATAAAAAGGAATCACAATTTATGACATTTTCAATAATTTTGAATTGTTTTTAATTTTTGTCTTCTGTCATTAAGAGATGGGAAGAAGCTCATTACAGCTTTTCTATGTTGCAAAGAAATAGTTAATATGCCAGTCAAAAATTTTTATTTAAAATGATCTCTCCATAAACATTAATACAGACATCCTTTGAATTTAAAATTGAATTCTTTTCTATAAATTTCGCAAAAGTTTTTATTGATGGACCTTTTCTGAAATCCATCGCTGCGCTGCATCTGATGCGCATAAGCGATTACTTTCCGATACTAATGCGCATAACATGCTTGATGATGCATTTTCGAACGTACTGCGGTGCTGTGATGTATTTATGAAAAAAACCTGTTTTATTTAAATGCCTTTGTTTTTATTCCATATGTTGTACAAAAATATAAAAAGCATATAATTTCGAATAATATTAAGAACAGTTTTAATAAGCAAATTTTTTACTGCCTGTTAAAGCGCACTAAATTGTGATTTCCTTGATCAAAGGAATTTGCGCAAAAAATATGCTAATGGTCCACAAATAAGTAATAAAGCACATAATTAAACTAAGTAGATCTTTTGAAGCAAAAAAGAGAGCAAAACCGATATAATAAGAATATGTTGCTCCTTAAGTGTAACACCAACGCATCTCAAAATTTTTCAGTTAATGATGAAAAGTCATTCCTCAATACCCTCTTTATATGTAGGAAAAAAATCTTAATTATATCTGAAGCTGAAGTGAATTTATACCAAAAAGTGTCCATATGGCCTTAATTGCAACATAGTCATATCTCACAAGCTTGAAATGTTCAAGAAAAAGTATTCTGCAATATACTCTTCATATGTATAAAAAAAAACTATAATTACATCTGAAGTTAGAACGAAGTTGCACCAAACAGATTCGACGTGGAAGCTAAAACTTTAAAAACTTTCATCGTATTTTTCCCAGTTGGTTGTTTTTTGTGATACATCTATGTTGCATCTATATATAGAGAATTTAGAATTAGAAATAATACTGAAAACCCCCTTTATATTGATTCAAATTTCACAAAAATTAGTTTAAGAAAATTCTAAAAATCAAACAAGAAATTTTCAACAAATTAAACACAATTAATGTAATTAAAATAGTTAAACAAATCAAACTAAAATGCTAGACGACAGCAAATTAAAATTAAAAAATTAAAAACAAAACGTCTGAGAAGTTTTAAAAAATTAAAATAGCGTATAAGCAATAAAAAAGCATGCTTAACATCTTTTTTTTATCAAACTAATAAATATGTATACAATAATAAGAACACAAATTTATAAAAACTAATGAAGTAAAAAAAACTATAATAAAAAACAACAAAAACAAAACAAAAGTCTATATACGTCAAATCTCAAATGACGACATAAGAAATAATTCAATAAAAATAGTCCACATGCACAATGAACATCATAAGTTGAATTTTTGGTTTTGAACACACAAAAAAAAAAAATCAATTAATATTTTTTTAATTTTATTTTATATTAAATCGCAAAACAAAAATCTAATAAAAATTAAACATTTGCAATAAGAATGTCATATCTTAATGAAGACATAAAATATAATTTCAATGAAAATTCAGCATTTGCAACGGGAGTGTAATAAGTTGAGTTTTTCGCTTATGAAAATATTAACACAAACTATGTTTTTATTTAAATACTTTAATTTTTCGATAAAAAAAATATCAATTTGTAGGAAAAATGTCACAAGTAGAATCTTTCAGTTCTCAGAAAAAAACATAAAATGTTTTCCGACTTAAATACATCCTTAAGACATAAATTTCATGTCGAATCTTAAAAGGCGACATAAGTAATTTCATAAATATTACCCATTTATAGAAAAAATGTTACAAGTTGAGTTTTTCGATTATGAAATTATTAACACAACAAATTTTTCCTATTTAAATACCTCGTCAAAGCATTAAATTAATAAAATATTTGTTTAATATAAAAATCAAGTTTGAGGTCTTATTTTTTGTTAAATAATTTTATTAAAAAACTGTCGATATTTCTATACTCATTGAGTATCATCTTCAGGACAATTCTCTTTTTTTATTATTTAAAACAAATAAAAAAAATCCGAAAATCACCATTTAGTATGAAGGTCCCAAACTTTAGATAATTCGCAATATGTATTTATTAAGAAAAATTCAGGTACGTTTGGAAACGCATGATATCGAGAGACAGTCTTGTCATTTTTGTTGTTGATAATTTTCAGAACATTTCTTCACATACAGAGTATGTTCTAACGACCTTTTTATGAACGTATTGGAGAACCTGTTGCCGTGTCTATATATTGTATATGGTATTTGCTTTTTTAGCAAAAACATTTTTTTGATATTAAAGAAGAGTAAATGACACAAAATGTTTAAATAATAATTCGAATAAACATAAAAGTAAATTTAAGCAAATTCCAAGTCATATATACACTGGTCAACGAAAAATGATTACTTCGTCAGCAAATATTTTTTTGTTTGTTTATTTTAGCTGAAAAAAGTAGGTTTATTGAAAAGAACAAATAAGTGTAGTTTTCATGAAAAATAAAAAAAATAAATTTTTTTATTGAATACAAACTGTGGAACTAGTTGGCTTGTCTACAGAAAAATTCAAAGTCTTCGGCAGGCGTCGAACCTGCGGCTGTCTAGCTGCTAGATTACGGAGGTACGATAATTAATTATTTTGGGTCCCAAAAATATTGAAGAAAAAAATTAAAAAAAAAATTTAAATTTAATCTGGCAGATGGGAAAGGTAAGGCAGAGTTTTCGAATTGCAATGTTAAAAATATTTTTTTGAATAGAGTTGCAAAAAAGCCATTTTATATGTCATACGACATATGTACACTTAAGCCAGTGAAGGCTTGTTGTGTGCTCCCTTTAATTATCAGACACAAACTGCCAGAGTTCTGCGGCAGGATTCGAACCTGGGACCTTCGCACTACGAGTCTAGTAAACTACCTACTAGCCTACGAAAACTTAGTTTTTAAATTTAAATTAAGGTTTCTTTAATGCACAAATATTTCATCTATCCATCAAATTTTTTCAGTTTTATCTATTTTTATAACTTCAGACACTAGACCAGCCAATTTAATACCTGTGAAGACTCTATAAAAATATACATGTATTTATTTTATTAGACAAACTATAAATAGAATACGTTTGTATTAAATATGTTGATAAATATATGTATGTATGTATATGTATAACACTTCAATTTCAATTTGTTTTCGAAATCAATTGATAATAAAATAGTATATTGGAAATTAAGCAACAACAACAACAACAAAAACGTTAGAAATAGTAGTGGAATACAAAACGACAAGTAAGCAAGCGAAAAGTATCGCAACAAATAATTATTATTGATAAAATAAAATAATGTTTGTTGTCGTTCGAAATACAAACACATCATGATGATGAATAAAAAACAAACAAAAACAAATGGTTTTGTTACCAACATAAAAAAGATTCAATTGACAACAATATTCGAATAGAAAAAAGATTTTAATTAAAAAAACTATTTACGTAAAAAAATACATTTGTTTATACTAGACTAATTATTTAACAATTTATTTGTTTAATAAAATTAAACCAAAAGAAAAAAATCAATATATCCGATTGAATCTATTTGTTTTTTTTTTAACTTTTTCTAATTAAAAAAAAATAACTTAGAATACTTAATAAAATCCAATTAAAATTAAATGATTTATGCTAAAAAGAACGATAATCCACTGGAATCTAAAGGGTGGGAAATTTGCAAATTCTTTTCTACAAACATATAAAATTAAATGATGCTTATCGAGGGCAAACGGGCCTAAATTTGTTGGCTGTTATCGGTCCATATTTATTTGAGAACGACGTTGGCTAGGCCACACCGTCAATGGCGGGCGCTATAGGTCACTGATTACGTGACGAAGACTGGCCAGGTGGCCAGTCTTCGCCCGATTTCACTCAGTAAGACTTTTTCTTAAGGGGTTTTCTAAAGTCGGAGATCTATACGAATAATCCGCAAACCACAGGGAACCTTAAAGCCATCGTTCAAATTTAAGTATATGCAGCAGTCATGGAAAATTAAACATTTCAGCTGTGCGCCACCAAACGAAACTGCGACGGTCTTTTGCACGATGTCATATTAATGGCATCAATAGGATATTCAAGTAAATAACAAATTTCATTTTGTCCAATTAACTTATTTTAATTTTAAGATAGGAAGCACTTAATGAAAGACTCGTTACATTTAATTTTATTAATTTTTTTTTTCATATCATTTATTATTTTTTTATTTGAAATTTTTGCTGTCCGTTAGGATTCGGGCTCGAACTAAGAAATTTTATTTCATCATGACTTTTTTCGAAGTTAATGCACTTCACTATCTAAAAAAAAAGAATTGTCATGAAGTTCATGTATGAATAAAATAAGTTTGCGAGAGCAACAAATTTTGGCAGAGACACAGAAAAAAGGCTTCCAAAGAAATCATGAAAATGCAAAACCTGAAGTGGATTAAATTAGGATCACTTTCAATAATATTAGTATAGTCTTGAAATCCCTAATTTTCTCTTTTGATGCCAATTCACTAAATTGGAATCGATCTACGTTTTTTGCCAACCAAAAAATAAATTTTATAATAAATTACGATAAACCATTTATCACTGAATGGGAAGCAGAGCTGTGGAAAATACATATTTAAAACAGTTAAATTCAAAATATAAATAGTTTTTTTTTTATTTCAAATTCAAAGCACAAACGGCCTCATTCAAAATAATATTATACTGCATGTAGCCTTAATGTCGAAATAAGTTAACAAACACTTGTTGTCTAGAAATTGTATTCAAATTACTATTTCAAATATTTTATGATTTTTTAAAAAAAATTAATGGGCAGCGCAAACGTACTTTATAGATTATGATGTAGAAAAACGATTCCAATTTCATTCCAGTAGTCAAATATATAAGAAAATATTTTATTTTTATTTTTATCTTTTATTTTATTAACGAACTTTAGGCTTTTTTATAAAAAACAAATTTATTTAATTTCAATATTTCGACGCCTTCTTCAGGAATTTCTTAAATAAAATTTTTTCCTCTAGAAGACGCGTTGAAATATGGAAATTAAATAAATTTGTGTTTTATAAAAAGGCCTAAAGCTGGTTAATAGTGTTTATTATAATATTTTTAGTAAAATAAATTATTTTCAATAATTATGGGCTTCTATCATGATAATAAAGGATATAAATCTGTTGTATGAATAGTAGAGAAGAATTCACAAGATATTTTTTAATCGAATGAAGAGAGTATTTTTTTTATATTTGTTTTGATTTGTTTATTTATATTTTTTTTATATATCATTTCTTAGCCTAACAAGGGTTGTCAACCTGTTTTATATTTTTTAATATGGCCAAAAATATTGTTCATCAAGAGTACTTGGAATGAAAAAATTCGAAGTACATATTTTGAAAATAAGTAATTGAAATTATTTGATTGAAGTTATTTGATTGATTTTGATAAGGTTTTTTTTTCGAAATCCTCACCAATCATATTCATTCTACTAAAAGAATGTAGTCATTCAACAGGTACAGACTTTGGTGTGCAAGTATTGTTTTTATTGATATTTTTTTCCAAGGTTTCTAAGTTATTCCCCCATCTCATAAGTATTGCAAGTTTAGTTGCATGATCGCTTTCTATTGACTAATCAGAATCTTCAATCAACATGTAAAAAGGTTCGATATTTTCCTTCCTTCTAGTAGCAGAATGTTGAGAGCTTTTCTCACTTTCTGATGTTTTATCTTCCTCAATTCTGACGCGGGCACTTCTTTGTTTTTTTTAGAGGTATAGAACTTCGAATTGAAATAAAACACAAGAAAATCTTTTTAATGTCCATCAATTTGGCTTTATTGGAAGGATAATTTTATGCCATTAACGTTTAAATATGATTTCGGGCATGTGGCCGCCGCGGCTGGCTCGAATAAAGCCAATTCTACAGGTCCAATTTTCAACCACTTTTTCGAGCATATGGGGCCGTATGTTGGCAATAACGCCACGAATGTTGGCTTCCAAGTCCCCTAACGTTTCTGGTTTGTTGGCGTAGAAGAGCGACTTCACATATCCCCAAAGAAAATAATCCAATGGTGTCAAATCACACGATCTTGGTGGCCAATTGACAGGTCCATTCCGCGAAATTATGCGCTCATCGAATGTTTCCTTCAATAAATCGATTGTGACGTGCGCTGTGTGGCATGTAGCGTCGTCTTGTTGGAACCACAACTCATCCACATTCATGCCATCCAATTCGGGAACAAAATAGTCGGTTATCATGGCTCTATACCGGTCTCCATTAACGGTAACTGACTCTCCAGCATTATTTCGGAAGAAGTATGGCCCAATGACTCCACCAGCCCATAGAGCACACCAAACAGTCAGTTTTTGTGGATGTAATGGCGTCTCAAGGGTCTCATGTGGATTCTCTTCACTCCAAATGCGGCAATTTTGCTTGTTGACGTAGCCATTCAACCAAAAATGAGCCTCATCACTGAACAAAATTTTGCGATGAAAATCAGCATCGAGATCAATCTCATTTTCGGCCCATACACCAAAATCACGACGCATTGCATGGTCTCGCGGCTTTAATTCTTGCACAAGCTGGATCTTGTAAGGTCGCAAGCCAAGATCTTTGCGCAAAATCTTCCATAAAGTTGATGGACAAAGCTCCAATTGCTGTGCACGGTGGCGAATCGATTCATTCGGGTCCTCTTCAACACTTTGCTCTACAGCGGCAATTGTTTCTTCGGTGCGCACTGTTCGACGTCTCTGCGGATGCGTATTATCACATAGAGTAAACGTAGTGCGAAAGCGATCCATTGTTAACCGAATTAATTGCTCTGATGGACGATTATGTCGACCATAAAATGGACGGAGCTTGCGGTAAACTTCGCGAACTGAACCATTATTTTCGAAATAAATTTGCACGATTTGCAAGCGTTGTTCTTTTGTCAACCTGTTCATGATGAAATGGCAAACCAAACTAAATATTAATCACTTGACAGCTGACAAAATGGCCGCCAGTTAAAAAAGTGATGCCAACTTAAAGTTCTATACCTCAATAAAAAACACCCAATAATTATTGGATACAGACAAAGATCGTTGTAGCGATTAATCGCTATTATTTATTTTATAAGAGCAAATTAGGAATTTTTTTTTAACATTCACTTAAGGTTTAACAAAAAAAATATATAGTACCGATATCGAGACTATCTTTATTTAAATAAAAAAAATTTGTATTTTTAGCATACAAAATACATATAAATTTTTCAAATAAAATCTGTTCTAGATTTCCAAAAAATATTTAAAATATTAAAAAAATATATATTAAATATACATATTTACGAATTTTGTACTTTAAATATATTTATTTAAAGGAAATTGCAATTCTGTTGTCTTTGCGACGTCTGAAAGGGGTAAAAACTTGCCCACATCACAATTTGTTTTATTTCAAGTGATGGTAATGGTCTTAATTTTAAACTGAAAGAAGACAATGTTCTTCTTGTGTAAATTTAACACATTAATTAGTTTTTAATAACAACAAAACGTATTTCAAATATGAGAATTTTGTTTACAGATTTAAGCAATTTAGACTTTTTTTTCCTAGAAAATAGAAATAAAATGCATAATTATTACTTCCATTTCTTTGCGAATAATTATGGCATTTTGCACTAAAGTCCCCGATGTTTCTATCCCAGAAATTTTATAATTTGTTTTTAGCTTTCAGCATATGCATTGATTTTTATTAAATAATAAATACATAAAATTAACTTAATTACTTAATTTTTATGCTAAAATGTTGTGTGTATACAAAATTTTTAATTCCTAACACGTGCTGAAAAAAAAATTATAGAAAATCAATGACTCGATTATGGACGACAATCGAATTTCAGTTGGCAACCAAAAATGTTTAGTTGCCAGTTGCCAGTTGCCATTCGTAATATAATTTTTATCAACTGGCAACTCAACTGACAATCATTTTATTAATTATGGTAATTATGATTTGAAAAAAATTTCGTTTTTGTTATTGATGAAGTATTTAGACTGTTTAATCGCTTATAACCAAAATGTTTAATTTAAGCCAATAATTCTCAAAGTAGAGAAACTTGTTTAGTTTATTTTCGACTAACAATTCAAAAGTTTACAAACATAAAAAAGAATATAAAAACCGAAAGGGTAATTTGAAAGAAAAATTAAAAACAGTTCAAATGTTTTTAAATTTCAACTGGGACGTCACTGGGTTGATTATGGAAATAATAGTTGAACTTGAAAATCAATTTAAAAAAAGTCCATCATGGTACTTTAAATCAAAGTGAACGGAACAAAAGCTAAACAATATAAATTTTTTTAATGCCGAACCAAGGGAAAAAAGCGTTTGTCTACACAAAAAAGATCATGGGGAATAATTAACATTTATTTTTATAATATTGCATGCAACGAAAAAAAATTTACCACGGCACATACATATTTATTTGAAGAACAAATACGAGTATATGTTTGGGAAAAGGATGCAAGAGCAAACAAAATGCATTTTCTTTCACAAAAAAGAGGACAGACAGACCAGTATTTAAGCCATAATAAAAAAAACAAACTCACATAAAAAAATATATTTTAACAAGTTGTTGCATTTAAAAAAGTAAAATATAACTTTTTTTGAACCCGCTCAGATAATCATCAATCAAAAAAAAAAAAAACAGAAAATCATTTTTACATTGAACACAAAATACAATATGAAATTAAAATGAACTAATTTGAAATTGTTTAAGGCTGAGAGGAATTACTTAACATTATTATAATAATTAATATTAAAAAGAAAAAACCTGCTTTTATAATTAAAAACAAATAAAAAACACATCTTTATCATGTGCTGCAGGGATCTCCAATGAATGGGTTTCCCCGCCTTCAGCTTCTCTCTATTAGAATTTCAAATTGGGCCCAGCACTACATCAATGTTAATTAGCGCTAATTTGTTATAAAATAAATCTGCAATTTTATTGTTAATTAAAAACGATGGAATATGATAATGAGAGCAGATTATATTCATATAAATTTTTTTAATTTTTTTAAAGAAGTCTTGCTACCAGAAAATTGTGAGAGCAAAAATATGAAAACACTCCCACAACCCATGTGAATGTGTTTGTAGGAGGCATAGAAATTTTTTTACTAGTATCCCATTAAAAAAAAAAACCCAAGCTGTGATGCCTTTTGGCTTTCAATCTAATCCAATCTAATCTAATGCTAGTCCAACAGGTTACTAGAAAATTTATTCAAGTTTGGATTCGAACTTAAATTAACCATGAGCATTCTATTTATTAGGGGTGAGCGAAAGTTTGTGTTCTTTCTGTTTAATTCACTGAAGCAGGAAGTTTGATCATGAAACCACACATTTAAATGTGACTCAAAAAGGGGGTCTGAAGAGTTGCAAACTTGAAGCAGATTTGTGTGGGGGTTAAGGCAGAAATTGGTCTTGATCATATACTTTGTCATTGACATTTGATGACGCTCTTGCTCTGGGCTCATCTTTCAAAATAAAAATAACTACGAACGAAATCCCGAAAATGATCTTCGGCATGTTGGACCTGCTACTGCATTCTCTCGCGCAAGTTTTTTTTCTGCCTCCACCGCGTTACTTCTTTTTTTTTACCTCATACAAGACACATTGGATTAGTTTCGTTTTTTTAAGTATAAAAAAATTGCCCACAATACGAAAAAAACATATGAATTGATCATTTTCAATTACACATCAATCACAGTCAGATGAACAAATAAAAGTGCAAGTGTTCCAAAAAGACAAAGCTTTTCCTCATACCTAATGAATGTATACTTCTTTCATACAAAAATTTGTTTTCGATTGTCACCCAAATACCGATTCATAGAGGTGATAAGGATCTTGACTATGGTATATGGTGGCAGATGTTAAAGGAGTCCCTAGTTTTTAACCTTTTTATGAGTGCATTTCGTTGGTGCTAAGGAAATCATCAGTACACTTCAGCCATCATGTTTGAAAAGCATTCAAACTCATGTGCTTATTTTTAAATAATTATTTTGGATTATATCCTGAATAATAACTTATTTTAGTTAAATGTTAATCTATTTCAATAAACTCTTGTGTGCTCGAGCAATCAATGGTGAAAGACGTGAAGTAGCATCGACTTTTAATTTTTTTTTTTTTTAATTGTTTCACCTAAAAATATATTTTTTTTTTTTTGATTATTAGACCATAATATTTTAATATGCGACTAATATTTTCGACAAAATTAAATTTTGAAAAATTTAACGACATAAATTACCACCGCAATAATAATTACTTTCTAACTCGAAAACTACAGCGGAAAAAAATTTTTGAATCTAAAGTGATTTTTCAACCGTTTGAGTTTCGAATATTAAAAAAAAAATTGCAATACTGTATGAAATATTCAATATCATTGAATCTAAAAAGTGATTTTTCAACCGTTTGAGTTTCGAATATTGAAAAACAGAAAATTTGCAATAGTGTATGAATTATTCATGTATTTCTTTTTTAACTTCTTTTTTAAAATTTTTTAATTTCTTTTTTTAAATGTAATTTTTCCTTTGTATTTGTTACGAATTTATTTAACAATTAATGAAAATTTCTATACGGAAAATTACTTAAAAAATATAAATATTTAAAAATTATTGCACTTTTTCATTTACACTTTGTGTGGTTTTTTATTAGAGGATTAATGGCAGATAAATTAAATTTCTGGATTTTGTCGTTCCAATAACATTTCATAATTTCAGACCCCTTATAAATTAAAATGTTTTTTATGCATTTCCGTATTTTTTTTTTTTAATTTATAGCTTTAGCAGTTTGTATACAATTAAGGAAATACCCCATGACAAATCTGGAAAAGCTTCGTATAAATGAGCAAAGTGAAGTAAGAGTGATTGGATAATAATATTGGACCTTTTCATGATCGGCGTATCACGCCTGCGACTTTAAGAATGTTCACGTCGAAAATCGTCAAGAAGGATGGGAGTGTTTTTTCTAATCACAATGGTTTTTTGCTTGTAAATCTAAGTGATATTTTTTGTAATTAGAAATGTTTTGTCATACTTTAATAAAAACTATCGTTCAAAAGTATTGATGATCCTGAGATCATTATTTCAATTGAATTTAAAATTAATTTATTGATCTCTTCATTCGAAATAGTTTATTGTTTCCAGTATTAATTATTGCTCTTTTAACTTGTTGTGAAAATATTTAATTATAATATATATTTATAATTATTTTATATAAGTACATACATATAGATATATATATATATATATATATATATATATATATATATATATATATATATATATATATATATATCTGCTAAGATATTTTTTAATTTTATATCCCACATTTTTGCTTCCCCTGTTTTTATTAAGACGGGGATTTTTTGCAATTCTCCTTAAAAAATCTCATTTGCTAAGAAATTTAACTTGTAAAAATACCCATTTGTTAAATTAAATAATTACAAAAACAATTTGAAAACAAACAAATTAATATTCCATATTATTTCGATCGTTAAGTTTATGTATATGAATATGTAACATTAAATAAATTAAATAATAAATAGATGAAAAAACAAACAAAAAAAACATTTTTTGCACATGTCTTCTTCAGTTGAGTAGAATTTAAATCGCACACGTTTGTTTGTCACTACGGGGAGATTTACAGTGAAAAAGACAGATATAGAGAAATGAAATGTAAATTAAGTGAAATAAATTATTGTAAATAATAAATAAACATATATAAAAAAATTAATATGAATTAGCACATAAAGTGTTAATAAGGGTATTCCATGTAATGAATATTTCTTTTTGTAAAAAATTAACTACTTTTTCTTTAAGAAACCTCAAACAAATATTTAAAAAAGTATGATTAATGAATTGAAGATTTAATGAATTGTTTTAGACTTTCAAAGTCTGTTTATATAACTAATTATTTTGTACCTGTATATGCGGGTATAATGGCCATAATATATGTAGTTGCATGTCCCTAAAATCTAACACATTTTTTTAAGGGTCCACATCACATGGAATGCCCCAGTTTTTTTACATTTATTTGTTTATTTAATTACTACTTTTTTGTAAAGGAATTTAGTTCAAACGTGTGCGATTGTTTAGCAGATAATTTTTCACAAGTTCATGTGTTGTTGTAAAGATAAATTAACAAAAAAAAAGAAAGAAAAAAACTTACTTATATAAAAATATTAATTTAAAACAAATACTAACCTGTATACTCATTTCTATTATTATTTTTGGTTTCGTTTTCTAAGCAAAAACTTTTAGCAAATAAAATGACATTTTAATTACAGGAAAATAATAATAAAAAAAAATTATGTGACGAACAAAAACACATAAAAGAAGAAAAATTTATATTTTATTATGCAATCCCTTCTTAATACAAAAGAGATTTTTCGAGAAAATCGCCACAAAAATATTCGTGCTGTTAGAATGTATAAAATGAAATCCATATTTGAAAATATTTGATTCTCTTTTATATGCCAAACGCAAATGTTCGTTTTTAGTTAAAATTCAGATTCAAGTTATTTCTCTCAAGGAACTCTTTATTTGGTATCCTGCCGACATCTGTAAAGTTATTTCTTCATTTAAGATTTAAGCTCTCTAGCAGTTTAAAGCTACACTTTTTATCTCCCTCTCTCTCTCTCTCTCTCTCTCTCTCTCTTAGTCTCTCTGCATCTCGTTTTCCTTTATTTTACTATTTCATACTTAAAGTACTGATTTGTATTAAAATTCCAAAAGTAAACGTTACATGTCCTTCCCGCAATGATCTAAAAAAGAACCTTTTTTGCCGCATTATGTGGCATTAACGAAACACAGACATGTGCATTACGTCAAGTAAATGCTCTCAAGAGAATACGAAACAAGATGTGTGTATAAGAAATATTGATGAAATATATTGTGCATATGACATATTGATGAACTAACGTTACACAACCTGATTAGATGTTTTAGGGAAAAATTTATATTATTTGAAATATCTCTATTCTCAAGATGTTTATAATTTCAATTAAAAATTTAATCACTTAATTTAATTAAAATACATAATTAAAATGAGCAAGTTTTTTGAAAAATTAGTTCTCTTTGTAATAAACATAAAATTATATATCAATTATAAAGAAAATATGGAATAAATAATAAAAATCAATTCTTAGAATAACATGTGAGAAATCAGGTTGATTTTTGTTCGTTGCCCTTCGAGAGAGAGTATTGTGTACGTCTACAATAGTGGGTCGTGATTTTATACAGCCGGTATTTCTCACTCACTCTGAGAGCGAAGAAAGCGCAAAAAGCTTGTCTGGGCCATAATGACTATTTAGAAATTAGGCTTTTGATAAGATGTCAAAGGGGTACAGTAGTTTGAGCCAATAGTGGTAGGATTTTAATATGATTGGTAGGCCTTAAGTTTTATGTTACTAATCAATGGCCATGGCAGATATTGTGGGAGATTGAAAATCTACGCTATATTTATATCTTAAGCTGCCATGGCCTAAAATTGTCACCTTTTAGCCGATAAGGTTGTGGATTTACAGTTCTTTTCTTTATTATCCGATGCAATCGTTTAAGCAGATTAATTCTATGCATGAGGTCCTATTGAGAACTCAGAAGAGAATGCAGGATCTGAATTTTCTAAAAGTATAAAAAAATAAATGGATATCTCAATCAAGGAATTTAACATCGAAATGTCTTTGAACCACTTGAATGATTGGCTGTCCAAATCGGGGAATTCTATATCAAGAAGTATATCAACGACTCGAAGATTCTTGGCATGGTCCAAGGAAAAATATCTGCCATTATAGGAGGAGCAGTAAAATCTATACGCTGCCTCAGAGAATACCAAGCAGCATTTTTTTTTTTTTTTTTTTTTGTAAGAGTGTTTAGACTGCATCTCTGCAAATCTCGCCCAAAAATGAGGGATATCACTGAACTGAATTTCAAGTCTTTTGAATGTAACCCTCAAATGAGTGCTTTAGAACGAGAAAACATAACAAGGGCTTCTGGCTTAGATTTAGGTGAAAAATTGCGACAATATGTCTTCTCTAAGTTTGCATTATTAGAACTTCTAAAAGTTTATACGATCCCGTAACTGCGATGGGAGCTTTGGAGATTTGAAAGCCACGTCAAAATTGTGATTTTTTTATATTCCTTTCTACATGTATATGCGCACACTGTATTTAAGAGACAAAACACTAATATATACAGAAGTGGTAAATTGCAGATCCTAATCCGAGTGGACGGCGAAAAAGTTTTTATTAATCCACAAAAAAATGTATCATCAGAAATTGCTGGTGTGAATTAAATGCAATTAAGGGAATAATATGGCGATCAATAACCATATAAATTGCAACTCAAATTGAATTAAAAATTTAATCAAAACCGAATAACGAGCATTGTCGCCAGTTGAGCACAAATTATACTCGATTTCTTATAATTGTAAAATTTTTATATAAAAATATTGTAATAAAGTGAAAAAAAGAAAAATCTCACTAGGAAATTATTAATTCATTTATAATTGGAGTTTGCTGTGTAACATTTTATTGAACAAAAATCTATTTTTCGTACTAATTATATAAATTATATAAACCCTTACAGTATGCATGCATGGTGTTTCCTAATAAGTTCTCCTTCTTAAATTTTCCTTTTCTATTGGAAATGGTAAAATATGTTGAAATTTTTTAGAGAAAAAACGCAATACGATATTTACTGACTACAAAAAAATATTTGATTTTGGCATGATATGTATAATTATGATGGGTCATAAAATTTATTAACCCTTCAACGGAAAATTGTTTGCAACTTTTCCCTAGAAAAAATAACATTATTATACTTAAAACTTTGGATATTTAAAGGAACAAACTACTACTATTTCAATT
Organism: Germaria angustata; assembly: GCA_963681545.1. Taxonomy (NCBI): domain Eukaryota; kingdom Metazoa; phylum Arthropoda; class Insecta; order Diptera; family Tachinidae; genus Germaria; species Germaria angustata. The sequence goes on along the minus strand of OY812998.1, from coordinate 44,240,127 downwards.
ACCATTTCAAGTTAATAAAGTTTTACACAATTTCATCAAGCTTTAACAACGACACCTGCAAACAAATCGTTATTTAAATTTTCTAGCTTTTCTTGAAATTCTCATTTAGTTTTAGTACAAACTAGTTGCAAACTAGTCGTTTAAAATACTATTAAGCGTACACTTCATTATTTCTAAATTGGCATTTTAAGTAACTTCTTCTTGACACGCGGAATTAAAAATGTTTCTGTGCATTAAAAATGATTTAATATGAAATTCTCAGACTCTGGGTTAGAGCCCAAAAAAGTCGAATTATTGAAATGAAATTTTTGAATAAAAATAACAGTGTAAATTTTACCCTGGTTACAAATTTTTTTCAAAACCAGAAAAATGGGTTTTCGAATAACATGTTAGAAATTATTTTCGAAATTAAATTTTATAAAATTTGATTATTATAATAAATTAAAATGCAGCTAATTCTTTTATATATTTCGAAAGAGCTTTCTGAGAGCTTTTTCTGAATGTTTGTGCTCATATTTCAAGCAGGCAAAAAGCATTTGTTATATATATATAAAGATATATATATAAAGATATTTAAGGAGTTTTCTTTCAACAAAATTGTGTGATGTAACTTGAAAATTTTAAATTTTTTTAACATGTTTTATAGCCGAGCTTTCAAACGAATTCGCGGTCAAAGTTTTCTCCATCCAATATTTATGTATGTACATTGTATTAAGGAAAAATGATATTAAAATTGAAATCAGGCATAAATGGATTTAAAACTCTTTAATATTCAAATGGATTTTTGTTAAAAGGTTTCTGACATATATCCAGGACTATTTAATGCAAAGAGTAAGAACTTTATTTTGGAATGCACTAAGAGAGAGAGAGAGAGAGAGAGATAGGGAGAGAAAAATAGACGCAATACAAGAAAGTTTTGAAGTAAAAAGCAAAAATTTCTTTTGGAATGTAATATGAAATGAAATGGAATGTAAGCCTAAAGATCTTTCATAATTAATATGTACTATATATAAAAATAAAAAAATGAAAAAAGGAAAATTATTGCAAGTCCTTAGAAATCTTTTTAAACGAGTGACAGATAACGAGAGAGAGAGAGAGAGAGACAGAAAGGTATAATTTAATGAGTTGATTTGTTGGAAAATGATAAACCTGTTTCTGGAAATATTGGAAACGTACTTCTGGGAAAATGCTTTCCCCACAGTAACTTATGGAATGGTTCAAAAGCTTTTGGGCCCGAAGATTTAGAGAGTGATTTACTTTTCTTATTGAAAGAGCGAGAAAAGGAGACTTGCAAGAACCAAATGTAGAGCATTTATTTATTAAAGAAAAAATCTAGTTTTAAAAAATTCATCAATAATTATAAAACATTCTAAGCGAATTAAAAATCAAAAAAAAAATCTTTCATAACAAATATTCAATAGGAAGCAAAGACAAGTAAGCAAATTTATATATTATTTCATATATTCAGGGCCAATACAAAAACGTTAAACGTCAGTAAAAATGTTTGGCATATGTATGGTTTTCTTTCCTCTTATTCATTTAATTTCTATATGATAAAATATAAATTTTTTTTCTTACAGGAAATTTGTTAAATAAAAACAAACAAAAAAGAAATGTGTATTTTTATTTATAAACGAGACTAAATGTCAGACAATCATATTAGAATTAAGAATTAATAGCAGCCAAAAATAATAAATTCATAAAATAGAATTTCTCTTTTTTGCAAATCATATTATTTGGGTATTTTTGTTGCAAGAAATGGCGCACAATTGTTACAGTTTTCTTTTATAAAATATATTCAGACACTTGAAAAAAATTTTTAATTAAAATTTTAAAATTTTTTGTCATAATAAATTTTAGTCAATTTTTCCAGCAAAATTTTCTTCTGGCAATATAGTTGTTTTAACACACTTTCCCAAATGGCTAAAACAGTATAACCTGTTTATAGTTTTTCTTTTTTTATCTTTCATTTAGTTTTCATTTTTATGGCGAAAAATCGATTTTGAACAAGGACATCTTTGGCGTTAATATCTATATCTATCTTGCTATCTATGTATTTCCAAATGTATAACACATGCATACACGAATAATTCTTGAGTTTGAGAAATGACGAGTTACAACAACAACAACAATAATAATAACACCAATTATAACACAACGTTTTTATCTCTTCTTGTTCATTATTTATTTTAAAAAATTTTCATGTAGTAGGAAATTTATTTTCAATTTTTTTTTTGTTGTTGGCTTTTATTTGTTAAAATATTTGTTTTTGTTGCTTATATTTTTTAATTTTTTATTTAAAATTCTATCTCCGATTTTTTATGATTTGGTTACCTTTCTGTAGCACTGGTGTTACACAATTTCTCGGTTTTCTTTTTTCGTTAGGGGTTAAAACTACCCCCTTTTGATTTTTTTCAAGAAAAAATATAAGTTTCTTCTTTTAAAACTTTACACTTTGGTATTTATATATATTTTATTTTATTTTATTAAACAATTAGTGTATAAAAAATGTTCAAAATTTGTATCCTGAAGATACAGATTTTCTTTTCTGCACAGATTTCTATTTGGAAAACTTGTTTTTTCTTTCTTGTTTTATTACATATATAGTATATGGTGTTGGAAATATATGTATATACTATATATTATTAGTATATATATATATATATATAATTAGTAACTATTTGAATTGTGTAAGCAACCCGAGACGAGAATATAATTTCTAAGACCGACCTCTTCAGTACGGTATCAGCGCTCGACTGAAATTTTTCAACGAGTTGCGAGTGCTTAAGCTTTTACACACAGAAGCAAGAAACTTTAAAATTATGAACACACACAGCCCTACATGTTCGCCAAACGTAGAATAGTAAGAAAAAGCACAACAACAAATTGTTCAACACAAATTCAAATTGTGCTACTACTACTACACACAGATACTCATTCTCATAGATACTATACACATTCAAACATACTCAATATTCTCAGTTCTAAGAGGCAAAATAAGAGGAAACGTCACACACACTCTCACGTTATCAAGTACATCCAACAGTAGGAATACAACAACAAATCAAGAATAGTAAAAAAAAACTCAAGCACAAAATACCCACATGGCACCAGTGATGCCAACATTTAATACTCAAATTTTTGTTTTTCCTTTTTCTTTGTCTTTTTCCCCCGTTTTAGGTGTTGTTGTGCTTTGAAAGCAACAACAAAGTCTTTCCTGCTTAAGGGTTGCAAAATTGAGTACTTTTACTTTGTGCTAGAAATTGTTATTGTTTTGTCGACTTCTTTTGACAACCACTAAAATCAAGTTTCATTCAAAGAGTGATGCAAAATTTACAAATTGTATCCTTTTCATCTGCAAAATTTATTTTGTTCCATTTTCTTTTTTATGTCGTGTTGGTTACAGATTTCTATATTTATTATGAGCTTTTCTTTTTCAAAGACGACAATTTAAATTGCTAATATCATATTCAGTATATTTCTACATTTCAACATTTCGAAATTTTCCAAAAAGAACTACGTTGGCTCCTTGCCTATACCCAGAAATAAATCAATAATAAACTTATCAATATAATTGGTCTTAGCGCCACTTTATGCTAGATCAAAGATCGAGCTACAATATTCTATAATTTAGTATAAAATGTCGAAGTTTTAGGATAAATTTGCCAACCACTACAAGATTCAATATCTGGTACACAGTTTTACGATATGGGAACCCAAGGTATTTGAGATTTAAGAAAGTGGAGCTCGCTAATCATAACGAAACCAGTAGCATAAACACCTTTTGACCTGAGGAGTGGGTATAAAAACAATATTTTTCTTTGCTAATGATCGTGATGCACTTCTGCTTAGAGGTGTAGATTTCAAGACGTTAATTCGCCTGGTAATGGATGGCAACCGATTGATTGATTTGTCAGTTGCTAAAGCGGATATTACGAATGACAACAGGCAACTTAAAAGAGTTAGTTTGAACTTTCAAACAGAGCAGACGTTTTATTGCAGTGCTCTCGCAGAAAATTTTTTACAAAAAGTATACAGATAATAAACGAATATATATTTCCATAAATTTGATAACGTCCATGGTGCATAATGGACCTAAGCTGTGGAAGATGTGGCTCTGGATGCAGGGATTCAAATAGTGTGCAGTGTGGCGGATTTTGTAAAAAATATTTTCATTTGAAGTGCTTCAACTTGTCCAAGTATGAATGTGATACAATGTTCAAACACAGGAATATTAATTTCTTTTGTGATGATTGCTTAAACTTCATTGAAATTACTAATGAGAATTATAAAAGTTTAATAAGTATCGTTAAACAGAATGATGAAAAAATTACTAAAGAGATAATTAAAACTAATAAATTGGTTCAAGACAGAGTGGAAGAGGTAAAAAATGAAATTGTAAAAGAAATTAAAAGTAATAAAATAATAGCTGGAACTGAGACATATGCCAGTAAGTTAAAATCTGCAACAAATAATATGCCCGTTATACTTAAGCCCAAAAACAAACAAGATAGTGTATCAACAGAGAAAGAAGTTAAAGAGAAAGTTAAACCTTCATCGCTTAATTTACATGTAAAAGGGATTACAAAAAGAAATGATGGGGCCGTTGCTATAAGATGTCTAACTGATATTGATCGCAACGTTTTAGCTGAAGAGATTAAAGAGAAGATGGGAAATGAATATGAAATACAAGTTCCAAAAATGAGAAAACCAAAAATACTAATAACTGGAATGAGTGAAGAACTAGAAAAAACTCGAATTATAGAAGCAATAAAAAAACAGAATGAGATTGAATGTAACTACCTACAGTGTGTCAAAGTATATAAATCGTACAAAAACCCTAGAGTATATAATGCAATTATAGAAACAGATGGAAATGGTTTTGATAGTATAATGAAAAAGAATAAACTAAACATTGAATGGGATAGATGCACGGTTTATGAAAGTTGTAACGTGCTGAGATGCTTCAAGTGTTGGGGATTTAATCATACAGCAATGAAATGTAATAATGATAGCCAAATTTGTGCGAAATGTAGTGAAGCTGGGCACTCTTACAAGGAATGTAAAAACAATTGTTCAAAATGTATAAACTGTGTTAAGGCAAAAGAACGTTTAAATTTAAATGATATTGATACAAGACATGATTGCAGAAGCGGAGATTGCCCTGTATTAAAACGCAAAAATAGATTGGAGTCTGAAAGAATAGCTTACTAGCAACCAATATTGATTAAAGGAATGTATCTTAACATAGGAGGGTTGACGACAAATTTTGATCAATTGGAGATAATTTGTTTTGAAGAAAAGCCAGATTTTATATGTTTAACAGAAACCCACTTAACGGATAGGATTGAAAATGCTGAATTATTATTAAGCAACTATAACATGATAAGATGTGACAGTTCGTCAAGGCATACAGGTGGAGTATGTTTCTACATAAAGAATAATTGGCAAATAAATTTTACCTAATGGGAATTTACAAATCGCCAGATAAACAAAAATCGCCAGAAAGTGGTTTTCTTGATTTTATTGAAAGGGAGATGGAAAAAATAAATGCTGATGAGAATTATCTTATAATGGGTGATTTTAATATAGACTGGTTAGATAATAGCATATACAAAAGCAGATTGGAAGAAATAATAGGTGATAACTATCTTCAACAAATAGTAACACATCCAACCAGGATTTCATCTACAAAATCGTCGTTAATTGACTATGTTTTAACAAATATAGATAAGACCACCGCTACAAATAACATAAATATGAAAATAAGTGATCACGAATCATTAGAAATTATTATCCCAATAAAAGAAAAAATAAAAGATATAACTAGTAAGAAAATAAAAATGTTAAAATACGATAATAATTTTTTTCGCAACAACCTAATATATGAAAGTATTAAAAATGTATACAATATCTATAACTACCATGAAAAGGCTAATGAATTTGTTACAGGCATAAACAACGCACTTGCTCCGATGATATGCAATAAAATAGTAAAAACTTCTTCTACAAACCTATGGTTTTCGAATAGTCTGAAACACATGAAAGAAATAAAAAAGCAAATGTACCAAAAAGCATTGTGGTACAATAATGGTTACCATTGGAGCAATTACAGAGCGGTTAGAAATAGATATAAAACAGAAATATCGATGGCAAAAAACAATTATATAAATAACAAAATTAATAATTGTACAGACCAAAAGGCTATGTGGAAAACAATAAAATCTCTCATTCTTAATCAAGAAAACTCTAAAATACAAGAAATAAAAATCGCTGGCAAAGTCATATCAGAGGAACAAGAAATAGCTAATGAATTAAACTCATTTTTTACTACAAGTGTTGAAGAAATAGTAAATAGCATTCCGTATATTAAATATAAAAATATTATAGAGGAAAATCCAAACATAATTTTTAAATTTGAGAGTGTAAATAGTAGAATATTAAAAGATACTATGAGAACAATGAACAATAAAAGAGATCAAAATTATCTAACGGTGAAGATGCTTTTAAACAATTATGACATACTTGGTTCGCAGTTACAACGCCTTATTGAATTATCTCTACAGACAGGAAATTTCCCAGATTGCTTAAAAGAATCTTGCATTGTGCCTATACAAAAGGTTAAAAATACTGCAGATCCTCAAGAGATTCGCCCAGTGAACATGCTGACGACAATTAGCAAAATCTTGGAGAAAATTGTACACTCTCAACTAAATAAGTATATGGAAAATAATAAATTATTAAGTGAAACCCAATCCGGATTTAGAAATCAACATAGTTGTGAATCACTTCTTAACTTGGTAATATCGCAGTGGAAGACCGAAGTACACAACAAACGATATGTGGTAGCAATTTTTTTGGATTTAAAACGTGCATTTGAAACGGTTAATAGACAAATATTATTGGATAAATTAAATAAATACGGTATAAAAGGGATTGAATTAAAATGGTTCGATAGCTACTTGAGTAATAGAATGCAACGAACAAAATGTGGAGAGTTTACGTCAACTATAAAAAATGTCAATACAGGAGTACCTCAAGGAGCAGTCTTAGGAACACTACTTTTCTTAATTTACATTAATGACTTAGGAAAAGTGCTAAAAAGAGCTAAGGTGTGCATGTTTGCGGATGATGCCCTTATTTATATAAGCGGCAAAGATGTTAATGAATGTACCAGTATTCTCAATGGTGAGCTGAGGGACGTGGAATTATATCTTAAGATGAACAAAATGAAATTAAATACAAAGAAAACTAAAGCTATGGTAATAAATGGAAGTACAAATGAAGATATCCTAATTGATGGGGAAACAATAGAAAAGGTGGAAGAAATTAAATATCTTGGTGTAATATTCGACAACAAACTGAAGTTTGATTTGCATTTTAATTACATCTGTAAAAAGATTTCCAAAAAAATAGCGTTTATGAAGCGAATTCGTGACAAAGTATCTACAATAACATGTATAAGAATATATAATACTATTATAAAACCGCACTTCGAATATTGTTCTACACTACTGTTTCTCGGCAGTCAAGAAATGAAGAGCAGACTGCAAAAATTACAAAATAAAGGCATGAGATGTATACTAAGATGCCATAGACTAACAAACGTAGCTTACATGTTGCATAAGTTGCAATGGCTAACAGTCATCCAAAGGATAATATTGAATGTACTGTTATTTATACATAAAATTAAAAATGGAATGCTGCCCAATTATTTGCGTAATCAGTTGGTATATGTTGCTGATGTACAACCATATTATCTTCGTAACAACAATAATTTTAGATTAAACTTTAGCACAACAAAGTTCTATCAGAATCTCTTATTTTATAATGGTCTTAAACTCTATAATTCAATTCCGTTAGAACTTAAAACCGAAAGCAATTTTTATGTATTTAAGCGTAAAACTACAGATTATGTTAGAGAATTTTTTTAACTACGTATACAAATTGTAAAAATTATTAATTGTAAAAATTTATTATTTTAAATAGCAAAATATTGCTAAATAAATAAATACATACATACATACATACATATATAAAATCATAAATTTCAGTTGCTTATTTGTGCTTTTCTGGCAACTGAAATTTTCAGGCCATTAAGTTCCACAATCTTGGATGACATAAAAAACCCGGCTTTAATTGACATCCCTGTACAACTTAACAAATTTCATTGATTTTACTACGAGTACATGGGCATGGATAGACCAGTCCGCAGGAGGCAAAAAAAAAAACCAGAAGTTCTAATAAATGACATATCTTCTCCTACTAGTTAAAGGGGTTATAGCCCACCAAGAAAAATATTTAAGTGCTGTAGACCCGACTAAAAAAATTCCCCAGCTACGCTTAGCTTATATAAGAATGTTATAAAAATGTGGCCCGTTTATTCTATTCCTTCAAAAAATTTATATATTTTTAAGCAGATTTTAAGCAATTTGACGCTTTTGCTCCAAGCGGCCGCTATGGTCCACCCATTTCACAAATTGTGTTTTATTACAAGTGCGGGTGGGGAGATGGTAGAAAAGCGAAATAAGAGTGGAAAGTTTTGTTGCTTTTGTTGCACTTTTATTCCACAAACTCAAATATAATTTAGAACATAAAAATGAGAGCTGAGAATGAATTAATTCTCATTTGAGTTTTGTTTGTTGTATTTTACAAATATTATTGCATATAAAAATTACAAAAAAAACACATAATTTAAGTTTTGTAAAAAAGAAATAAATAAAAAAGCACAGCTGTATTGTTGTCGTCACAACAAAAAATAGAGAGAGAATAGATAAAGATAATGAAATGATTAGGAGAAATAATAATTTGCGATAAAGAGCAGGCAATGAGAGCTGATTACATACGAATTGTTTTAAGTACCCATGAAAGTTTTGCACTGAATTTCAAATAACTACAGCCGGAATTGTCGATAATATTCATTTGTAAAAAAAATAGTTTTAGATTAAAATACAAAAAACAGAAATAAGGAATTTTTAACGTTCATTAAATGGGGGTGTTATGGAATCACAAGAATTCCATATTAAACAAATAGTATCCAGTAATTTACTGAAATAAAAAAAAATCCAACAATAAAGCCTTGCTGGCCCACAATGAACTTTAAACAAAAGCAACAACTACTACTACGTGTACATACATACATCCACTTTAATGTTCTGCTTGTGCTCCACAAACATTGTTTGTCGCAGCACAAGAGGCAAGTTCCCGAGTAAAATTTTTGCTGTTTCCAACGGCACATACTCTCAATTGTTTCTTTAACAGGGGTAGTTTTAAGCGAAAAATATGATTATAAAGGACTTGGAATGAATGAAGAATTATCTGAAACATGAAGGGACGGACCACATTTTAAGGGAATAAATTTTTATAGTTTTTAACAAAATGAAATAAAAAGCATTTTAACAAATATTTACTATAAAAAGGACGTTTCATAATAATTATTATAAAAAGGATTTGTACGAATTTAGTATAAATTTAGCACACTGGGGTGGATGACAAATTTTCTCGTTAATTTGTCGAAGTTGAATAAGACTGAATATTTGTTGCATATTTCATCTACAACAGCTTATCTTTATATATTTTATACCTGCATGTTTATGTTCTTTTCTAAAATTAAAAAAAAAAATTTATCATGTTTTATGTTGCACATAAAAAAACATGTAAGTGGATAACATCAGGCAACTATTTCTGTTCTGTTGTGAGCTTAAAATAGGTCACCCTTTATAAAAGCAACTAAAGTTATTCTCTACAGAAGAAAATACGCCAAAATACGCATGTAAAAAAAGGTAACCGATATAATTTTCGTGTAACATTTTTTCATTGCATTCGATAATTCACCATCATTATTATTATTAATTCTGAAAAATTGTTAACGATTAAATGTTACAGAAAAGACAAATTTACATTAGCCCTACAACTTAGTGCAAAGGCAGTTAATAAAAAAGCTTTATGTGTTTGTCGCTTGCGTTTTTTTTCGTGGTTACGGCTCGATATGGTCGCCTAATCAATCGGCAGGGAAAAATTCTATTGTTTTAAGATTTTAATCTATATTTTCAAGCAATACTTTAATTCCCAGGCTTTCGTGAGTGAACATAATAAGTTCACATTTTATTAACATTTTACATTAAATACAAATACCAAACGAACGTGTACATTTAAACGACGCCAACAGGCAATCAACGTCATACGTACATACATTTGCTTCCACACCTTCTTCCCTTAAGTGTTAACATTTTTCGTCTTAAATCGTTAATCGCAAATGTACTTTTTAATTGCTTTGAATGGTAAAAGCCTTGGCATTGTACAATAAGTTGCCTTTTACTTGGCAATTAGTTTCAGAAGAATTTGGGTATAGAAATACATATTCACTCTCTCATTCATAGTAATTTATTAAATATTAATAAAACGAATGGCCTTAAACGATTTATTCCATACAACTTTTATAAACCTTTGTTAAGTGTTATGAATAAGGCACTCAAAGTACAATTTGAATCACTAAAACGTTTCTTGTAAGTGCAGTATGACGCCATCAACAGCATGATCGCTATTTACAATAATTTTGGTTTTGAATTTCAAAAGGATTTTTATAATCTAAATTGCAAAAACTTTTAAAACTAAATTTTATTTAAAAAAAAAACTGACTTGATAAACATTTGAGAGTTTAAAAATATTTTTGATATAAAATAACAAGTTCCCACAACGATAATAACAACTAGTTCATTGGTTTCTTTCTTTTTGATGCTTCAAACCGAAATCGCATAATTTTCGAAATCATATTATACCAAAACCGGTTTGTAGCTGTAAGTCTACGTTACACAAATTATGGTTTAGTTTCGTCGATTAGAAGCAGCATGCAAAAAATCCCAGTGAAAAAAGTAGAAGTTATTCGCAAGGAATGACATCGTCATTGCTTCCGAAAATCCATAGTGCATATTTTCAACTTCCTAGGAGGTTAAATGTACAAAATTTACTTCTAAAAATCTGTGGAACTCTGTTCGCGATTTCGAAAATAATTTTTTTGTTGTATAAAAATAATGTTTATTATTTTAAACCTACAACCAACAATTGATGGTTAATTTTAAAAAATCGTGACTCTTGGCAAGTTTGTAACCTTTTCGGATTTTAAGTCTATTCCAAGAGGTAAAAAACCAATTCGAATTCAATACAAAATTAGTTTCCTCGCAAAAAAACAAAAAAACGTTTAGGTTCTGAATCAGTGACTAGGAATCGAACAAGAGAAAATCTTGCATTGACCAGCCCTTGACATAATTTGCATTACTTCCGCATCCTAGTCCCAACATTTTTATGAATTTTTAAAAGCTCTTTTTTTACTGAGTGTAGTCCGGTCCATGGAACTGGTATGTAATTGCCCATAGAGGTTCAGAAACGACAAAAATAACTTGATTTAGAACTAGACTTCTAGAATTTTTAATATTGTAAGACAGATGGACTGGATGAATAAAAGAATCTCTATATATATAAAATAGGATGTGTGTATGTATGTATGTAAGGTAATGGCTCCAAAACGGCTGGGCCGATTTTGACGAAATTTTTAGGAAACCTTCAGAATACTCGGGCGGGTGACACTGTGAAGTCTGATTTTCGGTCTGTGGACGGAGGGGCGTGGCAAAATCCAATAATTCATAAAATGAGAACGGCTGGGCCGATTTCTGTAAAACTTTTTGTCAGTTGTTCGTATTTTCGAGGAGAAGGTTTTTATGGAAGAAAATTTTGGAAAATCCCTCCGGAAAAGTCGGAAAATTGGAAAAATCGAAAATCGAGTTTTTGTATGAAATTTTGTTTGCAATTATTCTTTAATGGCTTTGCACATGAAAAAATAGAAAGTTTGTCTGAAGGCTTAAAATTGGGGCGAGGCGAAGTTCGCCTGGTCTGCTAGTACGTGTATAAATGTGGAGCATTATTGTCATATGGATGTCTGTGGTCTATAAATTATGCTTTTATTATGAAAAAAATACAAGGCATTTTTTTTTCTAAAAAAAAACATTAAAAACTGTTCGGCTTTTCAAAGAGAAAATGGAGTCAAGAGTTTAGAAAATCAAACTACAAATTATACGAGTAGTTCTCAGTTTTTGAATACAAGAAATTTAATAAATCCAATCGAAAGGTGTTAATAAATTAAGAAACTGTAAGGAGTGATTAGTTAATTACAAAAATTAAATTAACGTGACATGCAAGGCTGCTTGAATATAATTCGGAGAAAAAACCGATCTAAAACAGATTATATAGCCGAAGCAACTCTGGCTTAGTTTAAAACCTGATATAATCCATTCCTAGTTTATATTTTACTTCCAGAAATTATTGAAATGCCTTCTTAAATACAAAATTTTGAAAATAGCACCATAAATGGATGAGTTATGTATAAGCATTACCTCGGTCGGCTAATTTGTCCGTCTGATTTCCACTTGAGAAATATTTTTTTAGTTAAAATAAGTTATAAAAAATACACGCGAATTGGGTAACCTCCTCCTTTTTTGAAGTCGGTGAAAAACTTCTACTGTATAGAAACATTTTTAAGAGAAACATAAAAATTTAATCGATTACCAATTTTTGTTTTTTTTTTTTTTTTTTTTTTTTGCAAATGCCACGTGTAAAAATCTTTATGCAACATTTTAGTTTCAATGTAGAAAAAAGTCTCATCGCTAGTGTCGTTTTCTGCACCAAAACCAAACATACTTAGAATTAATTAGATTTATATTGTTATACACTAAACTTAGGCGTTTTACAGCGCACACTTTTTTTGGTCTAAGTTTAACATGTTTTACACATTTTTGCTTATTTTCTTCTATTCTGCGGTTTGACATACATTTTTAAATTCCTTTTCACATACAAAAAAAGCAATTTAAAGTACATATTTTGTTCATTTTATTTCTTTTGTAATAGTGGGCATTGAATACAAAAACAACCATCATCATCCCTTAATCGGTAGCGGTAAAAATATGCTCTCGTTTTTAATTTTTCTATATACATATATATATATATATATATATATATATATATATATATATATATATATATATATATATATATATATATATATATATATATATATATATAATATTGCACTCACTGCGCCTGCGTTAGATTCATTCCCTTTTGGAATACTACTACTTTTTATTTCTTCCCAATAATTTGTTTTTCCTCCAATGTTTCTTTTTCCACATACAATGTTGAATGTTATCTAATCACTCACAGTTCGTTTCGTTTTATTTTCTATTCAGAATGTAAATTTGAATTTCACCTGAAAAAGTTTTGGTTAAATATGGCTTTTCTTTTTTGGGGATTAATATTTGCGGCATTAAATAAATGCCATCTTTGTCCTTTTGTGTGGTTAAAATCGTTTGTTGCCAGCTTTCATTACTCCTTATACACGACAAGGTCAAACAGTTTGTTTTTGATGTCAGTCTCATGACATGAAATTTAATTTTATATTAAATTTTTACGGACCCACGTCAAAATCTATTACATTTCGATTTAAAGAAAAGCCCATTCCGAGACGTTTAGTCAACGTATTTTCTACAAAAACATAAAAAGGGCACTTATTGCTCCTTATATTAAAGCAGACTTTATAAGGAATACCACGCAATGTATGAACAAAATACTATACTTGTTTTCAAAAAGAAAAGAAACCATTAGTAAAAATTGAGCTTCCATGGAAGTCATGAAAATGCGAAGATTATGATGCAGAAAAATTGCAAGTGAAGATCATTTCCTAATGATTTTATCGCAATTCAGCATTATAAATTCTTTAAGTTTAAAATTATTAATTGTGCTGGAAACTTTATTCAGTTAAAAAATTAATTTTTTATAATTTTTTTAGCAAAAATAATAATTTCTTATCAAATTGTTTACTACTAGAATGCGAAGTCTTGAAAGGATAAAACTTTGCTGAAGTAATAGTTTCAGTTAATAGTTTGAGAAATATTTTATTTTCACGTAATAAATAAATATTTTTGTATAAAAAAAATGTTATCGAAAATTACAAGCGTTAGTGAATTACGCAGGTTTGTAAAAATAATTTAAATTTTTAATCAAGATTTAGTCAACTTCAAGAAGTAGAAAAAACACACTGATTGATACTTTGGAAGCAATGAAACTGTCTATCTAATGCATCTAATGATAACTTCGATTTTTTTCACCGGACTGTTGAGAAATCTAAAATAAAAACTTATTGATACTTTAAAAGTAATGAAAAAGTCATTCCTCCACTAGGAAGCCGACGAAGTATGTATCAACAGAGAGAATGTCTTATTCTTATAAATATGCAACTGCGACAAGTAGATTATAATGCTAACGCGGCAAATCACGACCAAAGAGCAGGTCTAAAAAGTCCTTCTAGCTTACTGCATGAAGGTGTACAGAAAATGTTACTACTGCTAGACAGGCACCATGTTTGACTTATTTACAATCCAAGGACGCATATTGCAATTTTTAGTTTAATATTCATATCATACATTCTGTAATTGTTTATGTATTAAATTATTTTTATTATCGTTTTAGGGCAAGTACCATATAATATATTATGCACGGTCCTATCACAATTATTTTCCAAGAAAGCCAATAACCCCCGAGTTTTTCAGGGGGCGGCGCTAAAACGCTTTAGTGAAAAGAGAAATCGGAGACACTGTAAGGAAAAAATTTCTTGGCGTCAGGCTAAATTTCTTGTGATTAGGACAAAGTCCCTCCCCCAAAAAAAGCCTATTTCTATCGTCTCAAACTACACAAAACACAGGAAACTAACATTTATTCGACTGACTGACTGATTCGACAGTGATCTTCGTAGAATAGTAGGTAGTGTACTAGACTCGTAGTTCGAAGGTCCCAGGTTCGAATTCTGCCACAGAACTCTGGCAGTTTGTGTTTGATAAATAAAGGGAGCGCACAACAAGCCTTCAGTGGCTTAAGTGTATGTCGTATGACATGGGCTATCACACCCTCCAATCAACCTAAACCTAACATTTATTCGAAGATAGAACCGAAATAAATTAATTTCTAGCAAATTTTCAATGTGGTTAACGGCAACTAGGGCCTTAACCCCGCAAATGTAATTTACTCCAACTATTAACAAACCGGAAATTCCGATCTGCTTCTTAACATAAAGGAAAGTGCAAATATGTTTGAAAATAATTCTCAATCAGTTTTATAATTTATAACACATCTACATATCCGTTTAAGTTTTTTTTTTTTATTTATATTTATTAATTTGAATTGACAATTCAGTAATCGAACTAGGGCCAGAGTAATCAATCACAATTTAAAATTTATGTATATTATAACATAAATAATATGAATGTCTTCAATTACATGACATAAACCAAACTGTCGCAGAGTGAATTGAGAAAAGAAATCAACCGTGCAATCTTTTACAATGACAAAAAGTACTTGTAGGCCAAGACATAAGACAAAATCTAAAAATATTCTTGACAGCAAATCAAACAACATGTTTCTTAAAAAGCAATTTGTTAGGAATCCTTGTTTGAAAGTTTTTTATATTAGAAAAAAAAACTGAGAAAGTTTTTACAAGGCAAATAAAATAAATAAATGGAAATTAATTGTAGCCTGGCTCGAATTCGAATTTTGAACTTATCAATTCACATTATTATTATTATTTTTTTATTATTATTATTATTATTAAGCATGAAGTACTGAGAATCATTACACTAGCAAAATAAAACAGAACCGTTCTCAATGGGCGCCTCAGTGCTCATGTGCGTATTTGTTACAACTTTTTAAGATGAGTGCTCCAGATTTCTTGTTTAGATTTTAATTCACTTAAATTCAGCTACCTCTTCTCTTACTCCTTCCTATCCAATCAGTTTTCGTAACCTACACCAAGTATGAGGACTACAGTATTAACTCAATCCTCAGTAACTTTTTCTTTGGACTACGTACTTTGGCTATTAGTATTAAGCCCTACTACGATTTTTGTACGTATATGCCCGTACCGGGACCAGGATCAAAAATGAATTGAAAACCAGAAATAAATAAGTACTTTGGATTCATTAATTCTATTTTATGTCTAACAACATTGGAAATAATTAGATGAAAGGGTTTCCTTTTTTTCTTTTTTTAAATCCCATTCCGACACATTGGATTCCGTGACAATCCTAAATGACAATAAAATGAGAAGACTTAATGCAAAATATATAAATTTTTTACCGAAAATCGCTGATTAGCTCAAGATTTCTCTAAATAAATTTATTTAAAAAAAAAAACTAAAATTTTACACTAAGCCAATAACATATGGTATTAAAATATTGAGATCTATCAAAAAGGAAACATTTCGTATCGCAGAATGTTGCAAAAAACTGTTTTAAAATCCATCAAACATTTTTCAAACTATAAAAAGGACGTTATTCTGAAATCATTTACGCACATAAAGCGAAAAATGTTGCAGAAAATTCGACGAACTTGATTTTGACGAAAATATTATAAAGAAAGAAATATGATAAATATTGAAAAACCTTTGCTGTGTTGTGCAAACCGATTCGATTTAAATCAACGGTGCGATTTTAAGAAAGAAAAAAGAACGACGCCATTAATGTTTTTCAACTGTCATACGGTAATTTAATTTCACGCTATAAAATATATCAAACTATAAAGAAAGGCTTGAAGATTAGTTGCTACTAGTGAGTTTGTCGTAATTGAAATCGAATCGATTCGTTTACAGAACGGGCTTGATGGCTCACAAATTTGAAAATCACAAAAATTATCAAGAAGAAAAATAGTTGGTGAAATTGATATGTTTAAAAACTCTTTTAATTAAAAATACAATAAATTTATGTTCCAAAAGTTATCGCTAAACCGAATGGCATATCAGTACCGACCCAGACCTGAAATCATTGATCCAAAGCTAATGCTTTTAAAATTCCTTAATCATACAATGGTTCTTTAGTCATATAAAGTTCCCATTTACTGCTAGAAGTGCCGAAAAAGTAACTCTTTAATCAACTAATTGAAGCTTGAACTTCCATATGTGTTATGTTCTATATAACGTCAGCATAAGAATGAAATTTATATAACAATGAATCCATGTGTATAACAAATGAACCGAATGTTCGTACAAGTACATACACATACACATACATATACATATTTTAATTTTGCAGGCATAAATATAAAAAGTAGGACCCATATTTGTGAGTGTGCGTATGTATGCGTGTTCATAATCATGAAGATATTGATGTCGAGGAAACACCCAACACTACGAATGTGTGTATGAATGTGGGTTACAAACAGGATTCTGATACACAATAAGAGAACTTAAATGGCCAAATAGGAAAAGAAAACTTTACTGCTTATGTAACTGCTTCATTTCCTTGGATGTTGTTGTTGGCGTGTTTATTCGTTTGTTTGTTAAGAACTTGGCTACAAGAAGTAAAATTTAAATACTTTTTTTTGGCTTTTTCTTTCTTTTATGCTGTCAGAAACTAAGGCCCCCCAGGGGGCGCGGTCAATTCATCCTGTCTTGGTGGCTTGGTGTTGAACCTCCTGGGGTATAGGGTTATCAGGTTTCCGGACCTAGGCCTTTTTGCTGATAACCCCTAAAAACTTGTATGTTGCTACCCAATCCCTGAAACAGCAGGGCAACGGGCGCGCATGCAAGTAAACTAAAGGTAAAAGCGGGTTCGCTCGCTCGTCCGGAGGGGTAGTTGGTCTTTCCAGACCTTGACCTTTGGCCAATTGCCCTAAAACTTAATATGTTACTACCCAATCCCTGAATACCAGGGTAACGGGCGTGCATATAAGTAATTAAGGAAGTAGCTTGCTACGCTAGTCTGGGTAGAGGTGTTACCGATGCCTCAGGTGTGCAAGGAACCTAAAATCGGAGGTGCTTTTAACACGCGGCTGACCAGAGTCCTATCTGGTGCCACGGGAACCAGTAGCCCCTAGGACGTGTCCTAGACTGGTTATTGGTGAGGCCCCTTCGGGGATCACGTGGTGGCTGTGGTTAAAACCCAAAGATACGCGGGGAGAGGTATGGGCTGGATGAGTGTGTCTTCAATCATGGGCTAGTGGCATGATGTGGATGTTCTCTTCAGGCCATATATCTCTAGGTGCTGTTGCTATTCGACAGAGCTGCTCTAATGGTTACGGTAGGTGAAGCTTCAGGTCAGATTGGGGTAAAAGTTCCACTGCCGTGCCATTTGGGTAGTAGGAGGTTAGATAGCTCCAAGCATCTTAGCAAGGTGTCTGTACATGGTCCAGCAGCCTGTACGGAACTTGCTACCATGTTGTCCCTGTTGGGGGCACATGTTAGTTGGCGTTTCCTCATGTGCCCTTGGCGGGGGCTACTGGGGCGGTGGTGAACGTGCTTTATTCACCCTTGTGCAATAGTGCACCGTCAGGTTAGGCCTTCGGGCAGGTACTGACGTGAATCTTTTGCAACTCTGTCAGAAACTAAGGAAAAAGTTGGAAACACTGCATGGCAAAATATTCACCAAATAAAAAAAGAGCAGCTGAACGAATAAATTGCATTGTTTTGGCAAAATCTATAGTTTTGCTTGACAATGCAAAAAAAGGCAAATAACAAAAAAGTCCATCAAAATAAGGGAAATACAACTACATACGAAAAAAATGCCATAAAAAGAAATGACCCAGAAATAAATTCATACACATACACACACATACACACTTGTAATAATAACTAACGACTTGAAATGCAGGGAGATTCAAAAGTTAGAATAATTGCAGTAAAAAAGAAAATAATTTGATAAAAATGTGTACGTGATTTTTTACTAAAATTTAGTTCAACTAAATGGGAACTTATTTTTAAGTAATACATTTTTAACGTAGTGAAATTATGTCAGAATACTTTAGTAAATTTATTTGAAAACCAAAAATTAAATTTAAGCTTCAAATTTATTAAATATATGTGGAATAATATCACACATTCGTTGGATCGAAAATGTGTTTTAAATCCTTATTTCAGTTACGATAAATCTTACTTTTTAGATTCCGATTATTTTGTAATTTGAAACACAAACGCTTTAACTTCCTAAGGCGCCACTAAAATCCTCCTGCCCTTTCTATTTGAATGTAATAATTTATCTAAAGGGTTTTGATATTAATTGCACTGACAAAAGGGTACACATTTAAGCGTCTGACTTTGAAATTTGTGTATTCGCTCAAATTAACGAGATTTCTTTTAAACTGTTGTGCAAATTTTAAGATCTAATGTCGATTTGGTAGAAATGTCAAATGAAAATAAATCAAATAAAAATATAAAACAATTTCTAAAACGCCAAAAAGAGTTTTTACATCTCTACATATATAAAAATTACGTGTATGTTCGTGATCGCTAAACTCAAAAACTACCGGACCGATTTTGTATGCATGCTCTATGGGCCGTGAATAGTGTTTATATTTAGTTTGAAGTTCGTCCGACAGATGGCGCAATATTTAGTTGTTTGTGTTTTTGCACCGTAACTCAAGAACTACTGCACCGATTTTTACCAAACTTTATATACATACATACTCTATGGGGCGTGAGGAGTGTTTCTGTGTAGTTTGAAGTTCGTCCGACAGATGGCCCAATATTTAGTTTGTTTGTGTTTTGCCCGATATAGATTAGCGCTATAAGCCTATGCTGTGTTTCGCTGAAAGCGTTGGGTCCTTAATCAGCGTGTACTGGGCGTTAATTAGCCCGATACTGGTATTTGAACAATAATTGCTATGTCGATTTAGTGCACCTTTCATTCTTCTTCGAAATATCAATCCACCATGACTTTGCAACGAAACCAGACTTGCAGTGAAAATAAAATTTGAAGGCAAAGCAACGTTTGCTTGGGTCAGCTAGTATTTTATAAAAAAAGCTTAAGGACAAACACAACCTTTTACCGCAGAACTTTTGTATACAGTCAAAGCCCGGTAAAACGAATACTCAGTTTAGCGAATTTCCGATATAACGAATGCCCAAATTTTCACATTAACTACCTTATATAGCGAATGCCAAATAAAAAATAATCCCGATTTAACGAATGACAAAGCAAAATAAAAAAAATTTTTACAGAACCGCTAGATTTTTGTGTGTGTTTTTTGCTTCTTTGCTTTGTAGTGAAAGAACACGTGTGGCTTTGACTGTACAATTAAATTTTTATGTTATTAAAATTGCGGACCACCGTTTTTTATAAAATTGTAAGTTAAAAAATACTGTTCGATATAACGAATATCTAGGTATAACGAAAGATCTGAACATTATATCATTCGTTAAACCGGGCTTTGACTGTAGTTGTATAGCAACTGCAAAAATGGTTTGTGATGCCCCTTCTAACGATTATGAAATTTTGAGATTTAATTTTAGTGATAATAAATCGATTGCAATGAATAAGTGAACATCCAAAATCATGTTATTTAAGCTTTTTTCGCTTTTTTGGTATTAGAATTTAAAGCTGAAATAAAAATTAAAACTTCTGTTGGTATCGTAACCATAAATTTTTTAAAACAATTTTTCTAATAATTTTTTATAATTTTTTTTAAATTATGAAATGCACAAGTAAGCAGAACAAGTTTACGAGACCATCCAGCCTGTTTCTCTATATGCGAGCGATAATAAAATAAAAAAATTCTCACTTTTGTTTTCGTTTTCAATACAAATGTTCAAACGAAATTTCGCATTTAGATGAACAGGCAGTAGTAAATTGCCTCGCAATTTCACAAGCGTTATGCAATTGAATGTTCAACACTTCATTCAGGAGAATGGAAATTTGCTCAGTTTGCGAGGTATTTAAAAGTTTTTATGAAGATCATTATTGTCTAATGTGTTGGCAACAATGTGCATTATGTACTTTCTGTTGTGAAAACACGTTGTGCAACATTATATTTGATAATAATGTTAACACTAAAATATTCAATATTTTTTTGTATATGGAACGCTTTAGAACATATCGTTCACTGCATATCCTGTGAGGATAATTTGGCACTTTTTGCGCCAGGTTTTGTCCTTTTTGTTTTGTTGCTTCATTATCCTTTTTCTCTATTCATATTAAAAAAAAATTAAAAAGCTTGACATTTTCCATTTATACTATAAAATATTTTTAGTTTCAGTCAGTTGCTGCAAATTGATGTCCACTGAAATAGATCGAATTAATGAAATTTGTAAAGTCGAAGCGAAACAATTAAACTTTGAGCTAAATTTTAAAAGTTCTTTGAAATATTTCTCTTTAATTTAATAATGAAGATGTTTAAAATTCGTCACATCATATCAAAACAATAGTTTTCAAATCAACCGATTTCTAATGATCAATCAATATGGTTATCGATCAGCTTGGGTCTATTTCGTAATGACTCATTTTGATTTGTATTTTCTTTGGACATGAAAAAAACCTGACTGATACAACCATTATCACAAGCTTTCATCGACTGCTTGCCACAATTATTTTATCAAACATTTTGTTACGTTTATCATATCTATAGAAAATGTCCTCATCAATATATTGTGTCGTTTGATAAAATAATATAGAGATAAAAAATTTAGTACCGCTATATATTTTAAAAGATATATATTTGTATATATACAAAACTTGTTCAGAATTTATATATATGTATGTATACGATGCAACTTCTTCTATTCACTGATTTCCTATTATTTCTTAAAATTTTCCCCACTGTTTCATTATATTTTATATTGGCCAATAAATAAAGTTTTATGCAACAAATTTTTATTTATTTATCGCAGGATTGAGTGAAGAGAGAACACTAGATTCCATTTTTTTTCTCTTTGAAAAGGCATAAAATTCTACACTTTTTTTTAGAAAAGAAAAGACCATGCAATACTTTCAAGTACAAATAAAAATTCAAATAAATGTTTAATTGTTTGAATCAATTCAATTATATATGACAGTAATGAATGAATACAATATGACCAAAATGATCATTTTGAACTATGTTTTTGCAGAGAAGCAGTCAAAATATTTAGAATATCATATTATTTAAAGCCTAATGAAGATCTATTTAAGAATAAAATTTATGAAAAAAGTTTCAAGAATTTTGTTTCTTTTTTCACCGTAGATTTACTAAAAAAAATCAGAAATCTTTAGTCCTTGGGCGAAGTTGGCACTTTTAGCTGTTTTTCGTCTCATTTCCGACTGCACGATATATATTTTGTCATTTAAATTTTTAATTAAGATTTCATATTTTTCCAACAAAATAAAATGCCATCGATCCTAAATTATAAATACTGAGCAAATATTTAAATGCATTTGAACAAAAAGTAAATATCTTTAACTCATATGTATATGATATATTTGCTTCATTATTACATATTTTGTTAATTTCGTTTATTTTCTATTTTAAAACTGATTATCAAGCCATTTCATAACATTCTATTGTTTATTTTTGAAAGTCGAAACCATTACAAATAGAATCAATCATTTCGATATTGTGGTTTAAGTCTTCTTTCTACCCCTACACTTGTCTAATCTATTTTCAATTACTTATCAATTTATATCCAAAATCAAAAAGAAAAAAACACAACAAATCAAAGCAATAAAACAAAAACACCAACAATAACCGAATTAATATGTCTGTCCGTTCATCAATGCCACACACACACACACACATTAAATCAATATTGAGTCATACGAGTACATACACGTTATTGTAACTTTTCAGAGAAGTAGAAACAATAATAAAGTTGGAAGAAGAATAAAAAATATAATATAAATCTAATTGGAAATTATGCCTCAACTGCATAGACATCAGATACAGAAGCACACATAGTTTCGATCAATAACACAGTTGGCCCTCCATTAACGCGGTGTAGATACGTTCCAAAAACAAACAAAAGTAGCGTTGGGTGAAAGGGCATGAGATGAGGCAAAAGGACAGCTCAAAAAAAATAGAACTGGCATCTTAATATTTACTCAATATGTACATATTTTATTAAAGCCCTTATGACTCTTCATTTTTTCTTGCATTGTTTTTGTGTAGGATTGAAAGTAGGAAACAACAAATGCTAGAAGGCACCGTTATACCAGATCTAAACAAACAATAATCGCCCTTATTCTATTTGTCGTTATCGACATCGACACCAATATTTCGGCATCTGTAGAATCGATGTCTACAACAATTATATATATTTATAACCTGTTACTATTACTAAGGCTTACAAAGTGGCAAATGATTCAATCTTGTCATCAAGGAGCACAGAACTGACATTTATTTTCACGTCGATGACGATGACGACAAATAGAATAAGGGAAAATGTGTTTTTTTCAAGAGTTGCCTTTTTTTATTTTCAAGGTTGAATTTTCTTTTAATTTTCTTTTCTTTTGACAGATAATTCTTTATCGATAACATCAATAAAAGTTTTGACGGTTTGGCATTTAGAATTTATAAAGTTGAACTGTTTGCACTTGGCAAATTACACTTATTTATATTTGCACTGTTCTCTAAGTCTTAAAAAATTTTGAAAAAATTAGGTGTCAATAGGCCTTAAGCAAAACATGATTTTTCATATTTCATTAAAATTACCTAAAACAATAAATTTTTTAAAACTCTTAATTGTTTAAATTATTAGTTCGAAATAATATTCCAAATACTAAAATTTTGATATTAAATATCTAAAACAAAAACTTTAAAAATTTTTATAAAAAAATAGACGATTGCCCTGCATACAAGGCAATAGCATGTAACAAATCTCATTCTCGCATTCAACGAGGAATGCCGCAGTGAATGAAACCGAGTTTAGGAAAACCGTATTATAGGAGGGTTGCCTGTACTTTTTCCTTTCATACTGTATTTAATACGCATACCTGCTGTGTTCATCAAGTCAAGCAAATATTTTGCTTTACATCAATGAAATCTGTAAATTGGAAAAAAGGATTGCCTGACAGACTTCATTTCACTTTCGCACATGACATCATTTCTAATCGCATTAATTAACAAAAATAACGAAATTTATGGAATGCTTTTTTTGAGAAACTTAAGTTAACAAAATTGCAAGCAAGCTTTCAACAATTAAAGAAAAAAACTAAAACGAGAAATCGTTAATACTGAACCTCATGTTATTCCATTAGAACTCCAATTCGGCTCAATTAGTCCGGTAAAATAAGCATTTTACATTGTACGTGTGTTTTATTTAGGATGGAACTCTGATTTTGTCCCTTTGTGTAGGGGGTTTCATCTAATCTAGCTAATTCATCTGCATTTTAATTTAAAAAAAGTGGTCTCCACGCACTGGAATCCAATTTAAGGAAGTTGATCTAGCCTTGACAGCTATTCCCCACATTGCCATTGACCAACAAAAAGGTGGTAATGAATGATTTCAGAAACAGAAGTGCCGCCTGGTTGTCAACAAAAATTCCAATATTCCCTCGAATATTTCTGGCATGCATTCTTTGTAAATGGCGTATATTTCAGCGCCAGGTAAATTATACGGAGTTAAAAAAATTAAACCCACAAACGTAATTTTATAAAAACTGGCACATTCATTTTGTAAAAGGCTAATTGAAACAATTTTTATAAAAAGTTTATCGTATGAAAGATTTATTTAAATACTTATCGATCATCCCCTCCAACCCCTTTTTATTTCATATGTATGTATGTATGCGCTTTATTTAAATAAATCTAATGATTTCATTCAAGAACTTTTCTAATTTCAATGTTTCCAATTAATTATTTTGCTTAATTTCTATTAATTCAACATTGTGTTTAATGGCTGTAAATAGTTATTATTGTTTTGGCATTTTTTTTTTTTAATTTTCATTTCCACATCATGTGCGGCAGATGAATTTTATGGCATTTATCAGTGAGTTTTTTATACAAAACAGCGATAAAAATTATCACAGATACGAGTAGCAATGGAGGTCTGTGTATTTTACCTTTACGCTCTTGGAGGACATTATAATCTCTGTAATAGATGGCGGGACTTTTAGTTTAATATAATTGTAATAAGATTTAATTTATTTTTTTTCTAATGTATGTTTCTTCTTTCTTTTCTCTCTGTCTCTTTTTCTCCTTGTGAGAATCACAAGTGTGAATGGAAATGCACTTCGCACATCACAAGGTTTAAGTAAAACGAACAAAAATTTATGATTAGAATTTATTGCTCTTATTTAAAGTGTGAAATTCTAAAATGTCTAGAGAAAGATTTATACTGGATTGAATTGTTTCTTTTTTTTTCTTTCCTCTTTTTATCTACTTCTTATTGCTATTATACTAATTGTTTGTCGGTCTGTCTGTCGGTATCTCTATATCTCTGCTTAATATGATGATTTAGAAAACTTAGAATAGAAAAAAGTAGCATGAAAACGAGAAAATATTAATTTGAATCCATAAGAGTAACATTTACTAAACGAAGATCAGCATTAGCAGCGCTAGTTACATAGATCGTTAAATAGTTAAACTATGGTTGTTTTAAATATAGTCCATTGGAAGATATCTATGTCTGTCCTTCTATCGGGCTGTCTCTTTTATTTGCGCTTGTACATAAGTACATATAGTTGCCATCTGAGACTGTGTTTATGATTTGTTGATTTGTTTTTAATGTTTTTATTTTTAAATTGAAGTCCACGACAATTGAAATTTTCCGCCGGGCCTTAGGAAAATGCACATGATAATTTCTACAACAACATCCCTTTACTTCTCGTTTCTTTAAATCCACAAAATGATTTTCTCTTAATTCATTAAGTTCTTTTTTTGTCAACTCAACTTTAAATGTTTTTATAATACAAGTCATAAAAATAATATTTAAATTTAACAACAAATCACTCGGGTTTAACTAAATTCAATGCAAAGAGAAAAAACTTCAAATTAAACAAAATATACAACAAAGTTAAATTAGTTGAACGATAGTAACTAACGTCTTAAATGATGATCGCATGAGAACGATCATTGTGGTGATGAAGATTTTTGATGTCATACAGTTTGCAATACTAAACTGTAACTCAGACGGCAACATTAAAATCTTCATACACCTACATTAATAATTTGTTATTATTATTATTTTAGTTTCATTTATTTTTCAAGTACAAAAAAGCCAGTCAGACAACAAAAATTTATGAAAATTATGACCAGAACAAGGAAATATTCTGGCATCTTCAGTTTGAACAGAGTGAATGAAGACTCACAGCAGACACTTAAATTACGAAATCTTGTTTTTTAATAAAATACAGCAAAGAAATTAAAAAAATATATATAAATAACTATTTCGAAATGACTGTATGAGTGTTATATAAAACAAGGATTAATTAAACTTGCATTAAGCGGGTTTAACTAAACTCGTGTTTTTAAAGATTAGCAAGTGATTTAAAGAATTTTATGAAAATTTGTATATGCTTTAGTGAATGGTAGGGGATTTTTTTTTAATATTTTAAAAATTATATCGTAATTTGACATAGCAGGCACAATATTTTTTTTCTTATTTGGTTTATGATATGCAGAATTCTTTTGAATACATGAAAATGAAATAAATCACGTCACTGTTTTTCTTTATTTAGAGAGTTTTATTAACTGAACGCCTTTAATACGGCAAAACAATACTGATTTTTACTACGATGTTAACTATTCGCATATGACAATTTTCACAAGAGTCAATTCCACTTTAATGTTAACAGACTTCAACATACTTCAACTGCCTTAATAACAGAGCTCGTTTAGTAATCATCTTTGTTATTCGAAAAGTTGTGGAATGTCTTTACTACATTTTGAGATTTTTGTATTTTCATTTACTAGAATTTTCTTTTGCAAAGTTATTATTTGTTGAAAAAACATAAACAACGAGAACGATTAAGAATATTTATTCCTCAAATCCATTTTCGCAATAATATCTTTCAGCAGCAGTGACTAGATAGATCCCAGTGACAAAAAAATTAAAGTCATTTTTCAGGAACGACATTTTCATTACTTCTACAGAGTCAGTTAGTGCGATTTTTCCACTTCTTAAGAAGCTGAGCTGGCATTTTGACAAAAATATATATATATATATATATATATATATATATATATATATATATATATATATATATATAATATATATATATATATATATATATATATATATATATATATATATACATATATATATATATATATATATATATATATATATATATATATATATATACATATATATATATATATATATATATATATATATATATATATATATATATATATGTATATATTATTTCTCCAAACCTGCAGAAATCATTTCTAGTTTCAGAATATAAACAAACAACTCACAATATCTTTCTCTAATTTCTATATATATAAACAAAGTTTCAATCGCAACCTGTTCTGACTGAATTATTAATTAGTTTACACGAATAGTTTTCAATTACTGTAAACAAGCAGAAGTTTCATATGTACATGGGATGTACCTGACCCTTATTAACGCCATAGACTACAAATAAAACCGTCGTGCATGTACTGGCCTCTGCATCTAGTTTACCTTAACAATATTATGGATTTATTAGTCTGTTGAAAAACTGCATTAAAATCGCTGCTAACATTGACTTAATTTAATGAAGAAATATATACAGGTAACACCCCTATAACACGATTTAACTCTAACACGATTTAAAAACTGCCGCAATATTCATTTAATACAGTACTTCTATAACACGAATTTTATTATTTTTTACATAAGGACTATCAGATGAAATTATAAATATATCGTTTATTTCCTAGTAAGAAATTTAAAAATCATATTTTATTTTAGGTTTTTGTTTTAAATAACTTGAATAATACAGATATCTCCGTATTATATAAATATTGAAACTATACTTCTTTCTCTTTTACTTCATATTATGCGGTTTTATACAAGACGTGAATTATTATTATTTTTTTTTTTTTTTTGAGCGTAACTACCACTTTATAGAAGTGTCAGAGCTGTGATTACAAAATTTATTTTAAAATCAAATCACTAACACTGACCAATACAGAAAACATTCAGAATGTTCTTTCATTACATCTATCTATGTAAATTCCTAATTAGTTTAAACTACATTTCTCGCAATCGATAACTAAATATTTACCAGACTTATCTGACCATAACGTGATCAATAACAATCAATAAATTCCTTACGCGTTCACAACATGAAAAACAAGAAGCTGCGACAAATAAACAAATTAATTTAGATAATTTCTGGTCACAAAATGCTTTCAATAAATTAAAATCATTAACATAATCCCCTGAATTAACTTCAGTTCATAAACTCAATTTCGTATGGAACAGATACCTGAAATATCTAGATTGAACGTGAATAATAATATTATTTTCGCAGAAAATTCACACACACACACGTACATACATACATTGTTTAATGCGTCACGCATACGTAACAATAGTATGTGCAAAACAAACACAAAAGAGACAATAAATTAATTTTTATGATATATTTTTTAGTTCTCATCAGGCGTCCGCTCAATAGTGATAGAAGTATTTATTAATTTAACGTTATTATTAAACCCATGGCCATAATCACAGTTCATGCAACGAAATGAACAGCCATTAAAAAGTTTCATCAAATAAATAAATCTCTTTCATTTCTGCAAAGACACAGCAAAATTTTGTGAGTCTCTGGATTTTTGTGCCAGATTAAATTGGATTAAACGAGATCAATAACGACAATATTTTCCAGAGTATCGAAATGCTCACTCAGCGCTCAATCGAGTAACTTTTGCTACTTCTTCTCATACATGTTTGAGAGTTTTCGCTTTTTCATAAGAATTATTTAATTAATTTCTTGCTATTCCAAAATGAAAAATGTGAAAAACATTTTTTTTTCTTTCGATTGCTCATATATGAGAACTAATGATTTCGATCATTTATCATAAGTGAAAAGATCGTAAAATTTTTAAATACATATTTTTACACAATTTTTTTTCTAACTTCAGAAATAGGCTCTAAAAAGATTAAAATAACTAATATATTAATATGATTATATAAGCGTTTCTTTGCTAAGACAGATGTTTACACAGGATTTAATTTATAGCTTTCAGTCATTCTGGCACCGGCTTTCAGTCATTTAGTCTCAGTAGATACTTCATATATGTCATAGTAATGTGGGTTAAATATTTTATTAAAGCGTTTTTATTTTAAACTTTTTCGGATATTATTTTTGAGGCCGCTACGGGTGGTAACATTCTATCTGCTCCTTTTATATACTGATCATAAAGCGACGCATTTCTAGAGTGAATCTTTTCATATAAAAAAAGAGAATTTTCAAAATCGTCCCAAAAATACATTTCATGTCATTTTTAAAGTCAGCTGAAAATCAATCAGCTAAATGAGATTAAGCTAATTCATACGATAA
This sequence comes from Germaria angustata, assembly GCA_963681545.1. Classification (NCBI taxonomy): domain Eukaryota; kingdom Metazoa; phylum Arthropoda; class Insecta; order Diptera; family Tachinidae; genus Germaria; species Germaria angustata. Next base: position 44,210,854 of record OY812998.1, on the reverse strand, counting down.
TATAACCTCCCCCTTTTTTCCAAAGTCGTCAAAAGTTGCCAATGCATAACAAAATCAATTTTTTAATCTCAATTTTGCAAATTTTTAGAAAAAAAAATACACATAGTCATTTCTGTTAATTTATGAGAATGGAGGCTATAAATTTTTTTTAGAAATCTCATTTAAGAATTATATGAAAAATTTTTACATTTTAGCGCTCAAACATGAAAATTTCTGAACCCTGATGTTTTCTATCATCAGATCACAGCAATTTGCGTTTTCAAAAGAACAACAAACGGAGTGGCAGAGACAGATTGACAAACTTTTAGACTTTAGACTACAAATTATTTATATTTTCAAGAAAAAAAATTTTTTCTGTTTTCAAACTAGATCAAATATAGCGATGAGTAATTCATAAAACAATTATTTATGTATCTCAGTTACCGAATTTAATTGCTACTATTCTCTTAAACATCTCTTTCCGGTTGTGGTTAAATTTTTTTTATATATACATAAGTATATATAAATATGTATATATAAATATATATATATAAATAAGTAAGTAAGGTCTTTTCTTATAATTAAATATTTTACTGTTAATTAAATTAATTTTTTTTATATTAATGACTTTATTGGATCACTCGCTTTATCGTTGTAGGGACTTATTTAAACTTTCAGTTAATAAATTCATATTAAATAAAAAGGAACAAGTTTAAAATCTAAATGTTGTTAAATTTTTATTAAATAGATCCTCTGCACGCTTTTCGCACTTGCTAATTTTGTTAGACATACATAAATTAAGCACTCTTTATTTGTTTGTGATTATATTATAAATGTTTTCTTTTTAATTTACGTTTTCATCACTGTGTCATAATTTACAGTGCAAACAAGAGCGTCTAGCAATAAACTTATTCCATTGTGCTCTTATTAAAACAAAAATGCTGTATATGCATTATTTTTATTACAGTTGCAAACTAAAGTAGCTGGCCAAATTATTAGGTACAGTGCTTGTATTTATGTATGTTATTTCAAGTTTGAAATATGTACGTGTAAGTGCTAAAATCTAAAAGCCCTCTTGAATGTGGCGTATCGTTTATTAAAAAAACACGTTTGAACTGTCAAATTTTATGTATTGACGTCAAAAAATAATGTCTAAATAAAATTACGATTTTTTTTGTTCTATAAATGCACTACCATTATGCAGCATATTACAAGTAATCAAAACTGTGATTGTGATGACTATGTCAAAAAGATTTCAAATGGTTAATTAACCAGACACTCTAATGGCAGTTGTGGACTCGATACAACTTTTACAAAACAAAACTTTATAATTGTATAATTTTTCATTGAAAATTACCAGCCACAACGTACACTGCTGTAAAGAATTGCGATAATACAACTAATACAATAATACGAGGAGCTTGTGAATTCATGCAAATTATTTGAGCAAACGATATGAGAGTAACTTCTTTCAATATTGAGGATTTAAAATTATATACGTCCATCCAAAAATATTCCACTATATTTTCTCGATTGTGAAACATGTCTACAGAATTTTATCCAAAAATTGTTAATATTGAAAACTCAAAATGCTAAAATGAAGAAGATATTGCATATAAGTATGTAATGATATCTATTGCACTATTAGAGGCGTTTTTTGAAAATTCATCTCGAATATTTATTCACCTACATATTGTTATATATTTAATTGTTTTGTCACACTTCGTGCACATTAGTACTTTGACAATGTACCAAAAATGTGTTCTGACAAAGCATGTCAGAAGACATTTTTGTTTGACAACTGTAACTTATCACAAATTCGTGCTAGTCTTGAATTTGTGGTTAAAATTTTGACAGACAAATAATATATCTACAAAAAATATTATCTATTAAAGGAAATATCGGCCTTTTAGCCGCCCCCTGTATTCTATGCTTAGGCGACCTTGTCTAAGATGTTGCACATCTGCTGTTAAAAGGTGAAAGAAAAACTTGTTTCGTTTCACTTCCTTTTTACAAGAAAATATTTTGAAATTTGTTTTCATTTTTTCACTGAACAACAATCAAAAGTTGGATACAAATATGAAGAAAGAAACTTTTTATTTTAACGTTTCACAAAACGAGTATTGACCCAAAGTACACTCAAGGGTCCATATAAAAAGGTGAAATAAGAGGTTCCACGAACAGCTAAGAGAAGATCGACCAAAACAAGCAAATGAACAAACACTACAAATTGTTTACACACTCGTGACGGGGTATGAGTCACTTAAATAATATTTTATATTTTATGTATTTTTCGTTCTTTCATTTATTTTTATTCTAGTTGAATAAGTATTTGTTTGATAAAAATCCATTTGAAATAATGTAATAAATCCGAGCACTGTCCCTAATTATATGGCCACATATTATTAAATGATTTTATTTCTTTTTTTATTTATCATTAAAAATTATATAGTGGATATTAAAGGGAATATATATTTTTATTTACACAGCTCGTTAGGTTTTAGTTATTTGAAATCTTCCGTGTTTTTATTTAAAGTTGCTTGTTGATCAATTTACAAAAAAAAAATATCTATTTATCGATCGCTCTAATTTAAAAAATTTATTTCCCCTGCAGTTTGAGCCTACACCAAAATCCCCATTTCCTCCTTGAGAGGGCAAAAAAATGGTGTACTTTTTTTAGAAAATACAGTTCGTGGACACACTCATAGGCCTGACTACATAATCCCACGAATTTCCGGAATTCGAACTTTTGAGAGACAATCAGAGATTTTAATAAAATGTAGATCACTTAATCCCACCTCTTCGAAATAGTCCAGGTCGAAAAAAAACGATTGCCTAAATTTACAATGGCGTTTTCGTTTCTAAAAATATTTTAAAATATGTTTGCCTTTACAAAAAGGAGCGAGATTAGCGTTCTTAAATAAGCGCAAAATGTTTAAGAACGAGCACGCAATCCTCTAAGGGAGTTAAATTTATTAAATTACAGCGCTATACATAAGTCTACTTTTCTATAGAATTTTCTTCAACTTCATCGAAACAATTCCTGCATTGGCTACCAAGACGTTCCGTTAAACAGTCGATCGATTTCCATCAAGAGGGCTGGTGACTGATTATCTCAGGGTTAGAACCTGTTAAGTCCTGTCGTTTTTTATTGAGAGCCATAAAGTCTTGGATATTATAAAGGTGGACATTTTGGAACACCTGAGTGTTCCATACTGTTATTACTTTGTGAGTTCACTAGGTTCAAGGTCGACCTTGTTCTCAAGCATACATCAGCCATTTCATTGTCCTACGATACAACTGATGCACAGTGTGTACCAAAAAGTGCAAAAAATTACAAACATGGAGAGTATAACAGCTACTGATGCTAATAAAAGATCATCAGCTCAACAATGTCAACAAAAATAAAATCATGAAATTATCACAAAATAATTTTGCATCTGCATCAGATGTAGTGATGTGATGTATTTACCAACTGGTCAGCTCCACAATTACTTTTGTGAAAAGTGTAAACCTGAATATTTTATTTTTCGATTTAATAACTTTTCTTATCAATCTGTCAAATAAAACGAGCGTTTACAAATTACGTTCATTTGAATGGCCACCATAACTCAGTGAGATCACAAAATATCGATCACTTACAAATTCACACTTTCTCGTTTATTACGTGACTTATGAAGTGTTAAATGAATTTTAAAATTACAATAAGAAAAAAATAATGGTTGTTTATGTAAATATTAAAGTCTCATTGATTAGAAAATTGTTATTAAATAATACACAATTGTTGTGTTCAAAATTATTATTGAAATTGAAATTAGCACAAAGTATATAAAATTATTATTATTCAATTTTTTTTTTTTTTTTTTTTTTTTTTGTTAATGAGTTTTACAAGCAAAAACACACTCTAGTTCAATTGAATAGACGCGTATACATTCGAATATATTGAAGCGGGAATTAGGATTTCATTATCAGCGGATATAATATATTATTAAAGTTTAAATCTTTTCATAACATGTTTAGAAAGTTAAATGCAATCATGGCATAATTTTGCTTAATATTAAAAGCGAATGTTTTCTTATTTTTATGAGTTTTAAGCCATGATTTCACTGAGGCTCACAACAGCTGTTATTTTGGAAAAAGTACAAAACTTGTATGTCAATATAGAAATTTTTAAAATTTAAATGAGAATCATTATTAAAGTAATCACTTTTACGTATGTACGTCGCAGTTATGATGAATTTTTTTTTTCATTTCTTGTAAATGACAACACAGATGTCGTAGCAGAATTATTGCAAATGACTGTCTGTCACACATATTCATCTAGAGGGATTACGAAGTCTAGTTGACATCATCCTCAGAACGTAACGGAAGGATGTTTTCTTCAATCGGAAACATTTTATAACACGGGGGACAAGTAATTCTGAAACATTTCTTGATAAATTTACTAAGACAACAACAGCAGGAAAAAAAATTAAAAAAAAAGATTCACATTGTGAATATGAGTACGAGTATATCAGAATGGCATCTTAGAGGCACCCCAAAAATTTATGATTTAAAATTTTTCAGGTGGAACTCAGTCAGAGGAAAATAATATATAAATATAAGCCAAAAAAAAAAAAAAAAAAGATACCAAGCGGTTCTAATTGATTGAACGGAAGTGTACATATATATTTTTTTAAATGCAATAACAAGTTTAAATTAAAGAGATTAAGTTTTGAGTACCGACCGGGTAAGTTCCTGACATAAAGGAAAATGCATCTCCTTCTGCTGGTGATATATATAACAACCCTTTCAATATTCAATTAAACTTGACACTTAAATTTAATAAAGAAAAAATCTTATAATTAAATAACACGTCATTCAGATAAGATTTGTGACTTATTTTTTCGCAAATTAATATTCTTTTTATTTTGAGTAATCTTTAGTTTGAGGTCTGTTTATTTTTAGAAAAAAAAATTACTTAATACAATTCAATATTCCAATACTCTTAGAGTATTCTCTTCAAAATTACACTGTGGGAACAATTTTATAAAAAATATGATCCCACTGCATTGGATTACGGCAATTCATATGCGACTATCCAGGACATGCCTCCAACAATAATATTCCCATAGATTGTCCCAACACTGCAGAATTAACTGCTGAAATTAAGTCGCTTAAGTCCAATGCCACTCGGTGGGTATGGTAAAGCTTCCAAAAGAAGCCATCCTACATAGATGAGGAACTAGTGAAGGGGCATAACTATCCCCACCCATTATATCAGTTTTTGTCGACGTTACGTTAAGCCGACAGCGTAAAAGTATCAACTTGTGTAGACAACTACTGCTGACAAGTTATTACTCTTCCCTGAGACCTAGAAAATGGCAAGTCAGAGCCAGTCAATAGCATTCAACTGTAATCGGAAGGGAGTACGTAGGCGCTAACTATTTCCTGACGGGTTAATGTGAACAACACTAATATTACAAATTATTTAAATGCAGTACCTAGTCGCCTGGTGGCCGCAACTCGACCGTAAACAAAAAAATTTCCTAAAGTATGTTTTATTTGTACTTGAAAGGCCAATCGCGAATATTTGCTTGGGGTATTATATTTGATTCGGACGCTAATAAATCTGAAATTACATAACCGTTTGTAATAAGACACACATTCTCCAACAGAGGGTCCTTAAAAGTCACTCAACATTAAGAGAAATATCCAAATCAGTTTACAAACAGAGGAGAAAACGTTTCTGAACTGTTTAGCCTTTATCCATTTACACATGGATAATTAAGGGAAAGATGAAACATCACATATCAATAACTTGAAAAAGAACCAATTTTAAGTCGGTTTAAAGATAAAATTATTTATCAAATTCATTAAAACTATTCGGAATATTTTCCTAACTATTCAAGAAAATTATTTGATGTGCCTTTAGTGTGCAGTAGACCTTCAAGTATCATATTTTAAAAGCGTTCACAATCTGATATGCTTAGATATATAAAAACTCTCACGTAGCAAATGAGAATTTTAAAATAAGCATACTTGAGAAAATTAATAGAAACAACAAAACGAAATGAATTTAAAATATTCTCCTGGTGTTCCGGCTTAAGCAAATGAATTGCAATAATTAGCAGTCGCATGATTCTACCGTATTTTCAAGTCTACAAGACATTTTCAAATGTGGCCAAAATATTTTATAACTCAGCTTATTACAACAATAACAACAACAAATACTTAAAGTACTTTTAATTTGTCAAAAAGAATTCCTAATCACACATTCTTGCAACCTTGAGTTGTAGTTAAAATAAAAATTAACGACAAGACACTTTTTCTTTTTGAATAGAAATTTTCTTATTTCTATTATTTGTCTTGCAAATTAACATTTTGATTTCGTTGACATTTTGAATTGAGATAAATTGTTTTAAAGCCGATCTTAAACATGTATAGACACATACATACTTTCATATGTACTTACTATGTATTATTAGTAAATGTTTATACAGTAGTTTTCCGATTTAACGAACCTAATTATTGTCAGGCTTGTTCGTTATATCCAGCACTAAATTAAAAAAGAAAAGTGTGGTCTTTTTTTTAGTCAAAACTCAAAATATGTATAGTATTTTTTTAATGTTTTATTACAAATTATAATAATTAAAATACATATTTCTTAAAAATATAAGGAAAGAAAATTACAAACAAAAAAAAAACACTAATACAAGAATAATTTATTCAAGAGAACACTAAGGATAGCACTTAGCCGAAACCGGTCTGTTTTTCGAGCAACCGCGGAATCACGGAATTTCATTCCAAATTATTTAAAAAATTGGTTAATCACAGTATGTTTTTTCTTTTTCTTAGTGGCATCTTCTTGAAGCTCTCGCAAAAGCATTAAATTCGCGCTACTAATATTGTTTTGTTGAGCCCATTTAATGCAAATTTCCCATTTAATGCATCTTCGTGTTTTATTTTGGGCTCTAGAATTTCAGTTTCATCAACCTCCACCATTTTCATTGTGTTAATCGCATTCATCTTCATCTTCAAATCTCAAATAATATCAAACAAAAACTTCAGAAGAAGAAAACTAATGGTACATTTTTATAGTCATTCTTTTTTTTACTATTTTTTTTTAGAAATTATCTATTTTATTTTACATTTGTTCATTAAATCGAGTACAAAATAAAATGTTTGTTCGTTATATAAGGTACTCAGTAGAAAAAATTTGGGTGCTCGTTAAATGCGATGTTCATTAAATCGAATGTTCGTTAAATCGGAAAACTACTGTAATTTAGATAAAATGATTTCTTTCTGAGCAATAATATATAGATGACATCGTCAGCGATACTTGTTTATGCGATGAATGGAGTTCTAATTGGACAGCACGATCCTGTGTCCAATATATAAATAATCAATATACAATTAATTACTGCATGCGAATTATTTCGATACGAAGTTTTTATTTCAAATGCAATTGCGGCAAAAAATATAGCATGATAGTGTTTTAATAAAATGATTGTCAAGCTCATGTCTAGGAATACATACAGTTCGCTAAAGCAATTTGAAAAATTTATTATTAATACGATTTGAGAAAATCGAAGTATTTAAAATCCAGGAAGTTCCCAGCGATAAGATTTGGTGACGTGATCACTTAAATAATATTTTAAATGAATGAGATGGTCACTCCAGAACAGTTTATAGAAACTTTGCAAAAATTTCTTTTGTAACCACAAAATAAAAGTGCGGCGATTTGGCTTGTCCCATAGTCACACAAACTTTTGACATGCGGATAGAAAATATTACAGTCGTGGACGTGGTCGAGTCACGAAATTTTCGCAGTCAGGAACTTATGCCTTACATATTAAATGACTTGATAAGCTGGTACATAAATTTGTTATATACTCGTATAAGCCAATCACTTATGCGAGTATTGCAATTAAGGGGGAATCATTTAAGAGTGAATTTTTCGATTAAGTGGGCAAATCAATTAATGGAACGAAATGAAATCTAAATGTAGTAAAACAACAGATTTAAAATTATTTTTCTTTATAAAGACCATATACATACATATATACATGTATGTACATATATGCTGCATACGCACATACATAATACATATATGCATTTCAAAGAAAAATTACCAGTTCAAAGAAAAACTAAAGTGTGAAATGTATGTATGTATGTATGAACGAGTATATAAGAAAATCACACAATTTATAAGACATTTAATACACAAATTATTGTACGTATGTGTTTGTATTCGCCAGTTTGATTGTCATCGCGTTCACAGTTTCAGAGTCTTTTTTTTATTATTATATTTTGAGTGACAATTGTCGTCATAAGGCATTAAATTTAATAAAAATTTATTATGATTTAAGTAGCCTCCATGCATACAAACACTAACAAATAAAAACTAAGTATATTAAAGTACATTTATGCCCAGCAAACAATCTTAAACTTACGACATACAAGTGTATAGGCATCAAAATTTATTTAAAAAATAAATATATTATATAAAAATTTCGTGTAATTTAATTGTTAGCTATGAACGCGTCTTCCAAAAGCGACTTCCGAACTTTGACAATTGACTGAGGCCATGTTGTTGCAGTAATATCTGTCAAAGTGGCTGTCATTTATTCAATTTCTTTGGTCAAATTACAATTAATGGATAAAGCGTTCAACAACACGTGTGAATGAAAAACTTATTTTATCAAAATGAATGTTGTGTCGTATTTAGGAGCCATCTACATCAGATCCAAGAGCCGAAAAAGTCGCTATTTGGTTTGGATATGTGGGTGGCCCCACCAGCGGTCAATATTTCTTTGGGAATGACGTTGGCTAGGCCATCACCGTCAACGGCGTACGTTATAGTTCGAGGATTACCAATTTCTTTTGATCTGAACTAAATGATATGGACACCAACTTGATTTGGTTGCCACACAGATTTTGTCACATTGGATATTCTGCACGAGTGATTTTTGAAGGCGAGATGATGTAAACTGGCCGCTGAGGTCGCACGATTTGACCACGTTAGTTTTTATTGAGGTTTTTGTTTAATTTCAAGTCTATACGAATAAGCCGTAGTCCACAACGGGTCTCAAAACCAATATCATCCAAACCATCGGTCATATTAAATTGGACAATCTTATATTTCATCTAAACGGCATGATAGGGGGCTTTGAAACGAATAATTAAGTTTAAATGATACCTTACATATTCTTTTTTTTTAGTTTGAATTTAAAGGTAAAAAGCGGTAAATGAAAGACCTTTTACACAGCTATTTAACCGGGTCAAAATTCATAATCAAAGAAGATAAGTTTCTGATCACACCACTGCTGATTGAAGCCGGTATTCTACAGTGCAACGCAGCGTATCTAATCATCCATGAGAACCCCCAATGAAACATTTTGCAAATTAAAAGAATATATATTGCAATTAGAAAGTTTTTTGAAAAAAAAATACAGTAAGAATAAAAGTGCGTGCGTACGAGTAAATATAACATTTACATTGCACAGGGAAATATCAACAATCAAATCATACCGCATACACTCTGAGCTTAAATACTTCGGTATTCATCTTGATCACCGCTTAACATGGAAGGGCGACATAGGTAGATCCAAAGCTTATTGAAATCAATTTGTAAAGGATAATACAATTCGATTATAAAATCAATACGATGCTATGGGATGCAGTTATGGTGAAGCGCCTCAGCATCAACTAGAGAAAAACTTTAAAGGCGACAAAATAGAATCGTGCGCCGACTGGTATGTCAAAATCTGGCATATTGAGAAAGATCTGAACGATCTGGATCTGGGTGGATTTATTTTTTACATGCTAATGAGTTCAAACACAATGGGTCAAAAAGGAATTATGTATGTATTACTACTTAAACCAATTGATCAAACCCATACCAATTTAAATGCTTCATTTTATGTTTGTAGTGTTTAAATTTTTTTTATTTTAATTTTTTTTTCTACACATACACAAACGTAGTTAACTGATGATGTCGTTCATCTTAATGTTTATGATGTGTTTGCACAATTTTCCAATTGTATGCGATTTGTAACACATTTCAATGATTCAATGAATTATGAATGGGAATGTATGAAAAAGGTATGAAAATCGTTTATTGCAGTAACAACTATAAGATAACGATACAAATCTGAGAATTATATGGATTTCAATCTTAAATAAAATTGTTATACAAGAGAATTATATAATATACATACATACATACACATACATGTGTATATGTATTTATATATACTTTTTTAATTTTTTATTTCATTTATTTATTGTGGTAACAAATCGACTTGTCTAAAATAAATTTTTTGAATTTAATTTTAATTTTCTTTCTAAGTGAGAAATAACATTTAAATATGATTCAAATTAAGTAAATTATTAACCAGAGTTCATATCTCATCAGACTCCATTAGATAATGATGTTAATTGATTTCTCATGTATATCGTGATTAGAAATGACAGCAAAAGTAAATTTGAGTAGAACCTGGGAGAACATGAGCACATTTTCGGAGCCGTTGCACGGCTCATAACATCCGAGTCTGCCACTCGATCAGATTTTGTTCAAACATCATTCATTACATTTAAAAATAATATTCATTGGAGGAAGAATACGAAAATTTTTCATTCTTCATCAGTCACATATTTTTTTTTTTTTTTTTTTTTGTTATGAACAACGTTTGAATGCTCTGCCAAAGCTTCCTTTAGATAATCTGTTATATAGATTTATCATATATTATCTCATTGAAACATTCTATAAGAAATTTTTGTTTTATACATATATCGTTACGAAAATATTGAACGTAATATATAATGGCTTCGAGTTTCTTGTTAAGAAGCTGCTTACAGATCAAGTTAATTTGCTCTAGTTAAAATTCAGCTGGGAGAATGAGAGAGAAAGTGTGTATTCCTCTCTCTCTTGTTTTTCCCCAGTTGAATAAAATCTTGCGCAAGTAAACTTGATGTATGTACATCCCGTATAACTAAGGTATATGACATAGTACCGGGAAACTATAAATTATATAAAATTTCTCTGCAGATAATGCCAATACTTATTCACGTGAACGCATATGAAAAAGCACAAAAACTTTTTACGTGAATCTAGGTGACCGTGAGTTACTCACTATGCCATCTGTAAATAAATTTTGCGAGATAATAAATTGCATATTATGCTCGATTTAACGAAATGCGATGCAGCCACAAAATAAATATTTTTTCATTATATGGCTACTTTAATGCAACTTACATGATATCTCGAACACTAAATATTTTCAAATTTCTAATAACGAAAAAGCCTTTCTGAATATTCTTTTCATAGGTAGAATTATATCTGAAACTAAAACGAAGTTGTACCAAAAAAAAAAAAAATGTCGTTATGGAAGCCAACAGCTTTTAAACTTTACCGAGAAAATTATCTGGATGAAAAAGAAATAGACATGCACTCATCGGAGAGAGAGAGAAATATTTAATGGATTTCGGACTAAATTATGCACATACTCGTATTATGTATGTATCTAGTAAAAATTTTAGAAATGACTTTCTATATAAAATACTCTCTCTATCCTCCTTAAGCCCATCCTGGATCACTACTACAGATTATATTTTTGGAAGAAAATAACTTGCTCAATATCCTGTACGCATCATTTAGGGTACAATGAAGCCAGCGTGGCAAACTCTACTTTTACACACACAAATATTTTTGTTCTAAATACATACATAACGATAAATTATTTAAATAAGTCTAGAATGAACATTATTTATCATTTCCAGCAAGATAAATTTCTCTAATAAATAAAAACGATGATTGTTGTTGCCGGGCTAAAGTGAAATCCAAAGAATATAGTTTAATTAACTAAAACTATGTGTGTTTGTATGTGTACATACATATTTACATACAAAGTTTGAAAGGATGGAAACAAAAAATAATGTGAAAAATTTCCAGCTGCTTTGAGTGGCTGTTACTCGTAATTCAGGCAACATTTTCATAAATCTCAAAGAATTTGTTGTTCGCTGTTCAACGATGAGAATCGCTGATGGGCGATGGTTGTTTTAGTTGGCGGATGGAGGTGTCAATAGTTTTCTTAAGTTTTTAACAAAAATCACACTTTAGTCTTAATAGAACGAGACACACAAATAAGCGCTCATAATTATATTTGAATAGTTTGACTGTGGCACAAACAAGGTCAGCATCATGATAATATTTTCTGTTTTTTTTTTTTTTTTTAATCTGCATAATGTACATTATACATGTATGTATTATTTAGTCGAATTTTTTTTCTTTTCATGCATTTGTTAAATGTTTATCATGTTACTGTGACGGTAAAAAATTTTTTTTAAACTATAACATTGACTTGTATACTCGTACATACATATTTATGTGCACGAGTTCATTTCATGCAGTGAGTAGTTGCATGCAAATGTTCATATAGTTCAAACAAAAACAAAAACAACTATAACATTCAAATGCAGTGTATGGAATAAATGAATGAATGAGCGAGTGAATTAAATGCACTACATAAATGTATGAATGGAAGCGTTACAGGGGAAATTCATTTATTAACAACAACAACATAGAATCACACGAAAAATTTTCATTTATTTCAAAATGTGACCACCAGAATTTGCACACGAAAAAAAACACTAACATGAATTCTATTTTATTATTTTGTTTTGTATTAGTTCAACGACAACTTGATCAAATGTGTCACGAGCAGCGCCATCTTTAATTGGCTGTTTTTGAAACATTGGCAAACTGGAGATGCACAACATTTATGTATGCGCTGAGACAAATAAGAACGAGTCATGTGAGCATTTCACTCCATGATTGAATAAATTATCTGTTTTTTTAATTCCATTTAAAGTTAATGGCCTGAGTTGAGTTGCCAGTTGTAAAAACTGAAACTGGCTACTGAATATCATAAGTTTATCAGTCATGCTTTTCTAAAGCAACTACAAATTTTTTACTGCCTTGTGACAACCCAACTGAAGTTAAGTTGCCATGTATAATCGGGTGAGAAATGAAAGGAGCTTTAATTATGGAGCCTTTATGACATTGTACCATGAATGTGAGATACCCGAATGAATTTTAAAATGGATTATGGTGATCATTCGTCGATGTTGAAGGATTATAGGCATTTGGCCTGTTCAATAACACTGTAACACTTTTTTTAAGAACGAACTTTAGCATAAGGCAACAAAAGCAACGCATTTGTGCTTAAATCGGAGTTGTGAAACTTTACGTCTGAGTTTCAGTTTAGAGAAGGTAAAATTTTGCTACATACTCATGATGAATTCCCATGGGAAACCATGTCTGATCCTTTCATTTTAGGCAATTGGAGATTTATATAGAATAACACTAAGTGGAATATATTTGTGGAACATTTTACTCCTCTAACTCTTTATTGTACAGATTCTTTCCGTCCCCTTGGCGAAAAAGGGCAAAAAAGAAATTCTAAAAAAAACAAAGCTATAACGGAATAGGATGCCTTACAAAAATATTTGTCACAAAATTCTACTAAAAGTACCAGGAGTGTTCGTACGATACGTAATGAATTAATTTTTTAAATGTTATCGATTTATAACATGTATTAGATAAATAACATGCCAACAAATGATAATTAGAACCAGAAATAATATTTCTGTTTATCCTCATCAGACTCCGAGGAAGAAGTTAGTGTCACACACTTTAGAAAATTTATTATAAACAAAACTGACCGTTTTTTATTGCCGGTAATTGTGTAAGACAAAGAAAATATTTAATTCTAGAATCCTTTTTTATTTTTAAATTCAAAACTAAATTTATGACACCGTTTCCAATAATGTATTATTAATCTTTAAGTTTTAATTAAAAAAGAAATTCAGCTTTTCAGCTGTGGAATTTTTGGAACGTAGAAAGTTTAAATCTCCTTTAACATTCCAGCATCCTTTTTTCTCTCATAGATCTGAGAGGTTGAAAAATATTTCGTTTGTTCCTTCCGGAATTTTGTAAAACTACATGTACTTTATATCCCAAAGAAGCTAAATTTAAGTTTTTTTCAGAATGCAAAAAAGTTTTGCCGTTTCTTTAGACAAACCAAAGAGTTCAGAATTTGTAAAAAGCTATTTTACAAAAATAAAAAATGTCGAAGATTTCTTAAATAGAAAATGTAATGACTGATAAAATGTTTTCTTTATGATCGTGAGCGTGGAATTCATCACTCACGATCCCATCTCTAATTCTTATTTAATACCCTTATGACAAGCTTTTGTAAAATTAGTTTTTTTTTTTTTTTCTTTCAAATCTTTATAAAATTTGTAAACATCAAATTAATTACAAAGAAAAAAAAGAATAAACAATTATTTAATTGTTCAAAGTTTTACTCGTATTATCATGTCTGTGCTTAATAAATAGATTTTTAGGAATAAAAAACTGAAAGTAATACAAAATCAGAACAGTTTAATTAGGTTTAATATTTAATTGATTAGCGAATTAAATATAAAATTTAAATAAATTACAGCTTAAATTCCAAGGTTTGTTCCACAACTACCCGAATTACAACAAATACTACACGTGGCAAGAACTAATGTACTAGTTGCAACTTCGTAAATATAGACCATGAGTGAAAATTACCAGGACTCGTATTACGTTAGAATAAATTAATTATTAAAAGGACTTTTTTCATATTTCAAAATTTAACAAAGAGGTTTGTGTCAAAAGGATATTTTTCAGATTAAAGCAATAAATCGAAAAAATAATTGTGTTTATTAAAATGATGTAAGAAAATATCACCAATTTTTGCAATTCGTGTGAAGTGAGATTTTATATATAAATCACAGATAGATTTGTGCATGAATCAAAAGAATGATTTCTATAAAAAGAATTAAAAAAATTTTAATATTATATTTTAATTGTTTCAATTATAATTCATATTTATTTGTATTTGCCACATTATTTTCAAATATGTAATCATGTTAACAAAACTATAAATAGTGGTTTTTTTATACCACATGTGGGGAGCGTTCGTCATTTCGTTTATATTTCTATAGTATTCAACTGCGACCCCATGATGTATATATATTCTAGTTCCTTATAGATAGAAGTATCATCAATCAGTCTGTCCGTTTGTCTTCATTTATATCTCATGTCATCTTGTTTAAAAGCAAAAACTTTAAATTATCTTAAATTTTCAAGTTTTCAAGTTTTTCCTTTTTTAACTACATGCGCGTTTTACATGTTGCAACTGCTTACGGTTCTTGCACTCTTTTCGAGAACCAATTGCAAGATTTTTTGTTTTGCCTTACAACAATTGTAGCCATCTTGGAATCGTAGTGAATTATTATAGTTCCGCCAAACATTTTTTCGGAAATTTATATTTTGTTTCTATTATTCTTAGAAAAGTGAGCTACCACCACCTGCAATATTTTCTAATGCATCGAGGTAGTGCTCTTCTATGACACCCATCCCTTTGAATTTCACCAACGTACCATAAGCTACTTCTCGCATAACTTTCTAGATTTAATTTACTCAAACACTAATAGTTTAAGCTTCTTTTAATGACCTTCGTTCCGCATATCCTTTAATTCAAAGGATACTCACATTTTGGGTATGAATTAATTAGCAACTAACATCTATCAACTGCCAGTTGCCATACCGATATTAACAAATGGACAGCGTTGTATTTTATGATATTATATGTGGCAACTTGTAAACTTTTGAAATTACATCTAATACAGCTCCGTTGATCACATACAGTAACACTCAGATATAAGCAATTCACGGTTAAAATGCACTTTGTGTGAAGTTTTGATTATCCTTTTCATATGAAACCAATTACTATTATGACGAATTCGATTATGAAGAAACATTGTCGCGTACATTCCTATTCTCTTAAAACAAATATTTAAACATATGCTATAAAATTATAAATAAATATATGAATTCTTATGTTGGAGTTTATCGTAGATGGTAAAATTTTTTAATTAAGAAAATATGTGGATGAGAATCACAAAAAAAATCTTGCAAAAATATTTGAAAAGCTTTTTCCTATCGAATAAAAATTATCTACTTCTAGGACTACATTTATTAAGAATTTCTCGTTTAACGAACTATTTTTATTGGTCCCACGGAGTTCGCTATAAATAAGTTTTACTGTATTAACACTCCTCTAAACTATTAAATTTTTCAATCATTTGAATTTTTCATTTGTTTTAATTTTTTTCCATGTGTAACATGATATTGGTCCAACTTAACAAATAAATATTTATCTAATGGCTAAAAATTTTTTTACATTTTGCTATTTCACATCAAAATTTGTTTATATAGTATTTATTTCAATGACATTTTTCGAACGTAATAATTAATCGTTATTTTTTGTAAGAAAAAAAAAACTAAGAGGCAATTAAAATACTCGTATTTATTGTTGTTGTCATACTGAAGCATATTTTATTTCACTTCCTTCACTTATTTATTGCAAAATAAAAATAAATATAATTTTTTTAAATTTATTTTCGATCATACAGCCATGAAAAATTTATTAGCACTCGTATGTACAATTATTTTTGTCGTAAGAGGGAGTGCGAGTTCAATCCCTTACGCATCCAGATTGCGTGTTAAAAAATGCTTTGAAATATGTATTTGAATCTGGATTCCCAAAATGTGCTGCTTACACATGGGCCAAGGTTAGTTACTTCCAGTTGAAAGTAATTTGTAAAGCAAATTTCAGACAAAAAAAGTGTAACATTTTGTTGATCAAATTAATAAGCAAAAATATATTTATCGCTCTAATTTAAAAAATTCAACACCCTTACAATATTAAGTGCCCTTTCCCAATAAGTTTTCACTTATTGAAGAACAATAAATTTTTTCTTTTTTTCTCTACTAAGAAGAACAATAAATTTTTTTCTTTTTTTTTTCTCTACTAAGTCTAATACCATTTTCCGATCTAAGTCTAATGCGAAATTCTGCCTGAATTTCAGATTGGTAAATTTCTCAAGCCACTTTCCGTTTCCTCGTACGCATTGAAAAAGAAAAGTTTATCAAAAGTTTTGACTTTAATTATCTAGGTATTACAAAGATGTAATCCTTATAGCCATTAGTGGACACTTTTTCCAATTTCACGACAATTGTTTGGCCAAAGGAACCTAATGAAAAAAAGTAGAAGTCATTCTCAAGGAACGGCATCTTCATTGCTTACAAAAATCCAAAGCGCATTTTTTCAACTTCAAAGTCTAACTGACAAAAAAATTATTAAAAATATTAATTACTTTTATAAGTCAGTGAAAGTCGATTTAAAAACGCTTAGTATAATAAATTATATGAAAATATTATTTTTCTCAATAAATAACTGAAAAAACTTCTTAAACATAAGCAGACAATAAAAGCTGACTACATGCGTATATTTGTTTAACTTTAGAACGAAATAAGCCACATTGATCAAGTAAAAATGTTGCAAGGCATTTGAGAAATGCTAGATGATTATATCAATCAGTCTGAGGAATTTTGGGTTATTGCAGTACTTATTTCAGAACTTTGTTCTTAAGAAAAATTTATTGTACAAGTTTTCTTTAATAAAAAATGTAATTATGTAATTTTGTTTTAATTAAATAAATTGTTTGGACTATATAAGACTTATTTATAGAATACTAATTAATTTACCTTGGAATTGCTTTTCGTTTTATCTTAAAATCTTAGAGGGGTGGGTTTGCTGCACAAGTTTTCTTGTTTGTTTTTTATTCAAACAAAGCAAAAAACGAAATAAATATATTTTTTTTCGCATTTACTGGAGCAAGTCCTTATTAATTCAAAAACAACATGGAAATACATACATAGAAATAGTACATTATTATATGTATGTATATGTATTCATTAGTACAAGTACTAATTTGATTAAGGTTAAACGCAATTGTCCTTTTTATCATATTTATTTAACGAAACGAATTCCCTTTGGTTGTTTGTGTATTTAAGCATTATTAATAAAGGGTGTCCTGAAATTGACACAAAAAGGTTCGAATTTGATACCATGGCACAGCCAGCGGTGATGTGACAGCTAATAGTTTGCTTAGGGTTATGAAAAGTTTAGCACTAAACAAATAATTATTACAAAATATTGAAATATCATAAGAAATATGAAATAAATTAAGAAATATCATTGAAAATATGGCTTAGAATATTGGCGCCCATGTTCTGACAAACGCTGCGTTTTCAAATCGCAAATCGTTTTTAAAACGCAAAACGCATTTAAGCATGTTCTGAAAACGAAGCGATTTGCTGGAGTTTTCTTTGACCAGCAGTTTGCATAAATCGCCAGTTTAAAAGTAAACAAATGATACCGACAATTGACAAAAACAAAGCTAAATTTTAAATTGCATATTTTTAATTAAAATTGTGAAAAAATTTTAAAAGTTTTTCTTCAAATAAAAACAAAACATATTAAATTTAAATTTTACATAATTTTATTTTAGGTTTAAGATTTCTCTTTATTTATGAACATTTTTCTTGTTTGTAATCTTTTTTATTTTAAATTTAAATAGGCTACTTAGTTCAATCGTATTTTATAAGCCAAATTACATGTGATAGTTATCAAAGAACAAATTACACCAAAGACACACGTGTAAATCATTCTGACAAACACTAGCAGAACGGAACAACATGCTGTTTTCGAAAGCCGCTACACTTTCATCATCAGCGTTCTTGTGTTTGGTCCACTTTTGTGGTGTCAGTTGATGTATATTTCAGCTATTTATACAAACTTTTTCACTGTAAATAGAATACGTGAATTTTTTTGATTCATTCGTATTACAATTTGTGAGAACTTTTTTTTGTAATGGAAAGCCCAAATTCCACCTCACTAACTTACAACAGTGTGGCCATTGTTATCTATTCTTTACCAACTACACAGCATGTTGTTCCGTTCTGCTAGTGTTTGTCAGAATGATTTACACGTGTGTCTTTGGTGTAATTTGTTCTTTGATAACTATCACATGTAATTTGGCTTATAAAATACGATTGAACTAAGTAGCCTATTTAAATTTAAAATAAAAAAGTTTACATAATTTTATTTTCTCTTTCAAATGCAGTTTAAATAAAAATGACCAGATCGCTTCAGCATACACTAGCGGTTTGAAAACGCCAGATTTCTAGCGTTTTCGTTTGCCAGAACACCTGTTTGGCATTTTGAAATCGAAAACGCAAATTTTAAGCGATATGCGTTTCTCAGAACATGGGCGTGGACCTTATTGTGGCAGTTAAATAATGCCATACACTTCGATCTCCCTTAATAGATAAAAAAAAGTTAAAATATAAAATCGCCAACCGCAATATGAAAGATCGATTTTTTTTTAAATTTGTCAATGAAAGTATTTAAAATTTCAACGAGACTAGACATATGGAAGAAGTTAAGCCCAGTAACCATCTAACAACCATTCGTTTAACTGATAATTTGAAGCAGGGCCAGTTTTTCTGACTTACGCTACATTTACACAAGCAAGAACGCATGCAAGTTGAATGTGCATTTACCCAGTAAATTATAATTTCATTTTAAAAATGTTTGTGAAGATAAAAAAATTTTTTTAAGTTTTAAAAAATATAATCCAAAATGTCCGACAAGATCGGTTGGGACCGATATGAATTAATTAATTTTACTGATTTTGTAGTTTTACCGGACAGCATTTTTCAATTTTGAAGATGATTTTTTCAATCTTTAACGCTGGATATTATATACGTCCTGTAGACTCTTATACTAGGAGTAAATTATTTTACAATTCACAAACTATTATACGCAGTTTCATGAGTTACTGTTCCAAATGAGATTGTACATCAAAAACTGATAGCAATTCTGCTATAAACTCACTTTGAGCTTAAGACGACTTAAACACTTATTCCTTATATCCACAGATATAATTGTCAGTTGTATACTTTTTCGCATATTTCAAAAAAATATATTACAGTCACTTTTACATTCATTTAAAATAAGCTAAAATTATTGCTGAATTACAAACCATTTGTATCATTGTATCAGTTGTATCACTTGTATTCATTTACAGTAGTGTATATCCTTTGTTGTTAGTTTGCAATGAAAAAAAATTTATATTGAATCAATCCATTTCGGGGATTAATTTATTTGATTAACTAACCATTTGAAATCTTTTTGATGTACTGTAATGGTGCCTAATTATAGTACGTTTATGCAAAAAAAAATTTTCCCGAAATTTACTTAAAATTTCCTTCGTGACGTTTATCACGACTGACTGTTCACAATGTGTATTTCAATAAATAAAGTGAATTGAGCACATATCTATCTCAATCGAGTAAATTTATCTAAAACTTTTTAATAAAATGTCATTTTACTTGCTGCAAGTTCTGCTGCAAATGGGCAGCAAGTAAAAAATGTGTGAGTGCGTTAAGCTGGATTCATCCATTGTTTCTGAACAAAATTTTTTAGAAACAATATTTTTGTTACTGAGAGACTTTTTGCAACACGATCCACCTATTTCGAGCAATTTGTCCGTATGAAATACGTGTGTAAATGAGGCGTATTCATTTTGCAAGGTGGCAGCACGGCGTTAAATTATTAAAATTTTTATTTTCTTGCTGCTACACATATTTTGAATTGTTTAATAAACAAATTATAAAATAAATAAAAGTCAAGTGCTTCTTCTAATAGATATTGAGCTAAATAAAGCTGTTTTACTGGCAAGGTAAATATATTTAAAAAAAAAATAAATAAAAAAAGAATTTGAGTTAAGCACATGCTCAAAGAAAGGAGGGCAAAGGGATATACATATATATATATATATATATATATATATATATATATATATATATATATATATATATATATATATATATATATGTATATATATAATTTCCTTTCACTCCCAGAGGGAGCATATGGCCATAGCAAGATGGTTCCAATATTCTCGATCTTCGGCTCGGTGCTTGACTTCGTTCCATTTCATACGCACTCTCGACAGTTCTGTTGTCAGTTGCCGCTTTCAGGTATGCGCTGGAGGGCAAAGGGATACTTCGATTCATTAATATCAGAGATGAGGTTAAATGGCATGAATTACAATACGTACGACAATATTCTCCGAATTTCAAGGCCTGATATGTAAGCTGTACCTATCCGCAAAGAAAAGTAGAAAGGTTGTCCTTAACGTCGTTCCGGTCGAACTCAATACGTGTATTTTCTTCAATTTTGTTTTATTTTTATTTCAATGAAAATCGCACCAAAATAATTATTAAAATATTTTTATTATACTCCGTCCTTTTATTAAACATATAAAATGATGTCGCATATCAGTTCAACTTTGGCGGAAAAATTAAAATAGTTGACAGCAGATTGATAGTTTTATACGACAAAAATTAAAATGAAACCAAATTCTCTTCTTTTTCTCTCTCTTTCAAGAAGAGAAGCGTTAAACTACATACAAAAAAAATTCTAGCCACAGAATTTCGTTTTAGTGAAAAAGTGTAAATGTATTCAATTTTTCGATCTTTCACTTGCATGTGTAAATGTTCAATTGGATGCGATATACCATTTAGTCTGTAAAAAAAATTCAATTTCCATATGAGACATTTGTTTACTCCATTTAATAGGACCATGTAGTTTAATACAATTTTACTTCCCTCTAAGAAGTTATTTGAAGTCTATAGTCCATTCGATAAGACCGTGTTTGTGTATTGAAGGGGGAAATTCCCACACAAAAACTAGAGTGTATTTTGCATCAAAAGCGGCGCAAGTCATTTCAAATATGCTTTATTTTATATCCCATTCCTATACTAAATAATTTCTTTTTATTTAAAAAATAAAAACCATTTAATAATAAAAGAAACTGTACTTTATGTTTTAATTAGAGTTTAGCATGAGTTTTGGAACATTCTTTATAATAATTGAAAGTATTAAAAGGACAATAATATAATAATAATAACTTTGTATTACAATATAACTGCAAGTTAGAGACGTGTTAAGGTCTATTGACTACTGCCACGAGGAAAGGAGTGCGGTGGAATAATGTGGGTCACACAAAACACTTGTATTTTCATTGATTGTTTCAATAAAAAAAAAATAATAATAATAATAATAATAATAAGTTTATCAAAGAGTTCAACAGGTAATGTTACATTTTCTTTTTTTGATTAACAGACAATATATAAGTATGTATTTCCAGCAAACAGGATAGATATGCGTACCATGTATTGAACATTTACAGTAAGTAACAAAAAAACCGTAAACATCAATTTTATCAAAGTAAATTGATATCTTATTAGGCCTCTTCAAGTATAATGCACGAGTAATTTTTAAGACTAATAACAGTTTAAACTGACCTTCGTAGACTAGTAGGTAGTGTACTAGATTCGTAGAGCGAAGGTCCCAGGGTCGAATCCTGCCGCAGAACTCTTGCAGTTTGTGTTTGATAAATAAAGGGAGCGCACAAGCCTTCACTGGCTTAAGTGTATGTCGTATGACATGGGCTATCACACCCCTCCAATCAACCTAACCTAACCTATCCTAACATATTTTGAAAATAAGTAATTATCATTAGATGGTCAGATAGAAGAGAAAAAACCAATATAATTTATGTTGGTTGAGAATCAGCCCCAGCGTCTACATCCAGTAGATTTATAATCACAGATTAGATTTTCTAACAATCTACAGGTTCTGCATTTATAATATTATTTCACATAAATAAGAGTGGCGTTTTGTAATACAATTTTAAAAAATATTAAATTTTCATTTTACTTTTTTAGTTTTGTCAGGGACGTTATTGAAGTTAATCTTTCTGCTTGAAATCACAATGCGTTTTTTACCTTTTATTAAAAGTTTTTAGGAAAATTGACAATGTTGACAACTATTCTTATTATTATTCTCTTTTTGACACAAAGATCTACCACTAGAGATTAAATTGGTATATAACAATATAAAACACAATTTCGGGAGGACGTTGGAGTTTAGCAATTTATCTGCTACAACAATGCATTGTTGCAAAACTCATGATACAGTTGCCTTAACTATGTTACCAATATGTCAATTCAAATATTTATTAATTTTAAAGCTTGTTGAGTCCCATTCACTCTTTATGATTGATGTGTGAAAAGTAAAATAAAATATAATTTTTTATATAAATATTTAATAAAAATAAAAAGATGCACTAAAAACCACTGGCTTGACGAAAAAAAAACATTTAACATTGATTTTGATGTGGAAAGCAGTTCTTTTATCACAAGTTGAAAATTAAACGTAAGAAAGAAAATGGAAACCAGAAATAATCAATTCATTCGTGATGGTTAAAACTGGTTTGGTGTTGGCTTAAACTGGTAGCTGCCGGCATTAGCTCCATGTAACAGCAAAATATTAACAAAATATTTATTTATTAAAGAAACAATGAAACATATGAATTTCATATATAAATTTTTTGTTACACACCAACCAACCGTCCCCATACAAAAGTGTAATAAATAAATGAAAGAAATTTAACGTTTTTTATTTAATGGACGCACCTTAAAGGGAGCCAGTTGATGTTGTTCATTGTTGAATTTTAGTAAAATGTCAGATTATTTTATCATTAGAAGTTTTAAATAAAAACTGTATATTATATACATATATAAATTTTTAATTTACTAATGTGTAATTTGTTTTACTGACTATTATTTAGTTCAAACTAAACAATCGAATAGTGAAACCTACAAATAAAATAGTGATAATAATATATGTACCACCTGATTCTAAATAATTAGCCCTAAACTATGCAAATAAAAAAAACATTTTTCGAATAAACTATAAATATGCTTTAAATAAATTTAGTATGCATTTCTATTCGTGTGGGTACTACATTCGCAAAATAAAGTGGAAGTGAAATTTTCCTTTATTTTGAGTTCTTAATTTCTTTTAAAGAAAACTTCATTTATTTCAAATAGTACCGAAATCCTAAGTCACTTCGACAACTTCATTATGTTTAAAATAGAATCGAAGTGCTCTGGGAGTCAAATTCACTAGAAAAAATAAATTTAACTTCTCTGCATAAAAAGAAATTTTTCTGCTTTTGTATCATCTCTATGTCCAGTTACTACAAAAACATCATAATACTGGACCCAAGTGAGCTGGCCGCTTTCCTCCATCTATCCGCTACCTTTTAGCCAATCTATCATAATATAACTATAAAAAATAATTATTATTGCAAAACCCATCCGAAAAACGGCAACAGCTGCTTGATTTTGAAGCTCAACATTGAGAGAATAATGAAAAATTCGCTTTTTAAAATCGTTAATAGGCATTGCTTACAAATAGATGAAACTGTAAACAAACCCAAATTTTGGCAAAAGTACTTAATGCGAAAATGCTAAATTAATAAAAAAATAGTAATAGTAATTTTTTATCGTAAAACCTATGAAAGGAGACTCAAGCTCCGAAAGCAAGTTTACTGTGGATCCAACGAAAAATGACAATAACAAAAATTTACAAAAATTAGCCAAAGATCACATGGCTCGATTATAGATGGCAACCGTACTTCAAATTTTTAGTTTACCAGAAGCCCTCTGCATTACCATTTTCATGATGTATGAATTCTTTATGCTCTGCATTATAATTTTTTTTTTTCAGACACATACATGTTTGGTAACTGACAACCGAACTGAAATTTGTTTGACATCCCTAATCGAGCCATTAGTGTGGTTATAATCCGCATTCACCAGCAAAAACAATACATTTAACGATAAAGAAAGAAAATTGCCACAAAAAAGAGGGCTGACACTGTTAAAGTAAAATGGAACTAGAAAAATGATCTGCAATTTTCCCGAAGGTGTTGATTGATTTTTAAACATTTTCGTTTATTTTTATGGACTTATAAACAGTTTTGTGCATGAATTGACATGACCGCAAATTAAACAGTCAACTTCGTTTTCGTAAAGTGCTACATTTGTTGTATAATACTGCTTTGTTCCACCAATTCATGGACTCGTTTTGAAATGCAAACATCCTCGAGTTTCATATACTATACCAGTATAGAGTTTTACAATTCTATGAGGACTAAATACCTGACATGACGACATAAAATTTCGAAAAACCATTTATTTTGATGACATAATTCGAAAGAAACTATATATGTATATGAAATACAACTCCTAATAACTTTAAGGAAAAGCGATAGAAGACACACTACGCCACTGGCAGAAAACAGTAGCTGGAGGAAAAACAAAATAATGTTATGAACTACTTCAATATAAAAAACACAAAGGCCTAAGACAAACCAGATATTGATCATTATAATACTTTCCCCGCATTCAGGCAAAAGTTCATTGTGAAAGCTTTTGAACTTCTCTGTTTAATTATATTTAGTTTTATGTTTTACTATTAATAGATTATGTTTAGCAATATTTTTTTTTTTATATTATTATTTTTTATTATTAAGCACTTAAAAAATATATGTATGTAGGAGTATGTTTTAGTGATAAGACGAATATTTGTATTCATATTGCCGAATATTCGCCTATTTCTTGAAATCGGATTCGTATTCGAACTCACATTCGCATTCGATTTGAACTTAAAATAATAATCTTCTCGCAATGCTGCATCTCGTTAAAGATCAAATGATGGCGATTATGAAAGACAAGAAAGTGATTTGTTGTCGATATATCTTAATAATGTTAAATATCAATATGGTGAGTTTTATTTTTTTTATTCTTTAATCCAGCAACTTTTTGATAGAAATACCTAGACTGTATTTTTTTTAAATTAATCGAATAACATCCATAAAAATGTTCTCATTCCTTTTGTAATATAAGCGAACAAGAGTATTAATTTTTATTTAAATACATATTTAATTTTGCAGACGTACGAATATAAATCGAGCCATAGATAAGTCTCTAAATTTCAAAATAAATATTCGTATTCGTGCCCGCAAATAATGCCTTAAATATTCGCATTCGTACTCGCAAATATCTAAAAACTGACATCACTAGAACTCGTATGTACATATATAAAATTTATTGTCGTCACTTTTGATAAATTATTAAATAGAAGAATTTAATAATCCATAATATTTACACTTAAAAATCGGTACTGGCACTTTATACTGAACCACTGCCAATTTAATTATTGTAATAACAACTTGTGAGCAACATAAATATTTTTATTAATTTATAAGCAAAAAACACTTTGAAGTATTAATAAACGAATTTTATTATAAAAGTGCTTGATTTTAATAGATTTTTTAATGAACAATACGAGTACTTTATTCGTATTCTATACCATTTATTACTTTGACTAATTAGAAATTTTATAATTTCTGCTGCTGCATTCGCACTTTGTCAGCCAAAAAAAACTACGATTGGAAAACTCATTTTTAAATAGAAAAAATAATACTTTCCATCTCTGATACCAATAGAGACTGCCTTGTAGGTGATAGTTGTCACTAAAATTATCAAGGGTGATTTTAAATTAAATATAATAATGTTGATAAAAATAATAATAACAATTAATCTCTTTTTTAAAAAAAAGAGAAAAATTTCTTGTCAGAATTTGCTATTTTCTTGTAAATATCCTCTCCAGACTGTAATTATGATCAGGATTTCTATATATTTGCACTAGTTCACAGAAGCAAATATATATAAAAAAAATAGCAAACCACTAGGTGTAATTTTATAACGCCCTCAAAAATTTTATTTTTTTTTTTTGCTTTTAGCTCTATTTTGTTGCCCTGTATTACCAACAAATATTTAATGACGTCTTAACTACTACATATAAACAAAAAACGAATGTGATATTGACGTTGAGTTGTTGACGTTGGAGTGTTGATTTCAAATTGACGGTAATGTAGATGACAACAAACAAAAAAGTCATACGGAAAACGTATGCGGGAACAGGCCGAAGTGTGAGTAAATATAACTGTTTATTGAATAATGACATGGCCGTTGATAAAATAAAGTTGTTGACTTTATTCAACATTTTTAACAGATACATAGATACGAACATACCACCAAACTGATCGCTTGAGTTTCAATACTTCAACACTTCACAGCCAATGAAAAATCAGCAGGGGCGATTAAAGAAGATATTTTATCATATGCACTGATTTGAAAAGAAATATAGGGTATATAAATAAAATTTTATAAAGTTGTATTAATGAAATAATTTTTAAATTGCGTAACTTTTGAAACGTACAAGTGGTAGATAGTGGCAAGATTAGTTTCTATTAAAGATAATGACACATGGTAACTGGCAACAGATTTTTTTTATTTGCCAACATGCGAATGGAAGTTGCGTGAATTTCTAGAAGCCCTTTAGCAGCCAGTGCTTTAGTAGAACAAATTTTTATGGCCACAGAAATCGAATCTATCGATTGATAGATTCCGATATTTGTGATCTATTCAGCGTCGCCATTGATCTTTTTAGATCGATGAAAGACAAGCACAAATCAATCCACCTTTAACATTTTATCAAAGTAGTTTCGGAATTCTAGAATAACTCAAAAAACTTTATCGAAAGTACCGGAGACGAATCGAGCCTTATAATGAAAAATATAAATTTTGGAGTTGAAGGTTTCAAATTCTCAAAGGTGGGAGTATTATTTAAACAACACAATATTTTGATATTAACAATTAACAAAAAGTATAAAAATATCTAATAAAATTTAAAATATGTTTAAATTAATATATTTGGTTTGTTCTCCATGTTCTTCAGTCCAAAGAAATTCAATTCACACAGAACTGTCATACAATTTTTGTAGCAATTCTGGGTGGATTGGAATACAGAACCATTATATATATTAAATATATTTGTAATAAAATTTACTCCGAAAGAGAAAATTGTAGCAGTTTAAAGTCGAATATATTTAAATAAATATTTTTGATAAAGCCATATAAATATTTTATCAATTTTCTTTGCGTGCCAAAAGAGATTTTAAATTGCAACTTAGGATGCGTAAAGAGCTTGTGGTTCCCGCAAAAGTTAAGATTTCGAAGCGAAATCACAGGCATTACGAATTAGAAGATGTACTAATTATCACCTCGCTGGTAATTATTGATTTTCGATATTTTTTACATTTGTTTTGTTTTAATTTGTACATTTGTTTTTTGTAAATACATAAATAATATAGGGTCAACGATATGTTGAACTGAGCACGTAGCAGTCATATGACTTGAGTGTGTCACTTCTCCTCCCCATAGGTGAGATATGTAGGTGGGAGGAAAACATTGTCGCTGTCTATGAAAGTAGGCAGGAAGACCCGAGAAAACCAATTCTACTCAATTCTAAAAAACTTGAACTTTAACAGACATAACTATACTTGGTTCGAATTAAATAATATGAATTGGATTGATAGAGCGAACACCACAATGGATTTAAGGTTGTGATAATCACTCATGAATTCTTGTGAATTTCATTCCTAAAATACATAAATCGGTATAATCAAGGCCATTGCTAAGATCCAATGAAATTTTAAATTGGATTTTTGCATCCTTATCATTATCCAAAGCCGTGGCCAGCATTTGGAAAATCGTAAATACTGCTCTTAAAGCTGCCGAGTAGTAGCCGTTACTGAACTATACCAGAAGTGCAGAGGTTTTGGTTCCTTATCTTCAAATAATTTTGTGC
Organism: Germaria angustata; assembly: GCA_963681545.1. NCBI lineage: Eukaryota > Metazoa > Arthropoda > Insecta > Diptera > Tachinidae > Germaria > Germaria angustata. Next base: position 44,182,316 of record OY812998.1, on the reverse strand, counting down.
TTCTTTACAAACAAAAAAAAAAAAACGATTATGTAAACTGTGTTTCATTTCAACTTCGTTCCACTTTTATTGAAAAATTATTTATAGTAAGTCAGTTTTAATCCCAAAACAAATCTTATTAAAATACAAATATTAACAAATTTCAATGTTGCAAACTCGTTCCCCTAGATGATGCAATCGATGTCTTGTACGAGTTGAAAAAATCACAGCGCAAGTGCATACAAAATAAAAGATAAATTGCAAAAACTATAACAAAAGAGACAAAAGAATATCGAAAACTTGCACAAATACAGCAAATTAACATAAAACAAACAGTTCAACACAGAGAAATGGCACTAATGACACACACAAAATACTCAGTAAATCAAAGTCATATTTAAACTGTCTAAAATATACACTCGCAAAAGGCCAAAGTGAAAAGAAAATGCTAATTTAGATAATAAACCGTAATTTAGCTATAAAAAATAACTATTTAAATTTCACATTTAAATTAGCCACACCCGGTGTGCATCGGTACCTCCAACGTTATAAAATAAGCATTTATAAGCAAAAGTATATAAAAAGGCAGGTATGTGCTATTCCAATTGGGATTTTATACTATGATCACCAGACAAAAAAGAAGAAAAATTAATATTTTCTCCACTCCTAACCCGCTAGTTTTTTTTTTTTTTTTTGAAGTAACTCTGACAAAACTTGAAGAATCAGTTTTGTAAATGTGAGAAATGTGGCTATTTTATGTATTTGGGGTACCCATCTCCTCCAACCATATGCCTCCAGAATTTTTCTTTAAAATATTTCCATGTAACGTACATCAAATTTGGGGTATCGCTATTGTAGTTCTCCAGATATGGAATAAATAATGGTTGCTTTGTAGAGGGGGCATGTGTCTCCCCCTTCCCATACCCACAAACTTTTGCTAACAAAAGCACTGTATCCTTAAATTAAGAGAGTATTAGTCACTATAGTTAGATGTCCAAATACAGAATAACTAATAATTACTTTGTATACCCTTTCCAATGTATCGCTAAACGGTTCCAAAATTTTATAACGATCGGCCTTGTCCTGTAGCTTCCCTTAGAAACATACAAATCTCAGAAATATACAAAGCGACTAATTTTTATATATCAGGCGTTTACTTTGAAAGTGGCGGTGGCGTGGTGTAGTGGTTAAAGTGCCAACAAAACCAAGTATCCCAGGTTCATTCCCTGGCAGAAGACAAAACTTTTCAGCATGATTTTCAGTTTTTTTGGCTTCAAGCCCCTCCAACAAAATCCATCCAAGAAGCCACCTGACCCTCCACTCTCCATGGAAAAGAGAATAACATCATGACAAAGGTCAAGCACCCACCACTACCCGAGAAAAAAGGTAGGAATCAAAGATTAGCAAGGTTCCTCACAACTACATAGAGGGAGTTGTTTCTAGGAAACGATCTGCTACAGCAGGACCTGCTACAGCAGACCAATCATCTTACTTAGCTGAAACAACAACCGATTAGCGAAACTGATACAAGGCAAAAAAAAAAATAACAATGCGAAAACAACTGCAACAGCTCGTGTAACATGGAGATGCTTTGTGGAAGCCAAAGCAAAAAATTTGAAAGTGGCATAAATCACTAAGACAGATATAGATACATTTTGCGTAAACATATCGAAAAATAAGCGATATACGAGGTCCGATCAATAGAAATAGGTGAATTTTAAACAGACCTCATATGTAATCTACTTCAGTGAAGTTTATTTTTACTTCTTGGAAGAAAGAAATATTTTCTATGGCCATAACGAACTACAAATGTTCCCGGTACCTTCGTTATAACCGAAGTGCATTGTATAATGTAAGCGTGAAAGGCAAAATAGTTTTGCTTAGTAATTTGTGATACTGAAAATAGTTCAAAGCAATACTTAACACACACTTATTATTATTTTTTTACAAAAACAATAAAAAATTTAACTCTTTTTCACCAAGTCCAAGTAATTAATGTTATTATCAAAATAAACGGCTCGTATGAAGATAATAGTTAGTAATAATCATATAAACGTATAAATTGGAATACGAAGATCAACCAGAAAAGTCGAGAGCATTTTAGTGTGACAAAATATATGCCTGATTGCTTGGGAGAGAAATTTAATGCGATCTCTGAGAGTTGAGCCGAGAGGAATATTTAAATTATAAAGGCAATGAATTTATTTATTATTTTTTCATAAAACCCTCACAACGAAAGCAAAAATGGAAAGGACACGTCAATAAAACCGGCAAAATTAACTGTCACACAATTTGTACCGCTTAATTACAACACCGTATACAGAATAGTTTTTTTTTTCGAAATAACCAGCATAACGAAACAATTTTATCTATGCATCTATGAAAAAAAGACGAAAAAATATATGCAAACAAACACACCCGCTATAATTGTGATCTTTTTAGAATCATGCAGTCTCAAGCAAAACACTTACCGCCCTGCTGTCCTTCCTGTCAACTGTTCATGCACTACCAACTTTTGCACTCTATATATTTCCATTCATAAGCTTTATCACTAAAATTTATCAAAATGTTTTTTTTAATACTAGTCTGTCAGTCGTATCACCTGCTGATGACGACCTTTTTAGGAACGAACAACCACATGTTTTCCACAAGTCTCCCTCATACCGCCATTAGTAGCGCCCTTAATATATTATATAAAATTTTTAATATTCAATCATATAAATTTGTATGTATGTGTGTGTGTGTGTGCTTCAATGAGCTACAATTTTTCATCGACACTTGATAATTTTCTTTGTTAAATCATACAATTTAAACACCATTTTGCCTCTTGTCATTTTGACTAAATATATTTTAGAAAAGAAGTCTGGTATTTTTCAGTTTCGAAATTTCAATGAAATTTAATCTTGTATGAGAAAAAAAATATAGAGTTAAATTTAAAATGGAATCAACGATAATTTGACTTACTTTTTAAAAAGCTAATGGATTCTAACAATATAATTGAAAACAATACAATTTTTTAAATGCCTTTCTAGACCAGAGGGCTGCTTTACCAATCTGGCGGTTCTGAGTTCAAACCGCACCATAGACTTTCTTTTATATTTAGCAGAAGGGCTGATATAATTATTGCGTTTCATAAATAAAAAGTATTAAATTTTTGGACGCAGACACGATTACAGCGAATTATCGGTTGTAACGAACGAAGTTAAAATTTCCATTGTTTCAATAGACTTTTACAACAAATCCTTATTTAAAACGAACTACATGTTCCCGACCCTCGAACCAAATTTTATAATTTTTCCCCTTTTTATAACGTTCTTACAACATGGCCCATTAATAAAGTAATTAATACGAAGGCAGTCTTTGTTTTTACATGGTTTTTACGTAACGTTTGAAAACTTGGGAAAAGTCCTCACTATCTCACAGTCAATTTTCAATCAAAATAATTTCATGAAAAAAAATTAGAAACACATTTTTATATACAGATATTTTTAAGAGCATTTTAAAAAAGCAAATTATTGACATTCCATTAATTAATATATTTTTTTTATAATTTTGTGAGTTTTCATTTTTTTTTTTTTTGCTATTTAAGAATAAGTGCACTGCAGTGTAAAAGGTTGTGGAAGGGTCAAAAATATGAAAACGAAACTTTTTCAATATTATTGCATTTAACTATCAAAACGGTTATGTCGGGTTAACCATTTAGTGATTCAAATGTTGCCACTTGATTGACTTACTGTGCAAGGAATTGGCAAGATCGAAAAAAAAAATGAAGAGGCTGGAAGCGTTACAGATGTGGTCAGCCTGCACATCATTGCAATGTTCGCTCTGTCGTTTCTGTTATTGAAAGTGTGGCGTACAATGCGAATTTGTCTATTCCATGCCGTTCTCTGCAATTGGGCCTATCGTACGGCTCAGTATAGCATATTTGCACCTCCGTCGATATGAAGTCCAACTCATCCACCAATTAAAGCCGGTTGAACATTCACAACGCCGCAGATATGCTGATTGGGTGTGAAAGCAGCACCACCAGGAATAGCCAGTGCATCCAAGAAAATGTCTGTTCGGTGCGCATTACGGTCATTGCACTGTATTTGTGCGAAAACAACGCTGGAAGAAACGTTACCGTAAAATCGGAACGTTATGGCCGTATGATAACCGACATTTTTTTTTTTTATCTGCAATTGAAGATTATGAACTGGACGATATGTGGTTTCAACATGATGGTGCCACGAGCCAAACAACACGACCGATTTCGGCTCGATTTGACGTCTTTAGATTTTTTTGTGGGGCTACGCCAAAGACGGTGTCTACGCGGATAATATCCTAGTAATATTAGGAGCATATGAAAACTGACCTTCGTCAAGTTATCGCCGAGATACCGCCCAAAATGTGCCAAAAAGTGGTCGAAAACTGCTTCAAAAGAATCCACCGTCGCAACTAATCTAGTGGCAGTCATTTAAATTACAATATATTTCATAAGCAATGGCAAGCATTATAATGAAACTTTTGAAACCTAAAAATGGATAACCCTATATGAAAAAAAAAACTTCAAGATGCAATTTATTATCAATTTTAGCAAGTCCATCTTGTACAAAACAATTCATAATTCTGCAATAATAAATAAAGACAACGAAAAACGGAAAGTAAATATGTAGGAGTGTAATCGTATGTATATAATGAAACATTAACAAAAATTAAATAATTGAATTTTTTTCGAATTAAATTTAACAAGATTCAGTCAGTGCTTTAATAAACTCATACATTCGGTCTCATTCACACTGCTGATGTCTTTGTGCGTCAGAATATCAACACAACCGACTGGAAATCTTGGTTAATTCTATTAAATTTATATACTCGTACAGGGGAACAACAGGCCATAGCAAATTATTAAGTAAAACCGCTTTAAATAAATAAACGATTAATAAAAAAAGACGATGTGCAAGTTGTGAAGGCGTGAGTTTAAGTACTATACTTGTTCAACAGACAATTATACTTATATCGCAATTAAAAAAAAAAAAATACTTTAATAACACTGGGCAACAAATTGTTTTTTTTTTTTAATTCAACTCAAAAAGTGCCAATAATGGCAGTCCTTACGATAAATAAAAATGGAGTGACATGCGAAAAAAACCAATTCGTTTTCATTTTTAAACTAAATTTCAAAGATAATGACATGTGATGGGATTAAGGATTTCACTTCATCAATTACAAACAGAATATTCAGAAACATCAGAAAGACTGAATATCTATTGGAGAGACATGTTCGCTGTTTAAATAAAATTTTTTGTTTTTGATTATCGATTTGCCTTCTTGGAAAAGAATTTTTAATAGTCTTTGATCTAAAGACCTAGTTGTTAAGGATATTTAACATTTTCCCATTTTTATATCTCAAAATCTCGAATTGATTAACGAGACTTCGGTGCTGCAGTTTTAGTGCATTGCATTGTTTAACAAAAATTTTTGTCCACTTAAAGGTCGTCTAAATATTTCTTTAAAGAGATGGTGAACTGTGAAATTATGAACTAAAAACAATATTTCTCTACTATTCAAAGCAAGTTTAAAGTATTTTATATATTTACCTTCTTACAAATACGAGTAAGAAGGTTAGGACAAATTGCTTCCATAAAAGGAGAAAAAGTTACCTGCCAACAATATAACTTATCAGGTTAAGCATTTTGAATTTAAAACAAACTAAAAAAATTATAAGATTTCACTGATACACACCTCAAGTTTATTTTTTATCTTCAAACTAAAATCATAAAATACGTACAATAAGCTTTAGCTAAAGACTTTATTAAATAAAGTATAAAATTGCCCACAACATGGCATTAAAGACTATAAATTTGCTCTATTCAATTGAAATTCGCTGATTCATACGAAATATAATGCAAAGAACACAGAAAAATCACAGTGAGGAAATGAAGAAAAAAAAAACAAATAGGATTAGGTAATACGACCATAAAAACTGAACGCAATACGAACATACAATCAAAGTAATAATAAAAATCAATAATGACGTTGAAGGCATTAGAATGGAAAAGAAATGACATGGGAAACAAAACACAGAAGCATAATTGTAGGATATGTGGTTTTTATAAAAACTAAAGCATATTTTCAGGCCACTCCAATCGTTTTACTTTTCCCTCAAAAGCTTCCACCGCTCTGAGAGTTGAAGTGTACGTGCGCTTTTAGTTACTTTTTAGCTAAATGCACTTGGTCAATAATAATTAGTCAAACACGAAATTATCAAATGTATGATGACGACGCGCCCCAATGACACAAATTCAAGAAGTTGAGAAATTCCAACAACAACAACAACAACAACAATAACAAAAGTACTGTGGAAGAAAAGCAATAGCGGGCACCAGCATAATCTTAAATTTAGTATCAGCAATAATGGGAAAATGAGTTTTTGTCTAACTGGGGCTGGAATTCAATTAATAATTTGTCTAAATATTTATTGTTAGATTGTGTTGTACTAGAGATACAATAAGAGCAGAGATGAGAATTGAAAGATAACAACCGCTTAACATAAAGTACCAAAAGGACAGAAAAAAGGTACTTTTTTCTCTAGTATAATGTTTTAGAAAATAAAATAAACGAAATTTAAAAAAATACGCTGCATCAAAATATTAATTGAAATAAATATTTTATCTTCAATTAAGGAATTAAGTACTGCGATCCGATAATTTTAATTAATGCGAACACAATTTTCGTGGCATTATATCAAACCAGGGTAGTTTTATGCGGTGCTAAAATCATAAAAAGAATTTTACGATCTAGTTCTTATTAACACAAATGTGTTCTAATGCGAACACAATTTTCGTGGCATTATATCAAACCAGGGTAGTTTTATGCGGTGCTAAAATCATAAAAAGAATTTTGCGATCTAGTTCTTATTAACACAAATGTGTTCATGCCAATTTGTGAATCTTTTCTATTCTTCTTTCGCCTCATTCCCAAAATCATTTAAAATATCGCAGTGTCTACAAACAAGCGAAAACGAAAAACGACATTTTTTCTCCAATACAAACTTTTTTAGATACAGAAAAGTACCAAGAAATAGCAAGCGCGCTAACAAAATTGTCTCGTTATCTGTCGCCTCATCATTTATTTTCAAACGTTTTCCTCAATGTGCCAATTTAAAAAAATCACTGATGCCATATCAGGCCCCCCTGTGGTTGATGGTTTAGTAAATAGTTCTTGCGAGGCCTGCTGCTCTATTATTTTCGATATCTGGATGCTATTTCTTCATCAGGCTATAAAAATTCTACAAACAGCTGGGTTAGCATGGAGCCTAAGATTAGAAATATTTTTAATTTACTGTTAAACCGAGTCGTATTACACCACGGGCACCAGAAATGCCCTTGACTAACTATTGATAAATCCCTTTCAGTGATCATACTAGTGCTAAGGTTGAAAACCAAACCGAGGGATGATATATGTTGCTTAGCAGATTGATTGTCATGCCAGCGCTAGTGGCTAGCTGCCGGACTTTAGGTCCGGGGTTTTAGGTCCTCTTGGTAAAAAAAGAGAAGAAATCAGTTATGATGGGATCGACTGCAAAATTATCGTTATAAAGTGGTGAGATAAACATTGATTGATTTTGGAATAAATTATAAAACACATACCAATGACATTACGTCATTTTATTTTTATCTTCTGTTTTCTATTCTATTCTCAAAATCTATTGAATATCCTCAAACCATTTCAAAACGTTCATTTTGAAATATATCAATTTCCACCTCATACGAGTATGTGATTTTTTATTTTTTATTTTTTTGCCGTTTTCAATTTCTGTTAATCAAGAATTATGTATTGAATTAATTGCATTATAATCATAAGTAAGAAATGGTATCTTACCAATTTTAGATAAAATCAAATCGTTTTATTGTTTCGTGGAACGCAGCTCCTCACAGCTAATAAAACTAAAAAATATAGAACGTGATTATAAGAAAAATTTACCTGCCTTTAGTTCAATCACTTTTGATTCGTTGGAACAAAAGTACTTAAAACGTACTAATTTTTTGTACTTGCTTCAAAAATGTATTTGCTTCAAAAATGTAATTGATTTTAATGATAGTTGATGATTAAAATTATTTATTACAGTGACAGAAAGCTTTTTAAAAGTATTTTTTTCTCCTCTCGCACTACATTTTACAATCTCAATTTTATTAAACTTAATAAGTCAACCCTCGTAGGAGTTCAACACGATCTAGATTTATGGTGAGTTTTAATTTTTGCCTTTAAATGTCACTCAAACAAATGCCTTTGATTATTATTTTTTTATTTTCTATTATAAATTGCATATCAGAGTAGGGCAAAGAATGATTCGATTTGCCGTCTCTGTCACAAAATTAACCATCTCTGTTCTGTATATCTAAAGTACACCCGAAAGTGTACTTACAACATTTTTATATATGAAAATAGCACAAAAAAATTGCTTTGGACATGAATTCATATATATTTGTCAACAAATGATTTGTGAGTGGTGACTTCTTATCATCAACAATTACGAGTACTGGCTTGGAAAACGTCCAAATAAACCCTTTAATTCATCTCTGTTAGAATTCTACCAAAGGCAGATAACAGATACATAAAGTTTTACGTACGAGTACTTTTTACATGCAAGAGAGCAAAAAAGTCTCAGGGGCGAATGAGGGTGTTTGTGTGATGATGTTTGTGTTGGTATCTCAGTATCTTATTTGTGTACAATGATGATATAATAATATTAGAAAAACTGGAGGGTAGCAACGAAATTTTGCTTTTTCGTTACTTTTTGTTTTTGCTTTTTTCCCCTTCCCGTTTTCCAGATGAAGAAAACAACGGTTATATAATAGTATTTTCACAAAGCTGTTTTCCAAATTGAACTTAAAATAAAAACAACTTTTTCAATACTTATTTTTCCAATGCATTTCCATTAAAGTCGTCAAAGTGTGTTAAGCAAAGCTTTTAAATAGAAAAAAACTTTCTGCTCAATCAGAGATAATCACGAAATTATTCTCTTGCCTCACTCAACTGTGTTGCAACCCCAAGAGGTTTGCTGGTCGCTTTTGAAAATAACTTTGAGATACATTTTAAACGCATGTCTGGTTAATGAAAGAGAACAGGTAGCGAATAAGATGTTAATCTCTTGCTAAGAGCATTTAGCATTTGTTGCTTTTGCTGCTTCTTCCAAGAACATTAACAATTTGAATTTTTGTGAGTAGAACAAGTTTCATATAGAGAATTTTTTTTAATATTTCTGTAAGGGAACTAAGAAGTGGTGGTTTTTGATTGTGACATTCATACTGCAGCATTAACTTCGAATGTTTCGCAATCTTTAGTTCCGTCATGTGTCGGGCACACATACCAAATCAACACTTTTCAGGTAAATTGTATGGCATGAAGACTTCAGTGACAGCGCACTGTGGTTAAAAACGAAACAAATTTTTAAAAACATTTATTTTATTATTGTTTTTTTAACTTTGTTTGCCTAAAAAATATATTGAAAAGAAGCCATCTAGAAAGTGTATCACTGATGTAAGTTTTAAGATCTAATATCGCTGATATAACAGAATACCAAAATTTTTACTTTACAGGAATAAATGTCTTCAATTTATCTAAACGAAATAAAGCTGATAATAGTTGAAATAATATTAGGTTAGGTTGATTGAAGGCTTGTTGTGCGCTCCCTTTAATTATCAAACACAACTGCCAGAGTTCTGCGGCAGGATTCGTACCTGGGACTTTCGCACTACGAGTCTAGTATGAATTGAATTTCTCAATTTCTTTTAAAATTTTCCCATTTAAACTTGAAATTCTATGATTTTATGGGTAAAATTCTCATTTTCAATGAAAATTGATATAGTTCATTATTTTTTTATTGCTTATCTAAATATTTCCAAATCGTTTACACTTAAAATTATAATGAACTAAATAAAAGAAGCACTAGCTACAATCGGATATCGTCTTAAATTCAAATTATAAAATAGTGACTGATGAATGAATGAACTAATTGATGATATAATCTCACTCAATCAATGATTTATGTCATATTCCATTCTGAGGTCTCAAAATAAAATATTATAAAAGGTTGGTAAATGATTTATAAATTAAATTTTGTAAAGAAATTTTTTTATATGAATTACTCTTTGGAATGGCTGAAATATTGATTTGACTTGAATTCTTTATTATTTTCAGTATGTACAATTTTACACAAAATATAAAAAACTCACTTATTATCCACTATACGGATAGGTCCGACAATATTATACGTATATATGTACTTATATACATAAATTTTTTACATATGTATTACAAATACATTCATATATATTTTTTACTTAAAAGTATTTTAATTTTTCTTTATATGCCACTGTGCTGCTGGCTGCACTGCATTATTTGTTAGTACGAAACAAGCAAGTGCAGTTGCCAGATTTTAAAATGTATCATCATTTTAACGATTTTTTACTCGCAATGGGTCTATTAACGATTGAATTTTGTGCCACATTTCAACAGCTCGAAATGAAAACTTTTTAATAAATTAGATAAACTTATGGTTTTTTAATTGAAAAAATTGCTTAATTGATAGGAATCCGATTTAGCAGTTCCTAAAAGAGCAGGTTTATATTAAACAAACATGGCTTGAATAAAAAATTGTTTAATATATCCACCAAATGTAAACCATCCACTGGCATTTTAATCATATTAAATGTAAGAGGTACCGATTACAAAAATAATAATAAAAATAAATACAATGAAAATTGAATAAAGATCCCAGTTTATAAAACAAATTTGAGTTCAAAATAAACATAATCGTAAATATGTTTGATTTTTAGTATTTATCATATTATCAATTTTTAATTCAAAGAACAATTTTATAAGCGCTGAGAGCTGATTTAAACGAAGGGGTTCTCAATTAAACAAAATCCTTTTAATCCGAATTCGTCTATACGACTACATATTATGAATAATATTTCTACGTATAGTTTCCTCAATCCAGATTAAATCATTAAAACAAATTATATGAAAAACTTCAGATTTTTCCAGATTTTTTTCTATACATATTTGATATGAAAATTATCCAATAAAATAAATTGATGTGATATAATGAAACTAGTTGATTGTATGGGGATCCGGAGATAACAAATACAAAGTTAAATTTATGTCTAATTATGTATTAAGAACTATATTACATCATACGAAAGAGATCCATACTTCTAAAAAAATTGAGTTTGCCTGCAAACAAAAACTAACTAAATTTTAGGACGGTAAATTTCAGGTCGTCAGGAGATATCCTCCATGAAATTAATTTTAAATTATACTCTACTTTTAACCCTTAGGTGTTAAAAATAGCCATGGACATAAAAAATTTGAAATAAACATAATAAAATGAGTAAACATTCTGCTTGGCTGTTCCTCTTCAAGTATTGACGGCGCTTCTCCCGTAGGCAGTGACTATAGGAAGTAAAAACTCCCTATTTCGCCATTATTATCAATGGAAGAAAGAGAGGCTGACCAGCATATGTTTACTTAACAAAAATCTGTAAAAGACAAGTTTTAAGAAAAAATATTTTCCTTCTTAGAGAAAATAATGCCCTTGGATAATGATTACATTACAATGCGAAAGGGACGTTTATGGACTCTTATTCTCATGAATATTACACCATGCCAACAATTTCTTACACAACTTTCTGTTTGACTTTACTCAGTAACCAGAAAAAAAACAATGATATAGTTTTTCCTAGATAGAACTTCATTTTCTAGGTGGCTGCACTATGGCAACAATTACATTAGCAAAATTATCTTACAAAATTTACAAAAAACTTTAAGCTAGGATCACACGATTGCCACAATGTACCAATTATTGGTATATTTTATGTGCCAACCGTGTGATTTCAGAATTTATTGCCCCATACGTCAATCGTGGACAATATTGTGCTGACAATCAAATGCAACTCTGGTGTGGCAATCGTGTGAACGGTTGATGGGTAACCATACGTCAATAAAAATGTCAAAAATGCACCAATATTTATTGTGTTCTCGTGCGTCAATCAAAGAAGAGAATTCGCGTCAATAGTTTAGTTTTTTTTATAATCAAATTTTTTTTCGTGATTCTACGGTCAACATTTCTTTTTCGTAAGTAAAATGAATTTTAATTGTTGTACGTGCTATAATTATGTACATATATTTTAATTGCAGTTTTAATATGGAATTCGATGACTGCATCGCAATGGATGATTTTACAGAAGTTGTGTACTTTTCCCTGGATCATCAACCACAAACACCTTTGCCCAAAAAACGAAAAAACCAAGTGTAAATTCATCTTGGACCTACAGTGATATACGTTTTTGTGAGGATCTCACTTTTGTTTAAGTTATCTTTTATAAAAAACTGTCTGTATTCTTTAAAAACTAAAACTTATAGCTTTTCATAAGTGCAACTTGTATGAAAATTTTCAATAAAATCTCTTGTTGAAAATAAAGTAAATTTTTTGGATCTGAAATTAAAATTTTAAATTTTATTTTATATATGTATTTCAATATTTATATATATTTATATTGCCTGGGCAATTTTCCAGTTGAAGGCATAAAATAATTTTCTATTTCTTCACAAACATCCTTTGCTTCACTACTTATATAAGAACATGGAGCATTTTCTATTCGATTCACAGCAGCCATTGCCGTGCATTACAACAATCGTGTGACTGTAGTGCGACAATTATTGCCACTTAATCCTTTTGCGTCAATTCGCGACAATCAAATTTATGTAAAATGAGTCAATCATGTGACCGGTGAGAATTTGAATGGGACAATTTTATTATTGTGCACCAATTCAGCACAATAAAAATTGGGTATGATTGGTGTATTTGCGGCAATCGTGTGATCCCAGCTTTAGTATGAAACTTCAAAAAAATAATATAGATGTTTTTCGAAAATTTTCTCAAGACAATTTCACCGTACGGTATTTCACGTGAAGTCATGCCAATCGAAATTGAAATGGTAGTGTTGACAAAATAAATATTTATAACAACAATTCTATAACATTTAATAGTGGTTTGATTCCACATGGAATGCAACAGAGAGAAATGTATTAGAATTTGAAGATATAAGGGTAAATGCCATAAATCTATTTAGAAACACAATTTCTTAACGTATAGAAAATTAGGCGATTTTAAACGAATTGTATTTGGCAACTATGCCCATAATAGCATGATAAAAACCACATGAGGCAGCGCCCCAAAGAAATTCTAAGATGCCTAGACGTAAAGAATTATGTATGACTTGAGCAAGAAAGCACCGGCAAAAAGATGTGCATACATAAGTACAAACATATGTACATAAACATGTACGTATATACATACTTATGTATGTATATATGCAACCAGAAATATATATGTAATTATCCAAGACCTTTTAACCTGTAAGCAATTGACACTAAGATGGAAACACGCCCAAACGGCGACAGACAGCTGATGGAAAAAGAAACCAACTCCGCTCGATTATTCCAATAAAACTAAAAATTAAAAAAAAAAAATATCCGATCAGCCAGAATGTGTGTATGTATGTATGTAGAATAAATAAATGTTTGATGGCTGTTTATTGCTTTAAAAGGGCGTCACCACCATAAAAATTCAATGGAGTCTCTAGAAAACTCACACAATAGTTTCTAATAAACTTGGCCAGAAAGGAAATCTAGCGTGCTTGTTTTTATATCACATTGGTAACTTAATACTAAAAAAAAATGTTATAAACAATAAATCAACTGTGCAATATTTACGAATTAATGGAAATTAATATTAATTTTCTTTTTCTTTTCAGCATAGGTTAACAATTAAAAATTTTGTTTACACTTAATCATTTAAAAATCTTAATAATGGCTGAGAGAAAATTTGTTCAAAACTCACCTCAAAATCCGACCGACTTAACGCCATATTAATCACAAATCACTTTATTAAAAGAAAACACTTTTAATTTAGAGGAAGAAAAAAACTAACACAAATTCCGAACACAAAATAACAATTTTATTTTAATTACTAAATTATATGATGTTGGTGGTTTGGTTTGGTTTAAAAGTTGTTGTATTGATGATCAAGAACGACAATAATAAAACGAAGCCGAATAAAAGCCACGACTAAAACGTAGAGTTAATAAAAACAACAATTATAAAGAAGCAGGCACACAAAGAAGACACTTGATATTAACAACAACAAAACAGTGCGATGAAAAATACCTGTCAAAGAAGAATTTGGAAAATTTCAAGTCAAGCAGCCCAGTTTTAAGGGCTTAAAAATGGTTGTTGTTTCTTTTCACTGTTACTTCGTAAAACAGTTTTAAATGAAAACTTACGTTTCAATTTAGTAGATTCTCTCTCATAAATTTTTAGGAGGAAATTTTACTTTAACAATATTCAGGAAGAGATCTCTCTTTTAACACTCACACACGCACACACAAGGTTTTTACAACTAAAACCATAAATTTGAATTATTTTCTTTAAAAAAAAGAAATTATTTAATTTGAATTTGTTGAAATGTTTATTCTATTTAATTCTGACTGTCCTTTGTTGGAATATGTTTTGTTGTTACTCTTCTGTTTAAGCACCCATTCGTGCAGGGCTGCTCAAAAAAGGAATTTATATCATACATACAATATACAGCACTGTAATACAGGGCACTGGAAAAAAAATTTTATTTAAAAAAAACGTTCCGTTACATTTAAACAGTTGATCAATATATAAAAATTTTTTATATTAAAAATATGACAAATACCAACTGCTTAAACTTCACTGACGATTTGGTTTAAAGAGCAAAAAAATTTCGGCAAATAAAGAAGCTTTTTATTATAAATTTTAAGAAACATGTTATATATGTTATATATGTTTTTCAGTTCATAAAAAATAAAAATTAGTTTTAATATGTTATTGTTTGTTGTTGGCTTAGCTAGGTATATGCCTGCATTTCATTGGCGCTAACCAAATCATCAGTACCCTTTTAGCCAAATCATGATTGAAAGCATTCAAAGCTCGTATACTTATGCAAACAATTACAAATATATATGAGAATTCTATCAGAACTCTATCATATTTTACTATTTGTAATCAACAAAAACAAAAGTATAAATAGCTATAGAAGCTTTTGTACAATCACAACACAACAAACAATTATAATTGACTTGCGTCCTTTTGTTTTTTCTTTTTACGCCTTTATACAATTAATCGCCCGTTGGGTGATAATGAAAGTATTTATAAGGCAATGGAAAAAAAAAACAATCAATCATGATTTGGCTAAAAGGGTACTGATGATTTGGTTAGCGCCAATGAAATGCAGGCATATACATATATATATATATATATATTTTTAGCGTTCTGAAAATTTTGACGCCACTTAGATATGGTGCAAAGACGAATCTATTTAATGTGGTAAATTTGGAAATTTTTGAAAACAAATTTTTCGAAAGAGACTGTTTTTGAAATAAATTTTAAGCTATCTTTTAGCTCAACTCAAAGGGCTCATAAATTTTTGAGAAACAAAATTTTTAAGAAACAAAAGCGACTGATTCGTACAAGAGACAGTATTGTGGAAAATTTTTGAAAAGTGTTTTTTATAAATAACTACAAAAGTGCTTGTAAATTTAGTAATTTTTAGAAACGTAGAAAAATGCTTCATCGATCAGATTCGGCTGATTCGTGTGAGGAATAACGCTGTAGAAAATGTTCGAAAATGGTGTTTTTTTATAAGTCCGACTATTGACGGAAATTTTTTTGTCAAAGTAGTACTACCCAATATTGTAACGAAGTATAAAATATTTCTTACATTAAATTGAGTTGAACAGGTTTTCTTGTATTTGAAGTAAAGAGAAAGCTTACTTACTATTTATACACATACTATCAAAGTGGGCAATTTAGACTTACCTAGAAATAAAGAATAATAAAGAAAAAAAAAATTAATAAAGAAAAAAAGCGATTTATTGTTAAGCTATAAAATTGAATATTTCTAAATTTATTATAAAGCATTTGAAGCATCTTATATTAGGGGGAAATATGAGTCTACTATTTCTGATAGCCCCTCAAACGTCCAACGTATGTATATTTCCAGCAAACTCGAAAAACCATTTATTTTGTTATTTGTTTGTTATATTCGGTCTATTCCTTTCTAAGAAATGCAAACAAAATTTTACATTCAGGGAAATATTTTTGTAATTGTCAATCTCAAAAATTATCTGTTAAGTTCCAAATGGGAGGCTTTTGGAACAAAAATTCCATTAAGGCGGCTTTTGGAATGAAAGAAACATGCTTTTTTGTTCTTGAAAAGAACGACGTGTTTATGCGGCATTAAAATAAGAAAATTTGCTTTATTTTTAACAATATATACTTTTTTGATGACTGGAGGTATATCAAGTGTTCCAATTTTTAAATATATGATTTCTGAGATTCATTTTATATAAATATTTAATTTATTACTTTGCATCTAATATATTGCCATTTCTTTTTTAAAGTAAATATTTGAGCTACCGGCTAAATTTTTTTATAAAACGATGTATATTATATTTTATATAACTATATAATGAAAATAAAATCCCCAGTCGCTCTACTCATGAAAATCTGCCAGCAGCCTACTGGCAGCTCTACCATCTGGCCACACTTTTGATAATGTTATATATATAAAGGACACCCTGTTCTAGCTAATACAAAATTTGGTTATAGTCTTGGACGAACATGGGATGTAATAGAATGTAAATGTGAAATAGTTCACCAATAATTATTGAAAAATACTTTTGCTGAATCTTTCAATAATGCAATTCCAATGTAATATTGCAAATTATATAAAATCTTTAAAATAATTTCAGAATAATAAAAACGATTGAATAAATAAAAACGTTTGTCACCAGTTGCGTGTACGCTCAGAAACAGGAAAGAATAAATTATATTTAAATAATTATTTAGCTAACAAATATAAATAAAATTAATTATTAACAACAGTTTGCACTTTTATTGTAAAATATTTACGATCTGTAAGTGATAAAATAAATGTAAACAGTCCATCAAAAGCAAATAATTGTTGCGTTAAAAGCTTCAGAATAAACAAGTAATTGTGTTGAATAATTAGAAGTGTAGCAAAAGTTTATAAACTAATTATTATTATTTTTATTGCAATTATTATTGTTTTTATTATTATTTTTATTAAACAAAGAAATATGTGAGTTATACTGAACGAAGACATGAGCTCCAAACTGACACGTATTCGGATCAGATTCACTATACTTTGAACATGCCATCCAAGATAACAGAACTGCTCAGCCGACTGATGGCAAATGTATGTGGACCACTACCAAGCAAGCGAAAGCTTCTGATGAAGGCTAGCAAAAGCATAATTCTGTACGAAAATGAGATTTGGGGCGAGCAAATGAAAGCCAGGAATAGAGCGAATAAACAATTGGTTGCTCAAAGAACAGCTGGTCTACGAGTGTCAGCAAGTGCGGTACTAGTGATATCGGGATTGATACCAACTGACCTGCATATACTACTAGGAAGGACGCTGAGACAAAACAGGAGTACAGAACCCGAAAGTAAGGACCACATGAGGCAAGAGATTATGCAGAGTTGGCAGGATAGGTGGAACACTGACACGAAAGGCAAGTGGTAGGCTAAAAAAGTAGACGATTAAAGTGGACAACAATCCATTGATGATATAAGGAATATTGCAACAAGTTATTTAGGTTTGTTGATCAATTAAATCCTTTAATTAATTATGATTTTTTTTAATTAAAAATTTAATTGATCTCAATTAGAATTTCAATTCGACAACTTGGCTATTGTCTATTTGTAATTTTTTCTCAGTACTGCGTACTCGTATGTATGAATTTGCAACAATATTTAAGCTGTGACATCGTGTGGTATATTTTCATAATTGTAAATACTTATATGATTGAAATTCTGATATTATTTTTGCAGGTTTTTTGCAAAAGTATATGAGTTTGAATGATTTTCAAAAAACTAGTGGGAATAAAAGGCATATACAAAGCTTGGCCCACAAAAATAACGATCTTATGAATAATTAATTAGGAGAATATTCCAATAATAATTTTAATAAACAATTTAGTTAATTTTTTCTTAATTGACCATTTTAAATAATTAATTAAAGGTTTTATTATTTTAGTAAAATTTACTTTTATTTTTATTCAGGCTCTACGTCATACATTTATATAAGTAAAACTCCTTTGTTTATTAAATTTTATTCTTTATTAATATATTCGATATTTCGATCACAATCGCAAAGTTTTGTGATTTTAAAATAAAAAGACGGTTTTACTCAAATTCCTAAAGAAGAGAACCAACCGCTGGTGATTGAAACAACGAATAAATATATGAAGAATAAAATTTAAAAAAGGAGTTTTAATTAAATGAATGTATGATCCAGAGCCTGAATAAAAATAAAGATATATTACATACCTTAAGGTCGAAAAAATTAATGAATGTATATATTTTAGTAAAATTGAATTAATTAAAATAAAAAAAATTTAATAAAAATTAAATTAATTAAAATAATAAAAAAATTAAATAAAAATTAAATTAATTAAAATAATAAAAAAAATTTATCCAGCAATTGAAAACTTAATTATTCAATTCTTAATTATATTTAATAATACTTTTTTCAAAAACTATTTTAACGTTTAAATTTGAATTATGTCTTATTCATTGTATTATGTCTTATTTCATTGTATTTATCGATATTTCGTCATTCTTGCTTAAAATAAACAAATACCCTGAAGATGGGCACTGCAAGAGTACCAAAATATCGATAAATAAAATAATATGAGAGAGACCTAAAGTTTAAAATAAATAAATACAATTCAATATTTATTTTATTGAATTCAAATACAAAAATTTTATTGCTGCAAATTAATTTGTTTACTGGCACAAATCTTAATCATGTTTTTTTAGTTTGTGGAAATTAATTTTATACCATCTTTGTGAGACTCTTAATCTATGGTTGTAACTTATCTTCATTAGGACAAACGTTCTGTTGTAACAATTTCCATTAAATTGGTATTATTAAATCTAACAATTGCCAGAGTATCTATTAAATACTAGAGAGTTCGTATTGGAATTTGACTTGCAATAAATATTCAAAAACAAAACTTGCATTTGCAGCTAAATTTTCTCTAAGTAATTCAGGCGTAAATAGCACTGTTTGTTTATGAATTAGCAAAACTTGTTTTTACATAAAAACAAGTTTTGAACTTTTTTTAAATTCATTTACAACCGGTAACAATTATTTGAATGCTTTCAAGTCAACAAACCTACAAATTGTTAAGGAAAAACAGTAGATCCCACTTTAACAAGACTTTCAAAGGGAAAAGTATAAAAATATTCATTCGTTTCACTTACTTTTGTTATTCAAAACCGAACTTATTCTAGAGCCTTGTTTTGTGTTCTAAGGGACAACGAATGAGATGAAAACTGAACATTTTGTTTAATGTTACTGGGAATTTTTTTCAAATTTTTTTTTGCTTATAAAAATATATATATGTACTTAATATTTATTATTTGATTTTAAATTAAATTCAATTAAAATCCAATTTGCCAGTAAATATAAAAAAATAAATATCATTAATTTCTCTTGTTACATTGCACAGTGGGGTCGACACCCAAAAAAAAAAAATGATAACAATTTCTAAACTACAAATCAGGTAAAAAAAATTATGGCAATCAATATCAATATTTAAAAAAAATTTTGTAAAATTTCGATCGGTATTGCACGCCGAACAGCTACACTTTTATTATATAGTCTCGAATTTTAAATCTATTATTATTATAAAATAGAAAATCAAACCGTTACTAATTTTTAAATTTACATTTTGCCTGCTTTTCGCAATTTTTCATCGTTACTTTTTGTTAATAGTAGAAATGATAAAAAAATTTTGTGAATCGCATTAGCCATATTGAATACTGACACAATAGCGGAACTCGGAGTTTGGTGTATATTGTCTTGCAAAATGCAAGTGCAAAATATCGTAGCTTTTACTTTGCAATCCAGCAACAACACAGACAGGTTTGCAATTAAAATATTATCGCAAGTTCAAAAATAGTATATAAAAATAGTGTGTTTTGCAATGGCTCTTGCATTTACAAGCAGTGATGTCAACTTTTAGGTATAAAAGGAAAAAATTAGCATTTAAAAAAATACCAAACTTAAATAATTACAAACTTTTATTCTATATTTAATAATACATTGAAAAAATATTTAAATACAACATTTTTAGTGTCATGTTTTTGAAAAAACATGGAATTAGCAAAAATTAAAAAAAACACTGACAATCATGTAAATTTATATCATTTGTAGTTGTTGTAAATTTATATTAAGCGGTTTTGTAATGGGCATAAAGAAGCGTTCACGATTAATGACAAAATTTCCGACATTTGCAATTTAAAACGAAACGCACCAACAACGGATCAATCAATTGCTCTAGTTACACTGTGTCACAAAATTTTTGTTTTGCTTAAAACTTATTTTTTCAAGCGGTTTTGCAAGTGAACAGATTTACGATTAATTTTTTTATTGCACAATTACAAAGAGTTGTAATTTAAAATACACAAAAATCCGAGTTCCGGATTTTTTTTTTTAATTTTAATTTAATTAATGCCTCCCAAAGTTTATTTTGCTTTGAAACTTGATTATCAAGCGGTCACAAAATTTCGAACATTTGCAATTTAAAATGCAACAAAAGCCAAGTAGCGCTATTTTTTTAAATTATAATTTAATCAATTCCCCCATAACACTGTATTACAAACTTTTCTTTTGCTTAAAAACTAGATTTTATAAGGCCATACAAAATCAGAGTTTTTACACCGAGAGGAACTATTTTGTATTGCATATGAAATAAATCTATTTTAAATTGCAATGGAATTGTTTTGGAAATAATATTTATAATATTTTATGTGAAATACAAAGCAAAAGTGAATCACATAGCAGCAGAATTGAATATGTTTTTTTTCTGCCCCGCTTAATATTTCTCAAACATTCGCTCCATTTTCTAATCACTGAAACCTAAATTTTTGAAAAAAAACGATTTTTTTTCCGTATGTAGTTGTGATGTTACGAACGTCAGTTTCTAGATATTTTCGAATACGATTACAAATATCTGAGGCAATATTCGCGAATACGAATATGAAATATTAAATTTGGAAGTTGACATTTTGCCTAGAAATGAGATGACATCCTGATGGTGAAACTTGGAATCTCCTAGTCAATATCAATTCAGAGCTTCAGTAATGACAGTGAAGAAACATATGACTTGTATTTGAGTCGCGACAGTAATGATCTATTTATTAAAAATTATAGTGATGGAAATTTTACCAAATAACAACTTGGTACTCAATTTTGATCGCAGTACTACTTAGTAAAATTAGAGCTTCCAAAAAGGTAATGAAAATGTTGAGATAAGGATCCGGAAATAGTGGAAATGCGGATCATTTTCTATGATTTTTGCATTAGCTTGTCATTGCATTCTATTCTTTAATTTTAGGAGTTAGCCTTGCTAAAAATACTTTTACTTATTTTTTGGTTTAGGAAAATACTCGTAGTTGGATTATTATTTAAAATTGAAAATAAAAAACGTTTTTTTGTATTATTAATTGTTACAAATTAATATATTTTTGTATCATGTTCTTGATGTAATTTTTGACATTTCATGTATTTTCTTTTAAGTAAAAATATTGAAAAGATATTCGCCTGCATTTGGCAAATACGAATACGATTATTCGTCACATTACTAGTATGTAGCCCAGTGTAATTTTCATTATTCTACACAAGTGCTCTTGCATTTGTTCTGAGACATTAAAAACGACAAATTTCCAATTAATCAAACATGCTCGGCATTAATTTTTATCATATTGTAATTTTATCGATTAATTTATTATTTAATGGCTCATTTTTGTAAAGCAGTTTTTAGAATTTTTAATTAATTTTATTAATAAAATGATTCAACACCAAAAAGCAAATGAACAATAAAAAATTAATAGGAAATTATTAAACATGTAAACATCGGAGACTTTATAGGGAAATTATCAGAACTTTTAATAAAAATACTCTTTCAAATATCTCATGTCGTAAAGAACGAAAATAAAATGTTCGTTTTAGTCGCATTTACGAGAAAAAAATAAATAAATTAAATTAAATCGACTTCCTATAATTTTACTTATTTTATATAAACATACAGACAGACATAAATAAATACTTGAAATACGAAAAAAATACATAATCTTTAGCAGAGGCCGACATATTACCTACACTATACAGTGGCTGACAGGTATTTAGTAGGGTGAATGGGAAAGGGATATTCCGCCTCATAAAACGATCAAAATATTTATTATTTTCATTGTGCTGCAAAAAATTATAATTTTTTCTGCATAATGTTCTTTCTTCATTTTGGTGACGTGTTTTACAAAATTAGATCCTTAATTTTTTTATTATTTTCGGCAGCAACGCTCACAGTCTTCGACAGGAATCGAACCTACTGCCTTCGGACTATCAATACCTAATACACCAGGTACTAGTCTACAAAGGCATCCTTCAAAAAAAATATTTTAAGTTTCATTTGAGCCTGCACAGTGGCTTCGATCGCAAAAAAAAATTTTGTATTTTCTTTAAAGATATATATTAGAAATTATTCGAGATATTTTCGGAATTTATTTAGTTAGAAAAAATTATATAACATTTTTGAGAGTATAAGCATACGAGGTTGTATACTTTAGAAACAAACTGGTTGCAGTCCACTGATAAATTGGTCAACGTCAACTGATGAGTTGATTAGCGCGAATAAGAGAGCAAATTAAATTAAATGTAAAATCGGCATATATTGGAAACAAAATCATCGAATTGATTTATAGTTAAAAAAGGTTTTAAGAAAGTGTAAAATTTTTTTAAATAAAATATAAATTTTTATTTATTTATGTAAAATATAACAAACAAAACAAATCGTCATAAGAAAATTTAAAATTTTTTTATTAAAATTGCCCTTATTATGATTGTCGACGTCACACCATGTCGACATCAATATATTGGCAATTGTGGGATCGCTATCGAGAACTATTAAATATTATTGATAGGATATTACTACTACTATGGCTTATAAAATTACAATTGGCCATCGAATATTAGATAATTATTGCCTACAACGAGTTCAGAACTGATGTCTTTTTTTACTGTCGACTTTATGTGACGTCGACGAGAGAATTATAATAAGAGGGAATATCAATTTTTATTTTTTTATGTAAAAACATTTTAACATAAGAAAAACAAATTGTAATTATTGTCAAGTTTTTATCCTTTCAAAACGTCTTATTCCAGCAGTAAATGGCTTAATCGTAATGCAATATTAGATTATTAAAATTTTTATTCTTAATATATTGAAGATGGCTTATAATTCAGTTCAGGGCATTAAAAAAGGAATTTAGTATGACAAGTTTATCCAAAATTAATTTGGATATGAGGGAAATTTGCAATTTCTATGCGTTAAAATGTTTGCATTTTTATAGCTTCCTTGGAAGTTAATTTTAGCCAAATCTCTCCTAAAGACTTTTCCTCTCAAACCTATAAACCTAGTGCCATTACTTGTTTATATGCTCATCCGGCTGAAGTGACAAGCGCTCTGACTGTGAAATATGTCATGATGAGATAATATTCTCAGGTTTGAGTTCAAGTGCAGTCAACAAATATACGAAAAAAAGCAATTAAATGTATAAAAAGGTTAATTTTTATATGCAGTACACTATAAAACACACTATGGGATGAATTGGTTTGGAAGTATTTTCAGAAAGTTGTGTTTCAATAACATGTGCAACATGACTTCAGATCCAGTGAACAGGATCCAGAAAAGATAACATCTTGCAATAACAACATTATATTAAAATCATTTGGAAAAGGTCAACATTTTCACTACTTTGGGATCTCAAGATGTGGACCTCATTGGAATATAGTGAAACAAAGACAAGCAACTAGTCCCATTAAATAAAATCTCTTACATTTTTCTATCTCTGGTTTTCCTTCTCTCTGATGATCGTGTCACTTAGAATTATTGCTTCCATAGTTCGGCGCTTTCACTTGTGTTTACATTTGCCGTCAGCGGCTCTAAGTGTGTTTGGACTTATCTACTTGCCGTCAGCTCAGCATTCGAGCAGATCGTCCAAGTGTATTTTAATTTGCCATAGGGCATCTCAAAACGTAACATACGAGTATTTTAGTTTTTTAATACAAATAAATTACAAAAAAAAAATAAATAAATTTATAATCAAGAGAGGGCGGGTATTTTTTCACGCTTTCGTTTTTTATAAAAAGGAGAAACGCTTTTTTATACAATTCCATACGTCACAAAGACTGTACGGCTTGATGATCAATTGGAACTTTTTAATATTATTGAACGCACTGCACAGTTGTACGTGACCAACTAGTTTGCTTAACCGACATTAGAAATTCAAAAAACGACCGGCTGTGATTCTGTTTCAAATAAGCGTGTAGTCTGTATCAGTGATCGTTTGGAGAGAATGTGTTACCAAAAGGAGCATAATAAATCGGAAGCAAATTTTTAAATGAATTTCAATAAGAAATTAAGTTTTTCATTTTCGTTTCTGACAAAGATGAATATATAATATTTAATTTTTTTATTAACTTTCTGTACTTGTGTTTGAAGGTGTAAATGAATAAATCCATAATAAATTATTCATCTATGGTACAGACTTGATAATTTTGTTTACTCTTTAAATTTATGTATTTTATTATTATTTTTGATGATTTGACTTTGAAATCATTTTCTTGTTCCAGACAAGTTCAAATACGAAATTTTTGCTAAATTATTTAATGCTCACCCTTTTGACCAACTGGTTTATAAGAAAATTCACACTATTAATTAGCATTTGGAATTTGAAGAGTCTCAAATAAATCAGTGAGTCGTAACATTTTGATTATTAAATTCATTTAATGGATGATTTTATTGCATGATTAGAATTGAAATGAAATGCATTCAATTATGGAAATTTCAACTCTAGATTTCTTTGAAACAAGAGAAAGGATTTTTTGTTTTTTTTTTTTTTTTTGTTTTATGGATATAATTAATTTCCCAAATGAAAGGTTGGCCTTTAGAATAAATAATAAATCTAGAGACATTCAAAAAATTTACGAACAACATTAAAAAAAATAAATTTTTAATTGAGGGCTGCTGCCACAGATTAAAAAAATTGTATGCTTAAAATTTCATTCCCCCTTATTCTATTTGTCGTTGTCGACGTCACACGAAGTCAACACCAATATTTCGGCAACTGTAGGATCGATGTCGACAACAATTATATATTATTTACCAGCTGTTACTATTCCAAACGCTTAAAAAACTGGCAAGTGGTCATCATTAACACTCAATTGTTGCTCACATCGAGCACAGAACTTACATTTTTTTTAATGTCGACTTAATGTGACGACGATGACGACAGAGACTTCAGAGAGAAGCACTGATAACGCTTTTGTTTACTAATATTTGTCTTGTATGGGAAGTGCCACACCCCCTTACATATTCAAGAAGATATAGTCTTTATGCTTTCCGTAGGTGCATGCAATAAGTTCATTAAGTTTCATCGTGATCGGATAAGCGGTTTGACCGCATATCAAATTAAAATAAATACAATTTTTATATAAAAGAATTGTTTGTAATTTATTGTTGTGCTAATAAGGAGAATACATTTTGGCATACACATTTGCATCGTTTGCACTACCAAAAGTGAATACCCTTAATATTAAAAATCATGCCATGCTAATGATTAAATTCTAATCGGAAAGGGTAGTTTTACCCAGAGTCATAATCTTCTTTCAACTATAGGCGGCCGCATTTTTCTGCATCCTAGTAACACCGGATTAAGCTGAATTATCAAATTCTAACACAAACAATAACCCGGTAATTAACGAATAACGACCTCTGGCAGCCATTTTGATATTCTAAAAATAATTAATTATTGATTTTTTTAACTTTTAATAATTTAAATATTTTCGCCTTTAAGTATTTTAAGATTTAAACTATAATTTGTATTCTATTTGATTTTAAAACGTTGTCGCTTTCATTGTAATCCCACTCACACTTTTGACGCCACCATCAATTTAGTACTGAACTTAATTTGGTTGTAACTCAGTAAGTGGTTAATGTATAGAGAACTTATTATGTGATTTAAATAACGGGTGTTCTCTTTTTAGGTCGGAAGATAGTTTAAATCATGTAAACGAAACACATTCAAGAAATGAAATAAAAAACACAAGAAATTATTCTTTTATCACTGAGAGTGGCTCATTTTAATCATATTATTATTCTGGCCATCATAATTTTTGAATACATATGAAACAATAGGTCAACAGGCTCATTAAACATATCATATTAAAAACAATAGACTGTCTCTAGATGGGAGCTCGTATACCGGAAGAGTGAAAAAAGGATATACAATCCTGTCAAGATACGAAGCGATTTGTTCTTTTTTATGCAAGTTTGTTGTTTTATTTAAAGTTTCTCCTCTCAAAAGCTTAAGCATATCCTGGATATAATAAAGATATTGATATAGCGAAATAACTAAAACGGGACTTCATGATGGAATTTTTCAAAAATATTAAAAAAAAATAAATATGGGTGGAGGTTTCCTGACGAACTTTTAAATTAATCAAATATTTAATATTGAAATTTATTATTCGGGTTATTCTCCCCAACTAATCGTTGAAACAACAGGAGTTGTTGCAAAATACATCGAAAAATAAAATAGACTCACGTTGAGTATAATTGTTTAGTGTTGTTTGTATAAAAGCATTTTAAGCCTACTATGATTATGTATTTGTATGGCATAAGCATTCGAGGTTGAATATTTTCAAAATTCCTTAAATTTCACTGACGATTTGGTTTAACGACTAATGAAATATCGGCATATGAAGAGCTAAAGCCACAACAGACAAATATGTCAAAGATTTTACGTCAGTACCTGTCATAAACTTAACCTGACGGTGCTCTTCGCACTAGGTGAATAAAGCCGTTCACCACCGTCCCCGTCGTCCCTTCCAGAGGCACATACAGGGTGTGGTTCCACATGTGCCCTTAATAGGGACGACATGGTAGCAAATTCTGTACAGGCTGCAGAACCATGTACATACACCTTGCTAAAATGCTGGAGCTATCTAACCTCCTACCACCCCAATGGCCCAGCAGTAAGATACCTCCTGTCTTAATGGGCACTCACCAACCGCAACCACCAGGGCAGCTCTGTCGAATAGCAACAGGACCTAGAGATATATGGCCAGAAGAGAGCATCTACAACAGGGTCACTCCCACCACATTGCAGACACACTCATCGACCCATAACTCTTTCCGCGTATCTTTGGGTTTTAACCACAGCCACCCCGTGATCCCCGAAGGAGCCTCACCAATAACCAGTCTAGGACACATCCTAGGGGCTACTGATTCCCGTGGTACCAGATAGGAACTCTGGTCGGCCTTGTGTTAAAAACACCTCTGATTTTAGGTCCCGTGCAAACCTGAGGTATCGGTAGCACCTCTACCCAGACAAGCATAGGCAAAGCTACTTCCTTAAATACTTACTTATATTCACGGCCGTTACCCTGGTTTCAGGGATTGGGTAGTAAAATATTAGGTTCTAGGGGTAATTGGCCAAAGGTCAAGGTCTGGAAAGACAATATTACCCACCCGGACGAGCGGCGAATTTACTTGCATGCGCGCCCGTTACCCTGTTAATTCAGGGATTGGGTAGCAACATACAAGTTTTTAGGGGTTATCGGCAAAAAGGCTTAGGTAACACAATACCCCAGGAAGTACAACACCAAGCCACCAAGACAAGATGTACTTATAATCCGTGCCCACCGGGGGGAGCCACAACAGACAATGTATTAATCAAATACAATGATGACAATATTTGAATTCAAATTTGATTCATGTTATAAAATCATCTTTTAAATAAAATTCGCCGCCTCTAAAAGTAACACCCATTATTTACCTGAAAGTTGCTGATGAGTGTAAATGGAAATAAGGTAACAAGCACAATCAGACAAAAGCTGAATCGCTTCGAATATATAAATTTCCAAGTCAAACAATTTCAAGCTTTAGTTAGGTTGGATCAGTAAAAGAGTTAAAGCTGTACTTTCGGACGCAAAATAAATTAAAAGAAAACGGGTTAAAGATAAATTATTAAAAAAAATAATACCAGTTTAAATAGAATTAAGCGTGTTAAAATCCAAAAAGTTAAATATCAAAGACACAATATAAAAATTGGTAAATGCAATGAATATTTGCAATCAGTGCAACTTTTATGCGGTTTGTTGTTGTTGCTTTTATGCTTAACAAGTTATTTGCTTTGAACTAATAATTAAAAAAAAAGAAATGCGGTCATTGTGCGTTTAGAGGCTTTAATTTTGCTTAAACGTGTGTTAAGACCAACTACATCTCCATCATAAATTTATTTTGGACAAGGTCTTTATTATATTGAATCTTACATCAAACCTTAACAGCGGGTTACTAAATCATGTATCTGATTAAATATTTTAAGAAAGAGAGCCAATTAAAAAATTTGCCAGCAATTATGTTTTTTTTTAATTAAATTAAAAAAAAACTATATTTCAGCTTTGGTATGCCCTAATTGTTTATTTGTTCAGTTACGGGTTCGTAGTTTAATTTGACTTGGATGTGTTAATTAAAAAGCATATTAAATTGTATTTAATAAATGCGCAACGAAAGCACCTTTGAGAGAAATTTTAGGAAAAATTTTTATAATTACAGTAACAAAGTTCAAACTTTAAAATAAAAAAAAAATAAATAAATATAGTTAAATAATATAAATTTAAAATATTTTTAATACAGCAAGTGGGAAAAGTCCTTTTGATTTTATGTGAAAGTTAAGAATAAAAAAAATTTTCAAATTTTTCATATGAAAAGTTTGTTCGATTATTCCCCCGTAAATTGATTGAGTTGCTTTGCTTTATCAAGATTTCAAAATATTTTGTGGAAAGTTTTATCTCACATCTATAAAAAAATGCTAGTGAAAAAACTGTAAGTCATTCCCAAGGAATAGCATTTTCATTGCTTCCAAAAGTCAAATAGTACATTTTTTAAACTTTCTAGGAAGTCAAGTTGACAAAATTAAAAATATGAATTGCTTTTACAAATATGTTCAACTCGGCTGGAAAATGTTTTTCTTTTTGTACAATAAATTTGTACAAATAATCAATCCTAATTTCATATAAAATAATTTTCGTTGATATAGTTTTTTCTACTTTTTTCAACATAATGAAGAATGCTTTCAAATCGGTGATTAGGAAATAAAAAACAAAACATCCTGCAATGACAAGCATATGTTGAAGTCATTCAGAATGATCCGAATTTGCACTAATTCTGGATTCTAATCTCAGCATTTTAATGACTTCTTTAGAATCAATTTTTTTATTGAAAAGTGTAAAACGGAAACGGTTAAGATTCTGATCTTTTCCAGTATGTTCTCCTTTTTTGGACCCGATCATTAAATCTGAAGTCATATTGTTATGAAATATTATGAAAAAAAACTACTTTTGGAAGTACTTCAAATACTATTCGTCCCAGAGTATATTTTTTGTCTGATAAACTTGTTTATTTAAAATATTTGTTCATATAATTAATTTTTTTTTATTACTATTATTGTCGGCTGGATTTGTACTCGAACTTGAGAATATTATTTCATCATGAGATGTTTGCCACATCATCATATGAAACAGTAGTTACACTACGTTAATACAGAGAATAGTTGTGATAGTAAAAGTTTTAAGAGATTCATAATTAGAAAGAAGTTCTAGAAATTCCGATATTTTCATGACGAAAAAAAATGCAAATTAAGCTTAAATGATTTTAATATAGGCCTGCCCCTACGAAGCTCACTTTTTTTAATGCCTTTCGCTGAATTCTAATCCATCCATAATTTTTTTTAAATCTCATCCGCCTCAATTAGGGAATGATATTTATTAATGTTTTATGTGTATCATGGGAAAGACAGGATAAGTAAATTCCATCATTAGCTGGAAGAACATACTAACGTTTACGGTGCCGCCAAACACCTCACCAGCACGCGAGTGTGTCATTTCAAGCTGAGATGCTTTTGAAAACTTCAACATGCAACATGTAATATTTGTATAGTGAAACCATAATTGTGCAGTGCAACTGCCACAACCCTACACATATTTCAAAAAGGTTTTTTTACAAAACTATGAAATGTTGAACAGAATATTAAACCTTATTTGGGTGAATAAGGATTCAGAAAACTTTAATCGAATAATTTACGACAACGTGAAGCCAAAATTAATTTTTACAAAACTTTAAAATTTAGGTATGTTTGGTTAAAGCTGCCAATTCGATCGATGGACACTAAAAATGATGGAACTAAGGTGGTTGATTGTTTCCATCTGTAGAATATACATGACTTCTTCGGTCTCAGTTAAAAGCGATGGAATTAAAAGGCTCCAAATCCACAGAAGAGGGCCTCTAGTAGATTACGGCACACTGTACGATCGGCCGAGAGTCAAATTTCCCTATAATTGCCAATACAGAATAAAGATTATTTCACAAAAGTGCGGATATTTTGCTAAAAGATTTTTTCCTGCTTTCAGTTGTAATATTTTAAGCAGTATTAAGATCTTTGTGAAATTAATGTTCAGTGTCAAATGTTAATGATTTTAAAGAATTTAATTGTCCTACAGTCTTTGCAAAAAAGCTATAAAATATTATTTTCAATTTATATATTTATTTAATCTATTAAAGCTATTAGCATCCATATTCTGTTGTTGGAATTGAAAAATAAAATTTGAATCAATGAATAATTCATATCAGGTCGATGTTTGATACTGTTTTAATTTGTTATTAGAACTGAATAATGAATATACGTTGTATGTCATAATTTTTATAGAAGAGTGGAAAATTTTAAATTATACCTGCTGGGGACTAATGCAAAATTTTTATTCGATTTCAAAGAACAGAAACTGATAATCTTTAATTATAAGTTGGTCATGGGAAACAGTAAGTCTTTTTGCAAAAACCTTTTTCCAAAGTTTGTTTATTATATATTGATTTATTGATGTTAGATAAATGTTTAATAAATTAATTTATTAATGTAACATAATAATCGTGAA
The DNA here is from genome assembly GCA_963681545.1 of Germaria angustata. Taxonomy (NCBI): domain Eukaryota; kingdom Metazoa; phylum Arthropoda; class Insecta; order Diptera; family Tachinidae; genus Germaria; species Germaria angustata. The sequence goes on along the minus strand of OY812998.1, from coordinate 44,151,181 downwards.
TTACGAGTCCCATGAATAAAGTGAACAAAAAATTCGCGAAACGCCGAGAAAATATGAAATAAAAAAACTTTAAATTTTATTGTCATAAAACCATATTAGGCCAGATTAGCTAAACAAAATAAGAAACTAACAACCTTTAATTCTTTTAAATATGTTTTAAATATTTTTTATTACCTCGAAAATTATGTTTTTTTTTCTCTATTTTGAAAAAAACAAAAAATATGTCTCCAGATTCGTCCCGCCGTCTTATTCATTTTAAAAATGAAACTTCTTGATATAAATAAGAGGACTAATAATAATTCAGTTAAATGCATTCGAGAAAGACCATTTGGTCTATGTTAAAATTATTTGGAAATGAGTAAATTTGCATTTTTTTCCTGCATCGAAATCTCTGCATTTTCATGACTCCTTTGCGAGCTCTTTTTCATTGAGTCTCTTCCAAGAACTTTTACAGATAAGCCTTAAAAAGAGCGGTAAACCTTGCGTCTCATAACGCCTGGACACTAACGCTGAAGCGACATACCCAAACAAGGCCGACAGCGCTACTCGTACATGAACAAGGAAAACAGGTCTTTAAGAACTTTAACAATTCTGAGTAGTTTTTTTTTTTGTACAACAATTAAACTAAATTGTGTGAAACGTGTTGATCAACATAGTTTTTAATGAAAACAAAGAAATATATATTAATAAAACTTGAAAAAAATTAATTAATATTTATTTATATTTTCCGTATGACAAGACACAGTGTTCTATTCATGGTAATTTTAATTAGTAAGTAGTAACGGGTCTTTCATTAAGCGCTTCCTATCTTTAAGTATTAATTAAACAAAATCATAAAAATTTTTTAAATAAAAACAATTTTATCATTTGCATGTGTTATTGAACGCTGCATGCGTTCACGGTAGTTTGGAAAAGTAAATGACAGAAAATTTGATAGATGTAGTTTCAAAAATACGGCCGGTTTCTCGAAAACTGCTCTAACGATTTCAATTATATTCATCGTCTATATGCTTTGAGAGGCAAAAATTTTATCTAGCTTTTGTCTCGTAACCAGGGAATTCGTTTTCCCTTAAGCTTTATAGCCATAGAATTCAATTATATTCTATTTGTGATTTACAAACCCCCAGAGGTCCACGAACCCCCAGGGGTCCACGAACCTCCATTGATGAGCCGCTGCTCTATTGCATATGGTTATTACAAAATACATAATCATAACAGGCTTAGAATGTTTTTTATACAGACAAGACAACAAACAATTGTACTCAACATGAGGCTATTTAATTTTTCTTGCAACAATAAAATTAAACTCCCCTTGGTTGTTGATTATAATCGACTTGTGTCTTTTTATTTTTCACCCAAAGGGCGATTAATTGTATAAAAAAGAAAAAAAAAGACGCAACTCAATTATAATTGTTTGTTGTGTTGTGTTTGTACAAAAGCTTTCTAAAGCTATTATACTTTTGTGTTCTTTGTTGATTACAAATAGAAAAAAATACGATTGAGTTCTGTTTTGAATTCTCATATGGTATTTGTAGTCTGTGGCATAAATATACGAGCTTGAATGCTTTTCAATCATGATTTAGCTAAAAGGGTACTGACGATTTGGTTAGCGCCAATAAATTGCAGGCATATACTCAGCTAAGCCAACAACAAACAATAAAATATTACATAATTATTTTGGAGAATATCTCAAATAACAAATTTGTTAAATTGTATTTGAAATACTTAATATTGAAATTTTTTAATTTAAAATATTCTCCTCAACTAGTCGTTTAAACAAACTGCTACAAGTTCACTGACGATTTGGTATAGCGACCAATGAAATTTCGGCATAATAATACTTTTAGTTGAACAAATCTTTATTTCTAGTTGAATTCTTCCATCTATGTCAATATTCTAGATATCATAATAACTACATTTTTACAATCAATAGATTTGGGTTGCGTTTTAGGAAATAGTTGCTTTCAGCTTCACTGATAAATAGTTTAAAAAAAATAATAATTATTATTATAAATATTTCATTCAGAACTTGTTAAACTAGAATTTTTACAAGCTGAACTATTATTTCAACTTGGTAATTGTTATTGAATTTGTAAATTTATATAAATTCTTTTTAATTGCAGCTACATTTTTGTTAAAGACATATCAACCAAAGTTTCTCCACAACTTTATTACAATATGAAGATTTTTATTTGTTTAGCAATCGCCGTGACCCTTTTGTGTGGATCAGGAATGGCTTCAAATGTTAAAAACTGTCCGAAAAGTAAGTCAAATATATTATTCATAAGTTTATATACACAAGTACCCTACATACACATACGCATAACAGTCCTTCAGTTTCCAAACAGTCGAGGATTCTAATGTTGCAAAAAAAATAATTTTTTGCTTCCCCAAAACATTTTTTTCTACTCGTATATTGCATCCATCGTGTCATTACAACATTTTAGCCCAATTCATCAATTTTGTACAAGCTTGCTGCTCAGCATCATAGCATTTTCAAAATGTTGCACGATGCATAGATGCACACATGTGTAGTTTACATGGCAAAAATTCATTAGGCCCTATTCTCCGGATTTAGCAGCAAGTGACTTCTTCTTATTTCCGAACCCGTAGAAATAGCTCGGCGGAAAGAGATTTTAAGAAACTTTGAACAAACTGTAGAGAGCTCAAAGGATATAATAAATGAAATAAAATGATTTTTTCATTCAAAAAGTCATGGACTTATTGAATCGGCCTCTTATAAAACTTTTACTATAATTTAAAAAAATATATATAAAAAATTGCACTTGCTACTAATTTATACACATCCACTTTTAAAATCAACTGACTACATATGCTCTTAATATGCAACACTTAATTGCCACATGACAGCTGACAATAAGAAGGGAGAAAATATGAGAACAAGGATATGGGAATAAATATAAAAATATCCTGTGAGTTTCATGTATTGCAACAAGTATTGCAAATTAAAAATTAAAAAAAATAATTAAAATTCCTGGCAAATGTTTACATATTCTTATTGTCAAATGCATTAGATCGAAAACTATAATTTATTCATTATTATTATTATTATTATCATTACTATTATATTAATTATTATTATTATTAAAATTATAATTGTTATTATTATTATAAATAATATGCATATGAGATCAAAGTTTCAAATATGCATATAAAATTAAAAAAAAAATTAGTTTGCGAGATATTTTATATAATTTTCACTTGAAATAAAAGAATTTAAAAATCAATCAAAAATTTCTTTAAAAGTTATTTCATTATAAATGTGTGATGGTGTTATTTCACACGGAATAAAAGTGGAGCTAAATTCAGTTTTTGGGAGCTGTTGTTGCAGTATGTGTGTGTGTGTTTTTTTTTTTTTTTTTTTTTTTTTTTTTTTTTTGGAGGACCCCATTTTATATTTCGCTTGAAGGGTTATGTCGTGCCGCCCTCTAATATACATGGACATGTCTAATTAATTTCTATAAAAATTCGTAAGCAATATTCATCAAGTTAGCCCAGAGATTTTTCCGAACAAATTTATCAAGTCTTGCTAAAGAGCCACTAAGATCTTGCCAACAAGCTGCCAAGTTACTGCCATCGTGAAATAGCAGTATGTTATTTTCATTCCTTTTTATTACTATTATTTTATTTTTTTTTTTTTATTCCAAATTTCGACTGCAATTTATAGTACAGAAAATTATTTATAAACGAACTTATAATATTGGGTGTAAGGAAAAGTTCTCTCATTTTCAAACACTTGCTTGCCCTTTTATACTTTGTTGATCCTTAGCAAGAGTTCTGATCAGACTGAAATTGATTTAAACAATCAGATTAGATTTTTCGAAAATTTAAATTGCCAATATGAATGAAGAAAAAGTGCACTTACGCCATTGTAAGTTACGAGTATATGAGTTTCAAGGAGAGAATAATGTAATTGAAAGCGAGAAAGGGAACTTGAAGAGGAATAATATGCCAAAGGCGTATTGATTCTTGGCAAAAAAAAAAACTTAGATCAGGAAGGCCACCAGATGTCATTAATGAAATGCTATGCAGTATGATCAAGCCAAATCTCACATTGACTTAAAGAGAAAATTTGTTTTCTTCAAAGAAAAAAATAAGAACGACATAATTTTCACTTACACCTAATATTTGTAGAAGAGTCATAAAACACAAACCTCCAAAATATGAACTTTTAAATTTAATCCACAGTCTTAAGTATTATTATGGGAAATATTTTTAGCAGCTTTTTATAAGTAGCGTTTAAGCTCCGGCTAACTTTTTTATAAATTAGACTGCAGGTATATGACGAAAAAAATGTAAATCCACCATTTAAGTTAAAATGTTTGTTAAGAAACACTAATAATGACTTTAATCTTAAATAATAAATACAGTTAAATAATTAAATAATTTGTTTGAAAATATTTTCTTGTTTTTTTTTTTAATTTTATTTTCAGCCAAAGCCCGTCTTTTGGAAAAGGGTGATGTTATCATCTCCGGCTGTCCGAAGAATAAGTGCACATTAAAACGCAACACGGATGTCAGTATTGAAATGAAAATCATACCAAAGCGCGACTTTAAAGAATTGAACTCTGATATACAAGGCATTATATTAGATGTACCTTTACCCTTTCCCGGTTATTATGGCAACAGCGCATGCCCCTATATCTATGATGCAGAGGGTCAAAATAAAGTGGGTTGCCCATTGAAAGCCAACGAAACTTATACTTACAAGAACAGTTTCAAAGTTTTACCCATTTATCCCACCGTAAACTTAGAAATTCATTGGGGCTTGGGTGATGAGAATGGCGATGTTGCCTGTTTCCGAATACCAGCTAAAATTGTGGCAAAATAGAGTTTTTTTTTTCTTTTCTTTTGCAAACAATAATACATACAATTTTTTGTAAGCATTATTTATGTGATATTTAAGAAAACTTTTATTATAAAAATTTTTATTCATTGCAAATTTTTATTTTTTGGCCCAACGTTTTGAGAAATAAAAAACGGGAATTATTAAATAGTGATGAACGTGTTTGTTTGTTTTTTGTTGATAAAAATGTTGTCTTTATATTAATGCCACCAGCCCAAGAGCATTAATATTTACAACAACATTTTAAATATTATTTTTCTTTATTATTAAATCCATTTTAACTTCTTACTCCTGTTACTTTCTATAATTAATTTTAGTATTACGTGGACAAATTATTACTAATTTGTTTCATTGAATTTTATATTACTTGGTAGAAAAACAGATTATTTTATACAGAAAAATAAACATGTTGGAATAATTCATAATGTGTCAAAAATCAAAAAAAAAAAAATAATATTTGACAATCATTTACATTAGGGTTATAGATATATTCTCTACACAAGTTTGAAATTATTTTTTTGCTATTTTTTTAATAATTCATTTCATTACGTGTTGACATGCAAATACTGTGTTTTTAATATTTATTTTACATATAGTATTTCAAATAGTTTAACATTGAGAGGGCAATCAATATCTTAATGAGTTGTAGGGTGTTTTTATGTCTATAAGCTGTAGCGGCTGCTGATGTGTACGAAGTCTTTCCTTAATTTATACATCCCAAGTCCATTTCCTTAGGCCAATTTTTATATATAGTAATCCTCATTTATTTGTTGCTCCTGCTCCAATTCCTTAAACCATTTAGTATTGGGCCTTGTGGCATGTACACGAGGAGCATTGTAAAACGGTAGACGTCGCCATCTCTCGCTGTTTCTCAAAATGTTGTTTGATTTCATGACATTATGATCGGGAAATTCCAAGTTGCGTTGCTTTCCATTACTTTTGTTAAGTTTTTTATAGAGAAACCTTTTAAGTTTAATAACACTCATGTCAGGCGTTTCTATAACTTCATCACTGGCTTTGTTTTTATCATGGACTGAGGACACAGAATCGCTAGAACCGTTCAATTGCTCCTCGTTACTATCGTAATTGTTCTTTAGATCAAATTAGAAATGAAATTTAATATAACATTAGAGAAATATATACTTGTATACAAATAGATTTAAGAAAAATACTCATGTTTATCGGAGACAGCAGGTCTTTTCAGACCCAAAAGAAAAGAAACAAATTTTTACAAGATGTTAGAATATACCTTGAATTTCAGGAAAAGGAACTCAAATTATAATGGATTTTTTCAATAAAATTTTTATAAGAATATTGGTTTAGTGGCAGATAATTGATGGATTTGAAAAATTGCCTTTACAAGGCATTTAAACTATTTAATGTCTAATTATACAGAAAAGCTTAACATGACTCTATAAAAATTAAACTTATTCTTCTAGATAGAAAAAGAAACTTTCATTTCTATACAGTGTATTATATTCCAGGAAGAAAAACAACTTCCAAAGTAATCAATAAGATTCGCAACTTGTGAAAATTTAGATCTTTTTCATTGATTTTACCATAGGCTTGAAACTCTAGTATATTTCGATTCTATTCACTGCATTTGATCTCGTGCTCAAGATGTTATGAAAAAATAATTTTTTGGAAGTACTTCAAATGTTATTCGTCCCACAATATATTATATATTGTAGCATATATCTCGAAAATCATTTTGATTATATTAAGCATTTATTCGCAACAGATTTTTGATTTTGTCTTCTTTTTTGGCAAACAAAATAATATTACATTAAGCAGCTCATAGGAAAGATGAAAAAAACTTTGCTAAGAGCTCCAGTATATTTTTCAATTAAAATCTCAGGAAAAATACTGTTTTCATGTAAATTTAAAGAAAAAGGTATTTCTTTTTAAAATTTAAGCAAAATTTTCTTAACCGAACTTCGCGATTACTTTAGTATCAACGGAAATGTCATTCTTTGAGAACAGCTTCCATTTTGTTCCACTGCCATATTATGCGAATTGTCATCTTGACATCTTTTGCGAAGTCTGAATGTCTTGTAAAAATTTATTTACATCGCCCCCGAAAATTAAAACCGACCTTAGTAACAAATAATTCGGAATCACAATTTTTATTTTCAAAAACATAAGTAATAATCCTTTAATCCTTTGGGCATAAATAACGATCTCTTTTTAACAAAAGGGATTAAAAGGTTTGGTATTGAAATTAATAAAGACGATCAATAGTGGTTTATTGAAATTCTTTAGTTTGGCACTTGAACCATTCAAAAGATTTTAATAAAATTTCACACGGATAGAATTTTTATAAAAGCGTTACTATAGTTTGGCCCCTCGGATTAGTAAATTACAAGTCTAAATATTTTTTCCTTAATTTAGAAAGTTCTTTAAAATATTTACAAAAAGTTGTGCTCCATTTGTGGTTTATCCCTTTTACTACCAAGGAATTTTGCGTTTGAATTTTTTTTTTCTTTATATTTTTGGACCCCAGACATTAGTGGAGCTAAAGCAATTTTTCGGGGAAGGGATCTATAGCCGTTAAACAAAAAAAGGAAAATTTATCTCGTGTATAAAATATTCCATAAAAATAAAATAAATTTGGGAGAGGGGGCGCAAAATTTGTTCGGTGGTGGATCCATTTAATGCTGCACAATTTTTTTCTAAATCAGCTTTAATGACGATAAAGTTTTGAATAAAATAATGATCCTGTATAGATATTCTTATCATATTGAAATGTCACACGCCTTTTCAACAACCGCTTTTTTCATTTTTCCCACTTTTTTCTTTATTATTAATTTGCTAGTGAAAATAAAGTTATGCTAAACAGTATATACTGAGGCAAAAGTGGAGTTAAAGGGTTCAACAGTTCTCCCTTTAACAACCCTGTCAAAACTTATGTAGTTGTCAAATTAAATTTATGATTTCTTTGGTTGAAGTCTACTGACGAGTTGGTTAGCATCAACCAAATGTCAGACCTATTGACAGCTAAACATACAACAAATGAAAATTCTTTAGTTGATGTTTTAATTTTTCTTAATACTAATATCTTGTATTAAAGATTGTAAAATCGCATAGACAAAAATCATAGAGGAAATTTACTTTTTTGATCAGAGTATAGGAGCAGAAGAAAAAATTAAAAAAAAATTTTTTTTTCTTATTTTCGCCAAAAAAAATTTTTTTTTCAAATGAAAGCCAATACGTTTATCTATCCAACGCAAAAGAAACGAAGTTGATATCTTGAAAACTAAGCAAGTTATGACCAAAATGGTAACCAGTTCCACTAAAAAGTGGCCGGGAAGAGGCAGTTACCATTTTGGTCATAACTTGCTTAGTTTTCAAGATATCGACTTGATAAACGTATTGGCTTTCATTTGAAAAAAAATTTTTTGCCGAAAATAAGAAAAAAAATTTTTTTTAATTTTTTCGAAAAGCAAAGGGGTTAGTCCATCATAACACTGTGTGTAATTTTTTAAGTCGTGGCAAAATAACCATATACGGACACCACTACGTGATAAAAGACTAAAAAAAAAGACCCGTGTCTCCCAATTTTTCCCAAAGTCATGCACTTTTTTTATGGGCCGCCAAAGATTTGGAGCCTCGGTATGATTTTCGCAAAAAAGTGATCATTTTCTCGGGCTCATATCTTGCAAACCGTTCCGAATTTCGATTTACTCTCTGAGGCAAACTTGTAGCTCTTGTCATAAAGAACAAAAATTGCGAACATATAAAATCAAAAAAACTTCACCTTCCAAATAAAAATCGCAAAAAAACTTAAAAAATTCGATTTTTTTTTACCTTTTTCTCTTGTTCAGGTCCATAGGTAGCAAACCGTTCAAAATTCAAGGAAACAATCAACTGCAAAAATTTACCTAAGATCTCAATAAACAAATTTCTACAACATATATACTTCCTGGGAATAATTCTAACCACCGTTTAGGTAGCGCTTAGGTAGCCGCAAAAGTGAAAAAAGTGACGCGCTACCTAAACGGTTGCACTGTGTTATAATGTATGAAAGATGACTACCTCTGGCTATAATTATGAGCGATAAGATCTTGTAACTTTTACAAATACTTAATGGCTCGATTTGTATTATTTTCGTAAATGAATAAAATGAAAAACCGTGGCAAGTAAAGAAATTTGATTATTCATATACGTGTAAAGTTTACTTTTTTTCTGGTGGTAGGCCAAATGCCAAAATTTTATCGTAATTACAAAAATTTTTTTATAAAATACTTGTTTTGTTTATAATAGTCAAGCTAAACCATTGCTAATTTTAAGACCCATTCCGAATGTTTGCTGGGTGCATTATGCTTGCTGCAAGCGCTTAAAAGGCCCAAGATATTTCAACCAGTTTAATGAAACATATATTCTGAACTAAAACCCGTTAACAGGTATTAACAACAAAAAGAAAATGAAAATCCCAGGATAAACAGGGAAGAAAAGCGGCTGGTGAACTACTTATTTCGCCTTTTCTTATTTATATATGGAATGTTCTGGAAATGTGATAAATATTTTGTTTTGGAATTTTCAGTTGTTTTCTTTACACCCAATTTTTTGGTTCTTTATTTATTTATAGAAAAAGATAATATAAAGAAAAAATTTTTGAAACTGAAGGATGGATAAGCTGCCACTATTCCAATATTTTTAATATTAAAACGATTTTGAACCAAGCTTTACAACTTATCCATTAGGGGGACAGAATGGCCTTTCTAACTCTGTCATTATAGTTTTATTTGAACTTTTTTTTAATAATAAGGTGGCTTAGTTTTTCGGTGGCGACATTTATTTTTCTTAAATTCTATTGTATTTTTCTTTTATACTGATATTTACTCGTATTACCTTTTCTTTTAAGCCAGTTAAATCCTGAAAATCTACTTCTATGGGCGGCTTTATGTCTGGACGATATATTTTATTATTGCCCGAACGTTTGCCATGTGCTAAATTAACAACAACAAACAAAATTGATTAGTAAAATTAATGCAAGAATAAAAGTGAATAAGAATTTTGAAAATACTTACCACCCCAACATGAGTGCCCGTACTCCAGACAGGAACCTGTTTATTTAATTTTTTTTTTATGAAAAGAACAAAAGTTAACGCACAAAAATATAAATTGTTGTAAAATCATGTTGCACCAAATTAATCTTTACAAATGCCATCAAATTAATTTTTAAATTACGATAATAATTTGTAATATATATTTCAAACATTGACGTTACTTGAAATCCAGCTCATAAACAAAAGGATTTAAAAGTTTTCATTCCTCAAGCTTAAATGTGGCACATGTACAACATAAATAACAATTTAGTTAAGTTATGAATCGTTTATAACACCACAACAATAACGGGGGAGTCGCTGCAGCTGCTTGAATAAATAAAACAAAAATGGCAACATGTTGTTTTCTATTAAACTTCACGTCAGAAGTTTTCAAACAATAAGAACTTTAAATACCCAAAACAATAAAAAAACTTTTTTAACTGACTCCCAAAAAATTGTAAATAAATAAATTGAAACCTTAAATTTTTTTTGGGAGGGCTGGGAAAAGTTTTAAGAGCAACAATATACAGTCGAATTCGGATAAGCGAATTCCATTTAAATGAAAAAAAAATTGCGTAATTGAAAACCGTAACTATTGTTATTGATTAATTTTAGCGCACTTTACTTCGCTTAAAAGTAAATTCGCTTTAGTGAAAACTAATTTACACGAAGCACATTTTGTTTGTTAAAGTGAAAAATTACATGAAAAAGACTTTCAGTCAATTAACGCCGGTGAAGCACCACACAATACCGGTTCAGTTAATTCGTGTTGAAATCGCAGCTTGTGAAAAAAATAACATTTTCTAACTTCGGTTTTAAGGACAATTTTTGTTGAATTCGTTTAAGTAAAACGCATTTCACCTATACGATGACCGTTTATATGAAAATCTTGACTAGGCGAAAAACAATTGCTGAAATTTTCAATTTTAGCTTAAACGAATTCGACTGTAAGGCAACACAAAAATTGAGAGAAATATGCGACATCTACAAAAAATTAATAATTTAATACAAATAATAGATTTTACAAAAAAATAATAATTATACGGTTCTGTTCTGTAAATCAGGCGATTTGAAATCGTGCGATTATAAGAAAAATAAATTGGTGATCTACAAATTGCAGGATTTAGTTCTTACAAATTTAAGATCGAAAATAAGATATTTTCAACGAGAAGAACTTTGAAAATTAATTCAGAATAGGGCCGAGAATTATTAAATAATGAAAATAATAATGATAAAAATAATAATAATAATAAAAATAACAATAAAAACAATAATGCAAAACGCTTTTGGTTTAAACATTGGAACAATTATTTATGACTTTTCCAATGTTGGAAAAGGTTTCGTTTTACAAATGGGCCCCTTATATTATTTTTAGGGAAGGGAAATTTCGATTATGACTTTAAAGTGGTGAACACCTTTTACGTGTTGCCGACACCTTCGCAAAGCGAATCCTCTTTCAAGCTGGCAGTAGACCCACATATACTCGTATGTATACATGTGTCCATATATTAAAATTTCGAAAATTTAGAAAATTTTCAAATAGAAAGAAAATTAAACACAACAAAGGCCTTATAAACAAAGTTAGTTAATACAAATGAAAAGATGAAATCTAGCCCTGAAATAAACTTGAGTGCAAGATATATAACTTACATGTTGTATGTGCAACAAAATTAACAAAGAACTTGTTCTTTTTTTGCAGGAGATGCAAAGTATGTAAAGGGTCCGCCAAATAACTTGTTTTTTTAAATGCTATAAAAAAACTACTTATTTCAAAGTACAATCCTTCCGGTTAATAAAGGAAAATAATTTCATTCAAATGGCTGCCTCGGCTGGCCATGCAGTAGCCTACACGATCGGTCCAAATAATAGCACAACGGTGTCAAATCGCAGCTCCAAGGTGGCCAAACGACATCAGCTCTGCAGCTGATAATGCGATCTTAAAAAACAGGTCGCAAAACATCGAGTGTAGCTTCGGCTGTGTGGCACGTAGCGCCGTCCTGTTGAAGTCAAATGTTGGCAATATCCTTCTCTTGAATTTTTGTGAACAAAAATTCGTTCAACCTGGCCCGATAACGATCGCCATTGACTGTAACGGCCACTCCTTGCTCATTTTCGAAGAAAAAATGGCCCAATTATGCCTCTGGACCAAAATCCACACCAAACAGTGACTCGTTTTAGGTGCACCGGCTTTTCAATGTATGCGTGCGGGTTTTCTGTACCCCAAATGAGACAATTTTGCTTGTTTACATGCCCGCCAAGATCAAAATGAGCTTCATCTGAAAAGATGATTTTTTTTTTGTGGCAAAATCGGCATCTTCTGTAAGTCGATCGCAGGCCCACTTAGTGAAGCGAAAACGCATTGGATGGTCAGTTGGCTTCAACCATACACAACCATATTCGTTCAGCGGAAGGATAAAACTAATTATCTGTCAAATCAGACATGAGCTAAGTGTTACTATTCACGAAATAAGCACTAGTTGAAAAAAAACGTTAGATGGCGGACCATGTATAACATTTTTGTCAGAAACAGAAGCACCATTAAAACATCATTAAAGTTGAAACGGTGAATGATTTGATATCAAAGTCTTTTGAAGGTCTCAAACATGCGAAAATAACTTGACATTTCCAAAAATTTTAAATTTGTCAAATTTCAAAAATTCATTTTTTAGGAGCCAACTATTCCATGTACTCGTGTACTACATTGCACCGTAGCTTTCGCTAGCGCATGGGTGGACTTCTAAACCATGTTTTAAAAGGCTCTAAAGATTGTGTGTTTATACAAATAAATATTCACAATAAATTATTGAGACCTGAGAAACCCACTTAAAAGCGTATAATGACTTTCGTGTTTTTTTTTTAATATTTATTAAAATTATTCGGCGTATTCTTCCATATAATTTATAAAAAAAATGTTATTGGCTGTGTGCTTAGCTGTCCATATGCCTGCATCCATTTGCTTTAACTAAATCATCAGTAGACGATAGCCATCATTGGCGTAGATGTATCCTCCTGTTTCGAAAATTTGGAGAAATAGTTGAGTGGTAATAGATTTGGGGTGGACATCGATGGAATATAAATGCAACATCAAAACAATACAGAAAGTTCAGAGAACCTGCTGTCTTGGTATAAGTGGGGCCTTCCGAACGACATCAACAGGTGCGATGGAAACAATATTATCTATCCAGCCAATCGATATTCGTATAAAATACGAAGCGGCTCTAGCAGCAAAACGACTAAAGGTGATGGGTGAGTGGATCGATCAGGAACACGAAGCGTATCATCAACGAATCTTTACGGCCATAGGAGAGTCCATACCGGAAAGTGTCGCAAATGACCGCATACCGGAGACTAGACTAGAGGCCAACTGCGGAACATTGATTCCCGACATCCATTCCTGGTTGACCGACCCTTGGAACCAGATCCCCATGGGGCTTCATTGCTACACGGATGGATCAAGGTCGAGAGGGAAAACGAGACTTGGCGTTTATATAGAAAACACCACGGAACTGTTTTTCCGCCTGCCGGACTATTGCACAGTTTTGCAGGCGGAAGTTCGGGCGATAACGGAGTGTATCAGGGAACTCAATGTAATGAGGAGGTCAGGACTTGTGAATATATTCACAGATAGTCAGATGGCCATCAGAGCAATCTCAGAGGAACGCACTAAATCACGTACAGTTTGGGATTGCAAAAACGCCATTAACAGTTACTCGACACATGGTGAACTGCGCATCATATGGGTGCCGGGGCACGCGTGGATAACTGGAAATGAGAGGGCAAACTCACTTGCTTCTAGGGCAATAGAGTTAGGTAATATAGGCTTGGAATGCGCGAAACCTTTCGATGCAGTTAAATCAGAGCTAAAGACTTGGGCACAAAGGGCCCATTCAACTCTCTGGAATAACGGAACCATGGGAATCAATACAAAAATTCTATGGGGAGATCCAGACGAGAGAAGAACGAGGGAGCTGCTAAGACTCAGCAAGCTCGAACTAAGTAGAATAATGGGAGTGGTCACAGGGCACTCTCAACTACTGGCACATCTTAAACGCTTGGGAATAGCGGGAGGAGATGAATGTAGAGCATGTGGGGAGGAGAGCGAAACATTGGAACACTATTTGTGCCAATGCCCCGCCTTCTCACAAATAAGGTCCCGATATCTTGGGAGTGACATCTTACCGGACATAAGCCGATTACGGGGAATATGCTGGAGGAAATTAAGGAACTTTGTGAGTGACACGGAGTTTCTCTAGACCTTTGGTTCAATATCTTATGGTTAACTCAAGGTTAACTCAAGGGAGCGCACAACAAGCCTTCACTGGCTTAGGTGTATGTCGTAATGACATGGGCTGTCATACCCCTCCAATCAACCTAACCTAACCTAACCTAATAGATTTGGGTCAAACACAGAGGTCATCATTTAAATAAACGCCTATTGCTCTCACAATTGCATTAACTTCGAAAAATAAGTCAATATTAAAAAACAACTGCGGTGCTATTTTATTAAAGTTTCAAATATTTTTTTTAAATGAAAATTCTCATTTTGAGCATTTTCGAAGGAGCACTCAAAGTTTATTTAGCGAGAAATGGAATTAGAATGATAGATTATTAAATTAAAATCATCTAACACCCTTAGTAAGGCAACATTAATCTAGAACATGCAAGATAATCTTCCCAGCAAACGGTGGAAATATTTGTATATGGCGCAATATATTTAGTAGAAGGAGAGTAAAATATCAGGTTTCATATTTCTTTACTAAAGGTGAATTGACAAAAGCTGTCACAAATATAAATCGTCATTACCCAGATGAAGAATTAGAAAATATTGTCATCATCAACACTGAATGAAATAATTTAAATTGTCATTGGAATCATATTATGTTCTCATAAAGTTCTCGAAAACATATAATAATTAAAAAAAATTACATTATATCATGAAAGGAGTTCCTGGTTTTATAATATTCGGCACTGTATCCAATGCGAATGATTGGAGTGCTCAAATTAATTGCTGACGATGATCACTCCAGATGGACACACCAAAACTTTCACTCCATAGGGCTTGTTTAGGTGACATACATTTACCAATAATATTATCCATGTAACAGGAAAATGGTTGGCACTCAAGCCACCGTCTCGCTAGTATTATTCCAAATTTATACGACTCCCACATACTGCATAAGGGCATAAGGAGGTTGTAAAAGTTTAACATTTATGACATTGTTTAGATGACAAAAAAAAATATTATCTATTATTGTTATTTACTATTGCACTGTACTCATATGGTTTATTAACTTTTATTATTATATAAAATGAATAGCAACGTTGTGTGTGTGTGTGTTAGTTAGTGTTACCTGCAACACTATCAGTTGCATGTTCTAGCAATAATACGAATACAAATTACTCCCTATTAAAAATATTAAGTAAAAAATGAGTGAATAATAAAGAAGAAAATAAAACAACTGAAAAATAAGGTGGAAAATATACTAAAGATAGAAAAAAAAACTTTTAAATTTAACTTTTGCCCTATTGAGAACAAGGAAAATTTTCATTTTTTAAACTCAATAAAGGAGTTCGCAGTTTAAAAGTGAAGCGAGCCTTAGATGTTGCATGTAAAATGAATTTCAAAATAAAATTAAACGAAATTTGCTTGTTTAAATCCTAATGCCATAATAAAAAATTCTGCAACCTTTTTTTGCTAATCCACTCAACTCGGCCCGCAGACCGTTTATGCATATAATTCTAAATTTAAGCATTGAATACTTTTTTTTGTTAACTTGTCTGTTAATATTTCTTTAAAAAAAAAGAAGATATTAATGTACTGACATAACAAAAATCTTAATAATAGTAATGATAACCTTTTGTCAAAAAGAAAAAAAAAATTGTATAAATGCAAGAAAACAGGTGAGACGTCCTTGTATAATAATAATGCTAAAATCATATACAATCAGTGGCAAAAATTATACTGCAATAGACGACTAAATGAAATAATGTCCAATGAAATAATTACCATTGAAGAACCTCTGAACCCAAAGGCACCTACAAAAGCAAATTAAATCCCAACAATAATTTGATGAAATAAATGCCAATTAAAATAAAATTATTACCAAAACTGAACATGAAATAAAATTAAATTTTTGAGAATTTTTATTAATGAAATAACTTTTATAAAAAAATTAAATAAGTCGCAAATAAATAGAACCCAAAAAGTATGAAATGAGTCCGAAATTTTGAAACGTTTTAACAAACTAAGCCGGATTTGTATATGCCTCAGAGGAGAAAATCCTTGAGCTCTGCCAAAGTCCCGAAATGCAGAAAGCTTTTAGCAGGCGAAATCGGTTTTTTCACACAGGAGGAGAAATACAGACATACTTTAGAAACCGAAGCCGGTCTTGGATATACAAGGATGGGTCAATAATTCCCTGATCTTTTGAATTTTCCGCCTCTGAAATAAAAAGACTATACCACTCCTGACAACAAGCATTTGGCAGCTGACTTCTGCCAAAATTTTAAGAAGCTGTGCCATTTAGTTTAGTATTTGACAGCCATTGATAGCAGACTAAAGAGTGATTTGAAAGAATGGAAAAATATTGTTTTGCGAAAAAAAAACATCACTAAACCCAACGCTAAGCTTGATAAATACCATAGAAATTCTGCACCATCAATGTCAATAGTAAAAAAGTGGTCTACTAAGGTTCGTTGTGGTCGTACAAGCACGGAAGATGCCGAACGTCCAGGATGTCCAGTTGAGTTCTCTATATCCGAAACAATGGAAAAAATTGACGATATATTGTTGTTCGGGAGATTAGTGAAGCCATAGGCGTATCATATGGCTCAGTGGGTTCAATTTTAAATGATCAATTGGGTATGAGAAAGCTTTCCGCAATATGGGTGTCGCGTTTGCTCACAATCGACTCCAAATGTAATCGTCTGAGAACTTCGCAGGAAGGTTTGGCATTGTTGAATCGCAAATAGGGACGAGTTTTTTCGTTACAAAACACTAAAGACCAAACATTAGTCAAAACAATGGGTTTCTCGGGGGTGAATCGAAGCCAAAGAAAGCGAGGGTGGGTTAAGCAGCTAATAAAGCCATGGCGATCGTTTTTTGGGGATGCATGCGGTATAATCCACATTGAGTACCTTTTAAAAGGTAAAGCCGTCAAAGTCGAATATTATGCCAACTTATTGGGTCGATTTAATGAGGATTTGAAAAAAAAACTGACCGCATTTGGCCAAGAAAAGTTATTTTCCACTAGGACAATACAGATGTGCACACATGTGCAGTTTCCATGGCGATATTCCATAAATTAGCCTACGAATTGCTTCCGCATCCGCCCTATTCTCCAGACTTAGTCCCTAGTGGCTATTTATTGTTTCCAAATCTGAAGAAACGGATCGGTGGAAAGAGTGACTTCAACGATAAAATCATCTTACAAAGAAATGCCGTCGGCAAGTCTTATTTTTTGGAAGGAATAAAAAAAGAATTGGAGAGATAAAAAATTAAACTGTGCTAATGTTCGTAACGTTTTTCAGTTGAGAAAGGATGGATCATGAGGAGGTGAGAGGGGCCTCTGAAAACAGGGGGGCCAATTACGGCATTCGATATCGATCGAAATATCAAACAAAATTTTCTTGAATTGTATTGAAATTTCAATCGATATCGAATGCCGCAATTTGCCCCAGCGTTTGTTATATTCCGTTAAGTAGGTTGAAGTTAAACTTGAATCTTTCCGTGAATATTGGAATAATGCCTTATGATAAATTATTTCTTAACTAGAAAACATTACTAACATTTGCTTACTACTCGATACCAAACGAAAATGAAACTATTCCCAAAAAATGTTAAGTAATTCGAAGCATTTGAATTATTTCATATTCTTTTTTGATGCAACTAGAAGAGAGAAAAGGGGCACATATGTGATACTTGTTATACATTAAAAATATTTTTGATTTATAAAAAGGTTTAATAAACAAATTCCCATTAAAAAAAAACTGGTAAATAAACCTTTTATAAATCAAAAATCATTTTTTGTGCCTTCTTTCTTACCCCCAAGGCTGTTCTAACCCCGATCAGCGGATTTTTCGCTGAATTCATTTAGATTTCTTTCCAAACAAAAAATCATTTCAATAATTTTTCCCCAGAACCGGGTGTATGTTTAAAGTTTAAACGCACATGTGCACAATTCATGTATCATTCGCTTTTTTTAAAAAGAAAATAAGCTTTTGTCTACGCACACCTACACACACACTCTCGTAATTATGAATGTGTGTACGAGTAAATAGTTTATAAAAAAGCAAGTCACAGGTGTTTCTTTTTTCATTTGCGTTAAACACAATTTGAGGATCACAGTTTCGAGATTTTCTAAAAGAAATTGAAAAAAAAAACGAAACAGTATAGATTTTCCAATTATTCAATTGTTTAAATTTCTTAAAAAATTTCCTCCAAAAAAATATAATTAAGGCCAAAGGTCACACAATAATATCCTTTCGCTTTCTTGGCTTTAGAATTTTATTTTTAGAAACATGAATCTTTTGTTTAACAGTCACATAAGGTGAAATAATTAGTTGATATGCCTCTAGTCTTTAAATACATGTGACCAAATTTAGCATTTTCATCACACACCCACCACTCACTATATTCGTCAGTTATTTGATAAATGTTCTGTTTATAAATTTGTCCTGGTCTTAAAACATGACAATAACATTTAATGGATTAACTTGTTGAATTGTCGGTGATAAAACTGCGTATCCTGCGTAAGTGTTGGTAATTATTGACTTGAGGTTAACGAAATCATTTAGTGCTATTAAAAAGAAAATAGATGCTTGATATAATTATTACAACTTTATCGGAGATTAATGTGGTGATATGAGCTTATTTAATGACTGTGTTTTGGAATTCCTTTTAATTTTATTGCACAACAACACTCTTTTGTACAGTGTCCATAAAAATTACACTTTGGCATTGGTCAACAATATTTTTATGGCTCTTGACACCAGCAAAATCTGTGGAAGGCTTTCCATTTTTTAATGGCAGCTGTAACTGAAGTTAATTGAACTTTTACCAAGAGAAAATTATTCTATATTGCTTTTTCATCCTCAATTTATCCTTTGATATCACTTAATTAAGCTAATTTATTGAATGGGGTAATATACTTATATGTGGCAATAAGGTAAAAGTGCTTAACTCGGTTTTGGTAGATTTACAGAACAACATTTTTAATTAAATTTTGAAAAGGTTGATTTTTTTAAAGCAATTTTCATTTTGATAACGTTGATTTTGACTGCTCAGCTGTTTTTCTGTAACATGTTACTGTTAAACATGATCAGTTTGGTCTATAATTCAACCATGAAACGACTTACAAACGAAAAACTCTTGCAGACTATTGACTTTTATTATCAAAATCCATGGTCGGTTAAGAAAGTGCATCGTCCACTTTTTTTTATCGGAAAATTGTTGAATGAATACGTGAACAAGCAAAATTGCCGTATTTGGTGTGAAGAGCAGCCAGAAGCATTGCATCCCGAAAAATGCACCGTTTGGTGTGGATTATAGGCCAGTGGCATCATTAGTCCTTACTTTTTTAAGGTCTACGAAGGCAGGAACGTTACTGTAAACGGCGAGCGCTACCATGCGATGATTACAATTTTTTTTGCCCAAAATAGAAGAGCGAGCTAAACTTGGCTGACATGTAGTGTCAATAAGACGGTGCCACATGCCACACAACACACGAAAAAATTGACCAATTGAGAGGAGAGTTCGGTGAACTCGCGTTTGGGCCCGGTCAATTACACTATTTTTTGTTGCGCTGTATTAAGCCTCTTGTCTGTAGGGACAAGCACGCAACGATTGAAGCACTAGAAGCCAATATTGAGAAATTTCTTCGTGAGATACCAGCAGGGCTGTTAGATGTGACGATTTTACGTCATTTTGACGTTTTTTTAGAGAAAAATCAGTAAAATGACGATTGACGGTTTTTTAAATAGAAGTCACTGCATTTTGACGATTTTCTGGCATCACCCTCACAAGTATTGTTATATGGCAATGACTAAAAAATAGTTTAAAGCAAACGTCAAAAATACTTAACATTCGCACATGCTAAACAAATTTGTTGACAATTTTGTTGACACCCAAATATTTTGACTAGGGAAGAAGTCTATTTTGGAGTTTATGTTACAGAAAAAACTTCCCAACTTGCCATTAATGTTAAAACTCACAATCAATTTGTTGATAATTGTGTATCATTCTATGTTGAATTATGCATCCAAATAAAAAAAAGATTCGACTTTGGAAATTCTTTTACAAATAATTTACAATTAATAACTCCATATATTATTCTAAACAAAAATACTTCTTTGCTTCCATTACTACAAAATTTTACTAATTTGGTACCTAAAGAGAGATATCAGTCAATACAAAAGGAAATACGAGAATTAAGATATAAATTTTGATGAAAAAGTTGCTGATATATGTAAATATCTTTTGGAAAAGAATGCAAGTAATGAAGTTGTCAAATAATAAACCTGTATTCCCTAACTTATGTAGTTTTATTAATGATTTAATGGTTTTACCAAATTCGTCAGCTAACATTGAACGAATTTTTAGTCAAATTAATTTAAATAAAACAAAAATCAGAAATGCTCTAAAAAAAACAATTGAAGGAATTTTGTTTGCAAAAGATTATTTAAAAATGAGTTCTTCAGATTGTTTCACTGCAAATATTACAAAAAGTTTGCTAAAAAAAAAACACCGAACAGATAATTTGTACGATTAGTATTAAAATAAAAAATATATGTATGTTGATAAAACAACGTTGTTAATGTTATCTCTGTATATGCATGGGTATATACATATACATATGTATGTACATTATGTATATATATTACTTTTAATTTCAAAATAATTTTAATTTTTTTCAATAGAAACTGTTGAACTTCTTGTTTTGTACAAAAAAACAGTTTTCCAAATAAAAAATTACATTTGTTTTTTATTTCTAACGTTTAAATTACTTGACGATTTTATGACGATTTTGTTGAATGTTCGTGACGATTTTGACGAATTTTGTTAAAAATTTTGACGTTTTTCATAGAAAAATACCTAACAGCCCTGGATACCAGCCGATATGTTGGAGAGAGTATGCCAAACCAAAAATTGAACCCAGCGTATGAACCATTTGAGGCGTAGCTGCTGTCAATATTTACATGAAATCATCTTTAAACATCGAGTTATAGATCATATAGATCGTTCTATTGACTCAAATAAAGATTTCATAAATTTCTCTAAATTTTATGTGTTTTTTCTTAAATCAAATCTGAAAGTTCTTAAAAAAAACACCCTTTATAAACGAATTCGCTTTTTAACGCAATGTACTATATGCATTTTGTAGCCTCCTATATTAGAATGAAATTATTCTGCATTTCACGCAATTTTATGAGTTCTTGTTCCATAAAAAATTGTACGTAAGGAATTCGTTACACTGTAACTTCTTGAAAAATTTGATCAATTGAGTGAAATATTACTGAGGGGTACTTTTGATGTGGCAAATCACAATGGTGCTGTTAACTGGTTTGGAGTTTAAGTCGACTTAAGTATTTATTTCTTATTGCTACAGACATATTGACTATAAGGGACAACTAAAGTTAGCCAGAGGTGGCAGCAGTGGAGTTTTGTGAACAAATAAGAAAATTTTCTCAATTTCTTAGAAATGAACATTTTTGGTTTAACATTTTTACAACTTTTCTAAATATAAAGAGTAGTGAAAATAATAGATTTAAAAAGGAGCTTTACCATGACGTTTGTAACATCTATTCTTTCTTATACAGTTCTCATTCGGAGCCTTTCATACACGAATATCATGACCAAAAAAGTTAAGCAAATGCTGAGACTTGGGTCCGGAAGTAGTGCAAGTTCGGATCATTTCCAATACTTTTAACATACGCTTGGCATTGCAGGATGTTCTCTTTTTTGATTCCTATACAGCGATTTGGCATCTATATTCATTATTTTAGGAAAAGTAAACAATTTTTGTTTTTGCAAAAAAAAAACTTTATGGTAAATTATTCTAGGATTAGTTATGAGAATCAACTGCACATCAGGAAGACATTTTTATGCCTTCTTGCCGGTAGTCGCAATACGTTTTTTCTTATGTGAAAGTAATTTTATCACTTATTGCTTGAAGAAAAATTATCCCCCTTATTGTGATTGTCGACGTCGACGTCACACCAAGTCGATATCAATATATTGGCAATTGTGGGATCGTTATCGAGAACTATTAAATATTATTGATAGGATATTACTACTACTATGGTTTATAAAATTACAATTGGGCATCAATATTAGTTAATTATTGCCTACAACGAGTTCAGGACTGCTGTCTTTTTTTACTGTCCACTTGATGTGACGTCGACGTTGACAATCATAATAAGGCGGAAAATTTTTTTCAGGATTTTTCAAACCGAATTTCACAGATTTATAAATTTAATTCCAATTTTTAATTAAAATTTTATTAACTCGACCTTCTAGGAATTTTAAAGAATGCACTATTTAATTCTGGGAAGTAATGAGAATTTTGTTTTCTTAACCTTCATACATTTGAATTAGCAGCACTATTTTATTTGACAACCTTTTTGACTGCTTTATGATTAGTTTGATTTGAAATCTTATAGAGAATAGGTCAGGGTAGCAAATGTAAATTGTTAAAATTTATTAATTTCTGAATTAATTTAAGCAATGGTCCCGTTAATTGACCACCAGGATCAAACGATCGAAGCCCATTAAATTATTTTCTTTAGGAATGTGTCAAGTCACTTCTATGCCCGATAAAAAACAGAGACGATTAATCATTTGGTATACAGTATTCGGCTGGTTATTGGAAAAATATTTTCGCAATTGCTGCGAAAAGCGTGTACAAATTGTAGATCCGAATTACACCCCCTACGGGGTAACAGCAGAGGTCACATGGACAAACTCATATTCATTAATGGCTTATCTTTGATGATAAACAATTATTGAATGCTTTTCAAACACGATTTGGCTAAAGTGTACTGATAATTTGGTTAGAGACAATGAAATGCAGGCATACACACAGCTAAGCCAACAACAAATAACAAAATTTTTATTCTAATTTTTTTAAAGTATATTTCAATTTAATTTGAAGTTGTGAACCATTAGAAAACACCTTTTATGAATATTTGTATATACGCGCATATTTCATTCGCAAAAAAACCAAATTTTATGCATAATTTTTCATTTGCTTTGAGGTTTCGTACCCCGACTTTTATCTAATCATTGGATTGTTAGAATTTCCCCATGAAATATTTATTTTCTGTATCATTCATTTTATTTAACAATATATTAACAATTATATAAACAAGTAATAAATTAAAGGAGATCACAAAAAACATTGACAAACTAATACAAATTATTTAAACATTAGGGAAATAATACTTTTTGAACAATCCACTTTAATCTATGGGAATATAAAGGAATATATTTATTGAGTGCTGATCCTTATAGAATTATTGATTACAGAAATCAAAAAAAATTAAATAATGGAATATAAAAAATTAAAAAAAAAATATATTGGATTGATATCTTTTTGTATTTTTAAAAACTATCATAAATAAAAGAAAAAAGCATTTCCGAAAGAAAAGTAGAGCAGTAATTTTCAAAAAAAAAACTTGAGTTTTGTAAAAGATGTTAATTGAACATCGAATTTTTCATAAAACAAATTTTTTCTAAATATTTTACTTGAAAGAGGGCTTTCCACAACAATTTGAAAAAAAAAATCTAAAATCTTCGAAAAACAGTCAAATTTTTTTTCACAATTTAAAATTTTTCAATACAAAATTTTCTAATGTTGGTGGGCATTTGTTTTTCAAGTTTAAGTGCTTGATGAAATTTATTTCCAACATGGAAATATTTTATGCAATTTGGGAGCTTTTTTTAATAAAGTTTTGATCAAATTGCTTCTTCCTTCGTGTGTCTTATATATAGTCCTGTTCTGTAAATAGTGTTCGAGGAAATCTCGCTTTTAAAACGAATTTATATACCTGCTGCTTCAAGTGCATGATGTATGTTGTATGACATGGTGCACTATCCCGCTGAAACCAGAAGGATATCCAAGATCATATATTCCAATTTGGACCATAAAAATTCTGTAATAATGGCTGTGTGGCACCCACCGTTGACTGAACTGGTGTGTTCAGCATTTAAAAAAAACGCCACTTTAAAATCCATATCAAAATGTCACTCTTTGTGGATGCCTTAGATTCTCGTGCGGATTTATTGAACCCCAGTTGCGAAAATTTTGTTTATTACCGTATTCGCCGAGATGAAAATGCGCCTCGCCATAAGAGATGTCCGAATTCCATGTTTAAGCTTGAAGCGACTGATTTTGGTCTGCGGAGCCAAGATACTGACCGATAGCCCGATAGTTTCGTGGAGAAAATCTATCAGTGTCAAAATAACACATTATTTAAAAATATACTTGTATTTGGACCGCTTTTCTTTAAGCCAAATTTGCATCATTTTATTACTTTTAATATCAAAAAACCAAACCTAGTCGAAAATAAATCAAACTACTTATTATTCCAATAAAAAGTTTAAAAACACAAAAACTATTTAGGGTTGGAAATTCGAAGTCTTTCAAACCACATGAATTTTAATACATTTAAGTCACAAAAATATGAGTTTTAGAAAAACCATATTTTGTTAAAAAAAGGTTTTTCAAAAAAAGAAAAATTACTTGTCTGCAGGGTCTTGGAGATCAACCAGAAACCCCAAATACCCCGATTTATCTAGTATTCTTTTGCGGTTTCCCGCAAATTTTGTTACAATATTAAAATTTTTGGAAAAATGTATTTTTTTGTTTGGGAATTTTGCTCATAATGCTTGTCAAAGGTTAGTGAAAAAGAAGTTAAATGGATTTTTTGTTTTTTTTTTAATTGTTGGTTAATTTTTTACTTCTATTTTTCGTGAATAAAAATCGTAACTTAAAATTTTTTTTTGGAAATTAAAATCGAATTAAAATTATCCTCGACACTTCGAATTTTAGCGAATTTTCTGTTGTTTTTTTTTTACAAAATACTTTTTGGGAGTTCCCGAATTTTAACGTGATTCAAAATTTGAATTTTTTTTTAAATCTTGCGTATTAATAAATTTTCAGATTTTTTTTTTGCCAAATTTTAATTAAAAATTTTGAAGTTTTTCCAAATTTTTGTAATTTGTAAACTTTATATTTTTCTTGAAATTTTAATTGAAGATTTGATTTTGTGTGAATTTCCTATTTTTCATAAAAGAACCAGAGACCGAAAATCACTGCCACCTGTCTGACCATATAACGGTCTTCCTGGCGGAAGTATGTGGATTACGGAGTGCGTGGGATGGCTCATTAGTCCAACGGTGGTTAACATTTTCTCGGACTGCCAATCGGCTTTTAAGACAATTGTGTCTGAGACGATAAAATCTAGAATCATCGTGGATTGCAAGAATATAATTAACGATTACACGATACACAGCAGGATCCATCCGTTTGGATGCCTACCCACAATAAGGTAATTGGAAATGGGCATATGAACAGTCTGGCCATTAAGGTCAGAGCATTGCGGACACTGAACCTTGTCAATGCAAGGCCCCTTGAGGCAGCGAAGGCCGAGTTACAAAGTTGAGTAAATCTTGTTCGAGTCCGAGTTAAATAATTTTATTGGCGTTCTGTTGGTAAATTCCAACTTACGAGCACATCTGCACCGAATCGGTGGCACTAAAGAGGTTGACGAATACAAGACATGTAGGGAGGATACGCACACATTGGAACTGTTCCTCAGTCATTGCTTAGCTTTTGCGTAGGCGAGATTCCGGTTTTTTTTCAGATGACACTTTGTCAAACATTACACACTTCAGTGGTATTGAGAGGAGAGATTAGCCCGGAGTCGTCATCTCCTCCTCTCAACATAACCTAATCCATTAATTTCCCAGTTTTTACTATTCGTTTTTGAACAAATATCTATTTCCTATATATTTAAAGTAAATGTCAATATTCTATAGAATTATTGAAGAAATCCAACAATTCTGGCCTCATCTCAGCCAATTAAGCTGATCTCAAGAAGGAAATATAAAATTTGAGACACAAAGCGCCTTAAAATAAAATTACTCACAGAAAGATTTGTTGGACGATTAAACAGATCTGTTCAATAGCCACTATGTATGTTAGTCCCTCTGGATTTTGTGCAGTTCGATGACTATTACGATTAACCAAAAACAATTGAAATCGATGTCTTGTTGTCTAAATATAATCTGATATACTGAGAAAAATTTATAATAAAATTAACTTAATGATTGCTGTAAGCACGCGTTGACTGCATCAGTTGCCACATGTCCTGAAAGAAAGGAACTAATTTTTTTAATGTAATCTGAGTGTGTTTTCTAAAATATCAAATTTTTTGTCACCCCTAATTTATCGAATTCGGTGTCGTAACACAATTGCTGTCGTAAATTAATCCGCAAACTTAAAATCAACAACTCGTGCAACAATAGAGAGTTAAAACCAAAGCGAAAGAGATACCGACAAAAAGAAAATTGAAATGGTTAAGCTTTTCCAAATGATACTTTTATTGCAGCAATGGATGGGAACAAGACCGCATGGCGTTTGCAACAACAAGAATATAAAAGAAAAGTTTTGTTGAGGAGGAGAGGAGGTTATTTGTTTTTGGCAACCATAAAACAATTTTATTTGCTTGTCATTTCTAAATGTACGATTGTTACTAGAGTTGTGATGATTTCCTAATAGAAATTCATCAAGTGGTTACTGCACCTGCCACACTTTTTCCAACGATTTTAGTAGAGTAAACAACTACCTTTACAGGTGTATTATTATGGCTTTTATGTTTTAACTTCTATCATTGGTCTATGATGTTTTCAAATGATGACTACTTTTGTGTTGAGTTCAAAGCGGTCCGCTTCAGTTGAATTAAGCTCAACTGTAATTGGCCATTGATTATGTTTTTTTTTATCTATTAAAGTAGCAAGTAAATTATTTGCATTTAAAAACTCTATTTATATTAGAAATTCTTATGGGGGAACTCTTTGATTTTTTATTGTTTTAGGAGCTAAAAATTGATGTATTTCTAAAAAAATGGCTCAGACTGTTTAATCGCTTCAACTATTATTATTGGAGGATTTTGTGTATGAAAAGCCTTTTCATTTACTTTAACAGGTCAAGGCAGCAAATGCAGTCAACTATCTTGCCTTATTTTTTCTAAGACCCTAAAACTGTACCTTCATAGAGGGTATGCCCTTAATTATCTTATCGCCAAAATCACATATAGTAAACTGATGGTATCTGACACCACTCCATGATTATTTTAAGCTCTTTTCTTTGGAGCGTTCCAAACATTAAATATTTTTCTCCATTCAAAGTAAGTGAAGTGAAACCCGATATGGGTCTCTAGTTACAGGTGAATTTTGACTCAAAAATAAATGAGTCATTAGAACTTTATGTATGTCTGCGAGTGTATGGCACCTAGCGTTAGAAAGTAATCAATCACGTGTTTGTATTGGGCAATCAAGTACCGAAAATAATAAATATTTTTGAATTTTCAAAAAAAAAAAAAAAACAAATACGTAAAAATATCGGGGCAACTAGATTTTTTTAAATAAGATTTTTATTAAATATCAAACCGCAAGTGCTTCTTGAAGAACGACATTTTCATTGCTTCCAAAGTACCAGCAGCAGTAGTAGGAGGTTAATTTGACAAAATCTTTAATAGAAGTTTAAATTAATTCCGTAAGTCAGTTGTAGTTTTAAGAAATATATATTTTCATAAATTTTTAATTAAAACTTATACATTCAACAAAAAAAAAAAATCGAACTGAAACTAAAGGCAAGTTTTTACTCTTACCAGGCTTCGATATTGAATACCAAGTGACTTATTGTAGTTTTAAAAGAAATTATTTCAATCATGATTTGGCTAAAAGTGTACTGATGATTTGGTTAGCGCCAATGACATGCAGGCATATACTCAGCTAAGCCAACAACAAACAATATAATATTAAATAGTTATTTTGGAGAATATCTTGAATAACAAATTTGATAAATATTAGAAATTATTTCCCATGCAAAAAAAATGTTGTGTTGAAGACAGCTCCTTATTCAGTGAATAGGCACTACAAAGGCGATTTTTTTTATCATTAAAAGAAATCTTGATTTACAATTATTACGCAGCAAAACTCTGTGAAATTCTCATGACTACCTTGGAAGTTCTTTTCTTCTGAGTCTTTCTGAAAATCGTTTGCTGTCACAGATATTCTCAAGACTAATATAATACAGTAGAATCTTAAAAAAGTTAACCAAAATGTCCCAAGGGGTATTAACTCTTTCGAACTTTTAACTTTTCTAAGCGGTTTTTTTAGTCGAAAAAGGGAATAAATAAAGTATATATGTAATATGTAAAAAATTTTTTTAGATACCAAATGTTACATTTTTATTAAAAGACTTATATAATAGTTTTCATTATTACAAAAAAAGAAACTTAGATTTAGTTTGTACTGGGTGTTCAATTTCACAGTCCCGCTCAGTTTTTTTTTTTTTTTTTTTTTTTGTTCGCATAAAAATAGTTTATAGAGGTTTAAAGAAGCAGTCAATGCTTGTTTGTTTCTTTTCTTTCAACTGCTTTCGAGAAACTTACTTTAGATGTATGTATGTATATATGTATGTACGTACACGCTCTAAAAAGTTAACCGAAAAGTTAACTTTTTAGAGCTGCACGTGGATTATGAAAAATCCGCGTGTTTAACTTTTACGAGAGTTAACTTTTCTAAGATTCTACTGTATATATGAAATCAAAGTGATCAAAATTTGCACTACTTCCAGATTGTCATCTTAGCATTATCATGACTTTATTGGAAATGTATAAAATTTTAGTACTTTAAGATCAAGTCAAATAATCTATTTGCCTTCTTTTATTTGTAATAAATATTAGCACAAAAAGTCAAATATCGAAATATCGAATATAAATATAAAAAACAGACACCATTAAATTAAATATTTTAAGAGCCATTTCATTAAACAATATTTTACTCTTTTAAGATTCTTTTAATTGTCAAAATTAAATTAATAAAAGCCAGACAATTACAAAAAATTGCAATGCGAATTTGTGAATTAAAGTGTTAAACTCATTTTTTTAAAGAAATATACAGAAGCGGAATGAATATGAATCATGAAATCTTCTAGAATTTTTTGCGCTTTCAAAAAGAAAAAAGGGAAAGGGAAAACCCAAATTTATAAGAAATTAGCGTAATATCCCGTTAGGGCGTTAAGATAAAACAAAAAATAGTTTTTTTTTTTTGTAAAATAAAATGTTACACTTTTTCCTAAAATAACCACAATATATTGGAGTAAGTTGTTTAGGTCTATTATTTTAAGTCTATTAAATATATTTTTGTAATTTTTAAATATCACTGAAATTCTACAAATTCTCATATTGTATTTGGACATACTTATTTATTTAAGCATACAAGGTTGAATGCTTTGCAAACAGGTTGAAGTCTACTTATGAGCTGGTTAGCACAAATTAAATGTCGTACATATAGACAACTAAGACCACAACAATTAACATAATTTTTAAAATAGTTATTTTGATTTAATATTCGTAATACGATAAATTTCAATAAAAATTTCTTTTATTTGTAACAAAAAAATTTTTGGTGCAACAATTTCAAAATAGAACTCAATCATAATTTACCTTTGACCACAGCAAATAAAATAAAGAGCATCCATAAGGAAAAGTAAATTGTTTTAAAAGCCATTTTTTGTCTTCTCCTGATTTATACACACTAGTTTGTTAATTTTTGAGGTTTAAAACTTTAGTTTTTTTTATAATTAAAATTACTATAAGAATTAAACAAACAGATGATCAACAAGTAGGAGGATATTAAAATGATATAAAACGCGTTTCTAATATTTATTTAACTTTTATTTCCTTCCGATTTCCGTTAGAGTTTGAAGCAGAAATTTAACTGTCCAGCAAAACATGGTTTACATGGCGTTTTTATACAACTAGAGAAAAATTATTTTTTTGAAAAGATTATAAACCAACAAGACAAAAGCCACCATGTTAAAAGACTAAAAATCACATACATCAACAACATTTACACATACTATGGTATAAACACATGTAGAGTTACACAGACACACTGTTACAACTTTTATTGGTACGAATAAGTGCGTATGCGTATGTGTGAAGACCACACATTATAAAATAAAATATACGAATACGACTGAATGCGAAAAAAAATATATAAATGTATGTATTTTTAAAAAAGTTCCATCATGGTAGTATTTTTACAAGACAAGATAACATCCGAGATACGGGAAATGATAAGAACGAAAACGGAGGCGTTGAAATACAACGACGCAAAATCAACCAAATTGTTTGAGGTTGATTTTTTTATTTTTTCTTTTTCAACAAAAGGATTTTGCTTTTGAATTTGCTTTGCAGGATGCATTCGCGGCATCTTATTCCAAATGGAAACACGTGCATACGTCATGAAGGAGTAACAGGTTATTTTAATAAAACACACATCCTTAAGCAATATCATATACGAGTAAACACACGCACTCACACACCTAAACACACTCACTCAGTTATAAAAACATTTAACGGACAAAGAAATTCAAATGTGCGCATGGTGTAGTTTGTGTGAGCTTTTCCTTCAACTTAAAGCTTTATGTAACGTGGTCACACACATGCAACCAGTGTTCCCGTGTAATTTAAAAACGGTCACCTTAACATAGGCTTGCCAGATGGCCGGGAATGAGCTTGATTGTCAAGATATTTTAGTGAATGTCAAGTTTCAAGCTCAAGCAATATTTGTCAAGCTGAAATTGAACATTTTCAAAATTAAAATTTGCAGTTGGTTACATCTAAAAAATTTCGTTTTTTGGCAGTAAAGTTTAATTGTTGGCAACATATAATTTTATCCCTGTATCAACACACATAATTTGACTCATCACTGTATTTAGTACGAACTAAGTCCATTTTTTTCCAAATTTAGTTTTCATTGAATTGAACTCGAACGGAAAGAATATAAAAGGTTTTTTAGTTTTATTTTTTCTAAATAAATTTTGTTATCGCTTTTAAACAATATTAAGAAATAACTTTCTATTTTTGTTGCTTTTTTATTGTTTAAAACATAAAAGACATTTCTTTTGGCGCTTACTGTGCATACACCTATGTATGTTAAAAATATGCAAACGTACATTTATAAGTAACGAACTGAATGAATTTTATGTAATTTTCCTATAAAGAAATGACTGAATTGTTGAACTTTTTATGTTATTCTTGTTTTTTTTTGTAAGTAAACATCCTTTATTTCCGTTTTTAATAAATAAAGAATTTTTAATAAATTAAAAAAAATTGATATTATCCCGTATTTTTAGTTTTTAAGCAAATATTTCAATTTGTCCAGTTCTCTTCTTAAAATCAAGCTCATTTGCACTAAATGTCAAGTTAATGCTCATATTGAATCTGGCAACCCTGCCTTAACATCAGTGTGGGTGTTTATTATATATATATTTTTGTGTGCAGTTTTGCATGCCGTGTGCGTGTGACTTTTCGTAATGATGCATTCATTCATTCATTATTTTAAACGTTAAATCAAAAAGTATATACATTCGTTATCTTTATTACTTCCTTTACATTTTTTTTCTGCTTCCCCTTAATTTTCTGTGGAATAGTCTAGTGTTATAGCGCTCGAAAAGTATGCAGATGTTTTTTTTCACACATGAGAGACAAATTTTTATACACTAGGGCGAGACAATTAGGAAGATAGTGGTTCGAAATTCATAAAAATAAGAACTATTAGTGATAGAATTTTAATATAACATACGAGTACTATACGCGTTAACAATGAATTGTTTAATTAAATAAAAAACCATCCATAACTTTTGCCATTAATGTGACGCTTAACGCAGCTTCACAATCGGGAATATATATCGATAGAAAAAATTTTTTATATACTCGTAGAATAATAAAATTTATTGGAAAATTTTTGAATGAAAGCTATGAAAAGCAATGAAAGCTTCGGTGTTCTAGTGGGTTGTTTACTACTGATAGCAATGCGGAGGTTGTAGGTTCGATTCCCATCTAAGACTCTACTCTGCTTCATTACAAACGAATGAAGGTCCTTGTTACTAATCCCAAGTTATAATGTAATTTGCGATTGTAGTCATAATATTTAAATAAATAAATAAATAAATTTTCTTTGCTTCTCTTGGTGATAAAAAAACATCTTTTATAAAATTTACAAAACACAAGAAGTGAATATTTACTAAATACGACTTTTCTTGAGATATAAAACATTATCGATAAAAAAAATAATTTCAGAGTTTTGATTCATGTTTAAATAAATGTATCCTTTCTTTAGAGCTTAATCTTAAGTCCAAATGCGGATGGACTTAAGATTAACACTGCTAAAAACAAAACACTGCGCGCTAATGCATTGTCTCAGGAACTATTTACAATAAGAAATAATCAAATAGAAGATGTCAGCCAGTTTCGTTATCATGTCAAGTACCCTCTGCTCTACGGTTACAGGACATGGTACGCTGCCCCTCGAGATATACAGAAGATACAGATTTTTGTGAATCAATGTCTTCGCAGGATATTAATAATATTCTGGCCTAGAATGGTATTCAACAACAGGGTTTGGGAACAATCCAACCAAAAACTTATGGCCACAGAAATAAAAAGGCGTAAATAGCAATGGATTGGCCATACTTTAAGAAGATCAAAGAACGATGTCGCAGGAAATGCAATAGACTGGAACCCCCAACGAATGGGTAATACCTGAGGCGAAGTGAGAGCGTTGGCAGAAGACAGGAATATATTCAACCAATTTATTGAGGCCCTATGCTCCTTATAGGAGGGTAATAATATGAAGTTGAATAAAAATATATTCCCAAAAACTATTGAAATTCATCACTACAATTCAAAGCCATCGATATAACAACAATCGATTACATTAACAGGCTTGATATTTTAATAATTTTGACGTAATTCTTCGAATTGTAGTCCTGAATTTGACAATTTAGATCAATATTATCAGGTTATAATTTTTTTAATTATTTGTTTCCTAAGAAAGAAATAAGAAGGAGCCAATTATTACACTAGCAGAATGGAATAGTACTGTTTTCGATGGTCGCAATAGAATTCGGATATGCGAGATGCTTTTCGCTTATGCAAGATTTTTACTAAAACGGATTTCGAATAATTTAATAATGTTTCGTTAAACGATCTAAGGACCTTAGAAATTGTTCTTTGAATCGATGGAAGAAAATATGTATGATACATGCCAAGATGTGCTTCTTGAAAGCGAATTTTCTATTAAACTATTTATTGTCTTCAATTAAACGTCATAAGGAAGGAGACAAATTGTTGCAGATTTTCCAATATTACAAATTTGAAATTGTGAGAAAAAAATGTATAAAAATCTGTTAAAAACTTGATGAAGCAAAATAAAGATTACGGCATTTCGGAAATAATCTGAATAATTAAATAGAAAATTGTTTTAAGTTAAAAAAGAACTATAAATGTTAAAAACGACTAAATACGGCATTTATTAGCCAAATTTTTAACTTATTTCTTTAACATGTTTTAGCCAATTTACTTGAAGTTTTTGCGTAAATGAAAATTTTTTTTTAATTATTGTAATAAACTTTTTAATTTTGCTACACAGCATAAGAAAAATTAATAAAGATATCCTTAGCTTTTATAATATTCTACAGATTTATCAATAATTTTTCTAAGGTATATTAGAGTATACAATTGATAATTAATATTCTGTTTAAGCATCAAATGCCGCTCATTCCTACTCTTTTAATGCCACTTCGAGTGTATTTGAACTGTTTCTATTTCGAGGGAAATTTGATGACAATATTTTTTTAATTATTTTATAATTCTTCGTGGTAGCAGCTGTTCCTATTTCTATTATTTATTATTTATTTCACCTTAATTCGTCCACGAGAAACTAAAATATGAAGTTGCAAAGAGCAAACAGCTACCAATCGGCCAATATAATTTTTATCACAGATATCTGTTACTGTGTTGTACGTCATAGGAAATAATTTTCGTCACATTTTTGATATTGAAAATTTATGGCCAATAACAATCGAACGTAAATGCTTTTGAATATGTGCAGATAAAATAATTTTTCGTTACGCAAATTTTTATGGGTCGGGTTAAAAGTCGAACACAACGGATTCATAATTTTAAGTTTCATCGATTTATTTATTTATTTATTTCCTTCCAGATAAATGATATTGGAGGAAAATTATGTTGTGCGATTATGGAAATATTCCCCCTTATTCTATTTGTCGTTGTCGACGTCACAGGAAGTCAACACTAATATTTCGGCAACTGTAGGATCGATGTCGACAACAATTATATATTATTTATAAGCTGTTACTATTCCAACCGCTTAAAAAAATGGCAAGTGGTCATCATTAACACTCAATTGTTGCTCACATCGAACACAGAACTTGCATTTTTTTTAATGTCGACTTAATGTGACTACGATGACGACAATTGTAATAAGCGAGAATGTTTTCATGTAAATCCACGTAATTTTTTAAATCGCACTACCAAATTGAAAATTATACAGACAGCAAAAACAGAATTGAAAAATTTTTTAATTTGAATTTATTTTTCATATCAATTCTTTATCGAACAGGCGTACGATTATAGAAGAAATTCAGAAATTATTTTGTATATTAAAATTTTTACAATCCTATTCAAAGAAAAAATATTTTGTTAAGAAACGTTTGTTAAGAAATTGCATTCAACACGATTTTAAAATTGTATTCAAAACACTAATTTATAATTCAATGAATTTCATTGGCAATGCAATCGTGTTCAACAACCATTTGGAAACTTATGATGGAATAAAAACGACTGCAATTTCAATCGAGTATTCGTCAAATACATATTTAAAAAAATTATTTATTGTTTTCAAGTAAAATAAAATATTTTCTAAAATTATGAGTTTTATGATGAAATAAAATCAACAAAAATTTAAGGAAAAAAAATTATTTTAATTCGAAGGAAAAGAGTATTTGAACATCGAGCTTTTTTATATTTATTTTGATTGTTAGTAAATTTTTTTATATTTATTTCTTTGGTAGTTGTTTCAAATTTTATTGAGGATTTTAATTCAATTAAGTAATTTATTTAATTTTCTCATTATGTGCAAAATGTTATAAAGTTGTTTTAAAAGACATGATAAATTTTGAGTCTGTGTGGTTAAAAGAATTTTTAAAATATTCATTTATTTAAATATTATGAAGACAATTATAAATTACGTTATCGATTAGTATTCACGAAAATTCACTTGCTGTCAACCAGTCCGGAGTTTAAGGTTGAAACAGAAACCATAAGGTTTGGTACAAATAGTACTGCTAGTACACTAGCCTACCGAGGCAGCTCCAGGTTGAAAATAGATTTTTTTTTGATAAATATTTTTGAATGCAATTTTACTTAATAACAATATCAAAAGTATTTAAAATTTTTATAAATACGGTCGAAACGAAAAGAAGGTTAGGTTGATTGGAGGGGTGTGATAGCCCATGTTATACGACATACACCTAAGCCAGTGAAGGCTTGTTGTGAGCTCCCTTGGGTTTAACCATAACATATTGACCCAAAGGTCTAGAGAAACTCCGTGTCACTCACAAAGTTCCTTAATTTCCTCCAGCATATTCCCCGTAATCGAATTATGTGCGGTAAGGTGTCACCCCCAAGATATCGGGACCTTATTTGTGAGAAGGCGGGGCATTGGCACAAATAGTGTTCCAATGTTTCGCTCTCCTCCCCATATGCTCTACATTCATCTCCTCCCGCTATTCCCATGCGTTTAAGATGTGCCCGTAGTTGAGAGTGGCCTGTGACATCCCCCATTATTCTACTTAGTTTAAAAAAGAAACGAACGAAAAGAAAGTTTTGAAAATTTTCTGCTTCTGCATATATATATATTTCTATTTGATGACGTGATTTACAAAAAATTTACGTTTTTCCATTAAAAAAAAAAGTAGTGGCAGAAATTAGTACATATTTTCAAAGTTTGGCAGAATTTTTTTTATTTAAATATTGTCCAATTATTTTCTCAGTGAATTTCTTTACCTTTTTTCATGCGTTAAAAATTAGAAATGGATTTCTCAAATACCGAGGGTTTTTCTTACTAACCTCGACATTGATGTGTTTATATTGGAAACGGATTTACGGATGACTTTTTGGTGTTTTAGGTGACTTTCGCTCTTTTTTCTAAAACTAGAATTAAATACGAATTTTTTAATTTTTTATTTTTAAACTTTAATTCCAAACATGCAAATAATAAACTAGAAGTACATAAAGCCCACAGGAGCTTAGAATCATTAAATCCATTATTATCCCTTTTACTTACACATGTGTATGTGTACATATACAAACACACTTAAAGTTAATTAACATATTGACATAAACGTGATGGCCACATTTCCACGCTAATAAACCAATGATGGTCTAGTTATGCCACGCAAATAACTACGTCTAATGCAAAAAAATGGCTAAAAAAATTACATTCGTTGAACAAATATTTGCTATTGGATGGCATGAACGAAAGGTTTTCATAGAAGGATAATTAAGTGAAACAAAAAACTAAATTGTATAATGGTCAATGATGGAAGTAACGAAAAACTATAAAATATTTATATAAAGTTTATAGTGGCAAAATTTTACTAATAGACAGGATGTAATTGGAAGTTAAAAGAGTCAAAAACATGCAACGAATTTTTGTTGTTGTTATATTTTATTATAAATTAAAACGTGTAAAATAATGCACTCTTCGCTTTCAAAATGTAAGTTTTGTAAATCCGATTTAGGGATTGCTGATCGGTTTCAATCGAAACCGAAAACGCGAGTTTTGATGCATAAGAACCGAAACTGAAAACGAACAGAGAGTAACATTTCGGTTTTGATATTTTACTTTAACTAAATTTTTATGTTAAAAAAATTGAAGTTACAGATTTAACATATGCAAACTTTTGCTACAAATCAGAAATTAAAGAAATTTAACATTTTAATGAAGACAACGAGGAAACTGTGTGAAGAAAGTACTCCGAAAACTATTGCTTATAGATAAAAATTTGAGAATGGAATATGCAAGAATCAATATTTTACAAATAAACTTGAAAAAACTACACGGTCGCGAGTTAAGTTTTCTGCTAGAGTAAAGGGTATTTCTGTTAAAAGAATGTATTAAAAAAGTTTAAAAGAATTGTCGACTTTACATTTATTTGATGCTGTAAATTTCGAATTTCTAAACTCTTTTAAAGAATAATTATTGTTAATATTTATTTGTTATGGCTTTGGCTGTTCATATGCCGATATTTCATTGGTCACTAAACAAAATCTTCAGTGAACTTTAAGCAGTTTAAAAATATTCAATCTCATATGTTTATGCCAAAATACTCAAATACGATATGAGAATTCTCTATAGTAAGTGAATATTACAAAATACATAATCAAGCATACTTTTATACCAACACCACAACAAACATTTTATATTCGATATGAATTTGTTGTATTGTATTGTATTTGTTAGGTAAAACGAGAAACAAAATATTTATTTTAAATACTCAATATTGAAATTTATCCTCACTGTAATCAAAAAAGTCCACTCACGATCTAGTTTAGCCACCAATGAAACGTAGACATATGAACAACTAAAGCCCCAATAAACAAATTTTAAAAGTTCCAATATTTTTTGACTACAATCCTGATAAATTTCAATATTGATTATTATTGTTGATAAAAGTAATGGGTCGTTAAAAAACTTGCGTTAGATCGCACAAATTCCATACGTTTCCATACCACTCAGGTCTAAGCAGCTCTTAACATAGGAAATGAAAGTCAATTGCAGCAAATTTAATATTGAAAATCTCTCGATTTGTTTGAGAGATATCGTTGTTGAAATTTTTCAGAAAAAATTCGTTCTTTCCAAGAAATTCCAAATGTTGTTTTCCAAGTTCAATCACCGTTTTTGGACATTGAAACAATGTTGAATAATATTGTCTGAATAGACCAAATGATTCGAAGATTTCTACAACAATGTTTTCTTAATTACTCGAGAAATTAGAGGGAAGTTCCAGAGATGGAGACTGCAATATTTTTAAATTTATAATTTTCAATTGCATAATTTAGTGAAATTTTCCACTATAAGAAGAAAATAAATCTACGATATGAGCTTAATGGCCATACTCGTATTAAAAAAAAACAGCTTTACAAGCCTGTGAAATACTTCGAACGAAATTTAATAAAAAAAATTAATTTTAATTTATGCATTTTTTAAGTATATAAAACAATGTTGCATGCCCAATATAATAATAACAAAATTGAAAAAAATTATTGGTATCTAACAAAAACAATGCAAAAATAATGTTGTAATAAATTTTGGTGGGAAATCAATACAATATTGTCAACACATAATACATATTTATAATTCTGGCAAGAAATTACTTCAATACAATCGAATAGATTATAAAACCGAGACAACTATGGGTTAGTTTAAACCCCGATATAATCCATATGTAGTATATAGTCTACTCCCGGGGCGGCCGGTTTGTCCGTCCGATTTGCACTTAAATTTCTTTGAAACAAAACTGCAAGCTACACTTTCAAATAAAAAAGTTTTTTTTTTCAAAATCGTTCCATAATTGGAGGAGTTATACGATAATCAATATATTTTTTGGAGGGGGAGGGGTGCCAATTGTCCGTCCGATTTGCACTTAAATTTCTTTGAAACCAAACTGCAAGCTACACTTTCAAATAAAAAAGTTTTTTTTTTCAAAATCGTTCCATAATTGGGGGAGTTATACGATAATCAATATATTTTTTGGAGGGGGAGGGGTGCCAAAAAATAATGAAGCAACCTGCAAGCAAACACTTCAGGACAAAAAAATGGAAATCGATCCATAAGTGGAGGAGTGGCAAGTAATATTTCGGGCCGGCGAGTTACCCGTACGATTTTCGAAAAAAAAAATTGTGGGACCAATCTGCAAGCAAACTCTTACAAACAATAAAATAATTTTAAAAAAACGGTTCACAAAAGATGAAGATATGAGTGTACAAATATTAAAAAAAAAAAAATACATACGAATTGATAACCTCCACTTTTTTTGAAGCCGGTTAAAAATATTCCTTTTTGTGCAAAATCAAAAAGACTTTCGATTTTGCCCAGGCATCTTTATTGTGCAATAATAATTATTGCACAATAACATTACAAATATAATGTTGCTTTAATTAAAGTTGCAACATGAATCTCTTAATGTTCTACTAAACGAGATAGTTGAGGTAATAAATATTTTGAAAATAAGAATTTCATGTAATAATTTTTTTGAATACAATTTCACTTAAGAATGATTTATAAGAAACCGTAAATGTGTTCCTTCTTTACCAGATCTGTCATTTGATTCGTTATATATGCAAATGTGGCACAATGGTAAATAAAATGTTTTTATATGGATGTGTACTCGTATCTGTATCTGTGTGACATGCAAGAAAATCGTATCTCTAATGCAATTTATGAAATTATTTTACAGGAATTTTCATTTCACCTTCTTCTTAGAGACCGGATGCAAAAATATTATAGACAAAAAAAAAATAGCAAAATAATCATAAAAAGAGGTAAAATTAAACAAATGACACAAAAGTATTATAAAATTAATTTCCATAAACGGTACATGAATTTTCCTTTGTTGTGCACTTTTTTCCATAAACCAGAAACAAATAATAAATAAATAAATGTATGTATGTATGTTAAATATAAAAGTAATGGTCTTATTTATAATGAATTGCCACAGAAGTTTTATAAAAAAAAAAAACAAGAAAATTTATAAAAAATAGTCAAACAAGTGAAAATGAGTTGAGAATAAATCTTGAGGATTTACATAAACAAAATTCAATTTAATAAATGTTGCAAGTGGATGGATTTAGAAATGTAGCTTGTTTATTTATTATGTTTTGGGATAATAAAATTTAAACACTTTTAATTTTGTTTCAAAATATTCTATGATCATGGACCGATGCACATGAATTAGAAGCTGTTTTTCTTTGGGTAATTAAATTCAAAACAAATTATATTTGAGCAAGTGATTTGAAATTATTTCTCGTTTCCTTTTTAGCATCACTAAAATTAATACAATTAATTTGCTGAACATTGTACAGTAAAGAGTTAATTACTCCCTGACTACTTTCACATTGAAATTTTGACTCATTAAATTCAAAATTTACAGGGAGACCATAGTAATTCAATTATTATAACAGAATAAAATGCCATTAATTTATTGATTTTTATCACTGATTTTGAAATACTTTTATATTTTTGTATCATATTTGAAGAAAAAATCAAATCCCAATAAAATTTATAATTTTTTTACAAATTATATGATTCTAGTGATTCGTTATTGCCTATATTATGACTCACTAAAAACCTTTAATATGAACAAAGGACGTTTTGCAACAAGTGGATCGTGGAATCTTATACGTGCACCCTCAAGGGGTTTTAGCTGAATATTATTATTTTATTTTAATGAAATACAAAGGCAGCTTAGAATATGTGAAGTAACAGTGACAGTTAGAGTCTAATCAGAATCATTAAAACATTTTAGTGATAACGTGAAAATTATGTATATGTTCGTAAATGCAGCACTGCATTTCAAAATAAAATACAGCTCATATAAAATAATTATATAATAAACGAGCATGTCATCTAACGGCGGAGAAAATTTGCTTTTCTGTTGCACTGCACTAATGCAATTACGAACGCATCCTCTGCTCAAGCGGACTCTTCACCGTCGAGCCATCTGAGGCTTGTTACGAAGTGCATTATACGTTGCAGGTTAATGTCATAAAGATCACAGAATTCAAGAGAATCATTCGACTTCTCGCTAATACGAAACAGCAATACAAGAGCTCTTCAATACTCTCTTCTTCCTATATATCGTTAAAGATAAGGCAGAAGTCTTTGGCTTCAACTTTTAACCTCATGGCTGTCTAAGATACAGCTTCCAGTTATAACAGACAGAGCGGGTCTAATGGGAAAGTGAAGTGTTCACAAGTTACGTACTTTTTCACACAGCCAATCCTTTCCAAAAGTCAACCTCACCCACTGTCCTTCACGGTCTTGGTGTCCCCTGTCACGCTAACGAGACGGACGCTATAGCCTAATACACTTTATTTCTTAAATAGCTCTTATTACCCAAATCAATCGCGTCCCAATGCTCCCAGAAGAGTAAGAGGAGAGAAAGAGAGAGAAAGATTGTATGTTCCCTGCTTATTGGAGGCCACAACTGCCTGGATATTATGCAGTTATTTTTCACACTTGGTTCCTCCTCGGTTTTTCCCCAAGTCTGAGTTCGAGAGCAGTTTTTAAATATCCTGGCTATACTCGAAGTCCCTCGTAGTCAGCCCTCTACGTCCGTACACTATTTATATACTAGAGATCTGCACAAGATACCTGTATGGCGTGTTTAAGACATTTATTTTAGTTCAAATACTTTTGCTACAGAAGTGTTTGAAATTAAAATGGGATCAATCTAGATTCAAGTGGCGCCCGCCTCTAAATTGCGGTCACCCCAAGTCAAATGAATGATATGGGTGTCAAATGAAGGGAATTTGTGAGAAGACCAAAATAAATAAATAAATAAATGGAATCAATGTAAACATAATATATCAGATGACCTAAAATGGCTTCCAAGATTAGAACTTCAAATAAATTTCAAGCTCACAAACGACAAAAAACAAACTTCACAAACTACGAGTAATAAACGGTCAAGCAGAATGGGCTTATTTACTGTGTCATAAGTAAAAGAATGTTGCACGTTCAAATTCGGAATTCAAAGTATTAAAAATCAAAGAAATAATAATAAATCACTATATAAATGTTACATGTTGTGTGTCTCAGTTTGCATTTGAATTAATAATCATCTTTATCTTGAATGGAGATTTCTGACTTCAATTTGGATAGTTTGTATTAAAATAAATTTATCGAGCAACATTTTTTTAATCTAGTACAAACCAATCTTAACTGAATTTTCATTTGTAGTTTTATTTTAAATTTTAACAAAAACTCGAACTTATAAACGTCAATTTAAAATATTTGTTTTTTTTTTTTGCAAAAATTGTAAGCATTAAGTTGCTTACCATATTTTAAAAAAATTATTTTTTTATATATGTTATATGCTTTTTTTGACAATAGCAAAATTGAATTTGAAACAATGTTGACAACTTCACGCTCTGAATTAAATAGTCGAATTCAAAGTGAATATAAAATTCACGAAAGAAAGAAACCGAAAGAATATACAAGAAAAATTAAGCGAGCAAAATTTATGTTCTATAAATTTCTTGGACATATCGAGCCTTTGGTGCAATACCGTAGTAACTCAAAATTTGAATTTTTTAAGGTTATATTAAGAAATTATTCGCCTTGTCGTTTTTTATATTCTGTAAAAGTTTCATAAAAATATTTTATATACTCAGCTCTTGAGAAAAGAACCAAATTTTCTTTTACCATTAAGTTGTGTGTAAATTCAAGACTTTAAACTCAATTTCTGCAAAACAACCTTTTTTGAATTATTACGTTATTGCAGCAAAGGCTCGATATGTATTTATAATGTTGCAAGTTCTCTATTGAATATATTCCATGATTTTTCATTTCGTCATTGTATTTACCATAATGTCAAAATTTTAGTTAAATCTGTACTACGTGTCATCAATTTGTCATGTGGAGTTCTTCAAAAAAAATAATTAAATAAAAAATTTTCCACTTACCATGCCTTATCCGGATTATGGACCTAAAATCAATTAAGACAAGTAAATTTTATTGTTTTTCAAATATTATTTATGTTAAATTTATATAAGTTTTTAAAGGAGACTATGAGACGACGTTAAATATTATTGATTTAGAAAAATATGCGTTTAGGCACTATACGGATTTGATTTCAAAGTTTTTAAATAAAATGAAGACAGATGCAATATAATGTATTAAAACAAAAAAAAAAGGTTTAAAAATCAATTTGATGTTGAAAATATTCAATAAAAATTTAGAAGCTGTTCTAAGCAAAAAGTAACTTTTACTCTTAACAATTATCTATATGACATTTTCTTTTCTAAAAAATATTGTAACCTTTTTTGCCCCTTTAAGGTGAAGAAAGGGAATTAATGTATTTTTTGATAATTGAAAACTTATAAGCAGGAGGTTGAATTTTTTAAAGTAGAGCGATAAATGGAATTTTTATATAAATAAAATTTATAATTATACACCTTTCATAGAAAAGAACACACTAATAGATTCATAATCTTTTTGGTTGCATCGGACAATGAGAGAGACGGCTGATTTGATTGTTTTCACCGATACTCGTATATATACCTGATAAATACGCCTTGGCTATTTTCAAAGTGAATTAATTATAGCAGGTGACGTCATAGTAAAAACTGTGTTTTTGGACTCCTCATGCAGCAACAAAATTCCATGAAGGCGAATGTAATTCGCCTTAATTTTATCATTTATATGGCCTTATGTTCTACACTGGTACGACAGAACAAATATATGTACAGTAGTTTGGTTATAACATACAGCGGTTATAACTAATTATGACCTATAATGAACAACGCCTCTGGTCTCAATAAACTTGTACAAATATTTAATATAAAATACTAAGGTTATAACGGTATTTAGGTTTTGTGGAATTTTAATTAAAACATTTTTACTTTCAACTGTTTAGGGACTATTTTTGAAAACGGTTGGGAAGGTACCCTTACCTCTGCTTCTTTCAAATATTGTTCAAAACTCGATCAACCTTATAGCAAATCAATTTTGAAGACTATCTGAATTGTATGGCAAGTACCAAATACCCTTGCTCCTACCCAGTCAGTTTCTCTTGAGACTGCGTTCATTGGTCGCAGAACTACAATTTTCACCAGTCACCCCATTTTCACCAGTCTCGCTACTATTTGAAGCCTGATATAAGAATGTTTAATTTTGCTATGTATCGGAGATAGCCTTCCTCTAGGTGCTATCAAATGTTGGTTAAAACATATCCTTTCCATTAAAAAAATTGTTTTCGAAATCGGTCCACAAATTACGAAAAAATCGCTGAGCATAAAAAAGGATATTGCCGAATATTAATCTCCTCGTCTTGTTAAATTGATTAAAAAAGGCTTTTTTTACAGAACAGCTGATGTTTAGCAGCTCGTTAGCCAGTGCTTGCTAAGTATATTATGAATTAATTGTTGACCGTACCGCAAAATCATTGCAGCATATAGAGTGCATAAGCGAAAACAATTTATTTAAGAGGAAAAAATGCAATAGTGAAATTTGAAACCCATTTGGAAATTTTGAATTTAAAAATTTTTAATGTTTTATTTAATTTTTAATGATTAACAGACACACCCTCAACATCTAATATAGAAAACGATTCGAAGGCGACAACTGTACGATTACTATCGCTACCTGGTATATGAATAATTTTCACATTTACCAAAATTAAAACATTCCATTGTTTAAAATTGTGGTTTCAAAACATGACTTGAAGACAGCCACAGCAGAAATTGCAGAAAGTATATTTTTTGTCAGGCATAGGCTGGACTTAAATAATAAATCATTTTAGAGTTACGATCTCAATACTTATTGTTAGTTAAATTTATATTTGGAGTTTTAATAAGTAATAATAAAGGACTTTAAGTGCCTTTTTAAACATAAAACTTTTCACTTCACGCAAACGCGTGGTTAAATATTTTCGCAATTGAAATTCGGAAGGCCTTACTCCTCCTCTTTTAATGTTCGAAGATTCAAATATTTATTTACTACCACTATATGCCACACATTTAAAAATTGTATCGGAACTTAATTTATCCAGACCAGTAATGAAAGACGTGAAAGAAGTCTTTGCGGGAATCAATGCCACAAG
Source organism: Germaria angustata (assembly GCA_963681545.1). Taxonomy (NCBI): domain Eukaryota; kingdom Metazoa; phylum Arthropoda; class Insecta; order Diptera; family Tachinidae; genus Germaria; species Germaria angustata. The sequence continues at coordinate 44,106,278 of OY812998.1, read as the reverse complement.
TCCCGACTGTTATACTATCATTTATTTTACTCTTGGTTCCACTGTGCAGTATAGTAATGAACTTTAGTAAAGAAATATATGCATGTATGTATATAAAAAGAAGGTGTAAAAAATTTCCTATGTATATAAATATAAATAAACTTAAATATTTATAAATGAAAAGTGTGATTAGTGACTTGATAAAAATGAAGGTGTTGGAATTGTTCAGGGATTAATTTTCCTTTCATTCGATATAATCTGTAACAAAAAAAAAGAAAAAAGGTACAATTCCAATAACACCAGCAATAAAATAATGACAAAAGTACCTGTAACAGGGAAAGTTTTGATTGCATTTCCGCATCACTTGAATTCCGGTGTGTGGATGACAGATGTGTGGTGGGCTTACGACTGATGCTACGCTGAGAATTAAGGGATCTATTGACAGTTGAAGATTTTTTACCCAATAATATGGACTAGAAGAGCAAACGAAGTTAATAATTTTATGTTTTAAAACAAATTAAGCAACTCACCTTAAAAGCCTGACGAAATTTATTACTCATAAGGTTGTATAGTAGTGGATTAATACAGGTGGATAAATAATATAAAACACCTGAAACGTACGTCAATACTGTATAAACAAGCTCATGATTAACTTGTCCATTATTTTCGGAACTATGCCGTTTGACATCAACATCTTTGGGAACCGTAACTGCGGCCGACTCTGCATTGGCAGCAAATATTCTTTCAGTTGTTATGGACACATCATTTTTGTCGCCATTCGTGGGATTATTTTCTTCACCACCAGACATTACAACATTGGTGCCATAAACTGCTATAAGACGTTGGGCATGAAATGGTGCCCAACACAGAAAGAAACAGATCACTACAGCCACTAATCAATCGCAAATTCCAGCAATATTATTAGAGAAGTTGATTTAAAAAATTTATTAAAAAACGCATTATTTGTTTTTCTTTCTTAAACAAGCACACAAATATAAACACATTTACACATACACGTATACACATATAAAATTATAAGCATCCCAGCAAAAAAAATAAGCCTAAACAATCATCTGGAAGATACATATTTAACCAAGGCGACATAAGAAGTAAACTCAAGGAATCAACTATTCGGCGTTCCATTAAAATACTATAAAATAAAAATTCAGCAGGAACTATTTGTAATACCACATACTTAACGGTATAGTGGGGTCACCTACTCGATCTTGAGGCCGACTTGCTATTCTAGAAGAGAGAGAAGAGAGACCATTCGGTTGGAACTATGCGTGGTTTTGGCAGTTATCAGTTCGTTTGTGAGAAGACTTAGTCTCTCAATTAATGACTTCTATAAAAGTTGTTACAAGGTGAAGTAAGAGAAAAAAAACCATTGTCCTGTCCTATTTCAAAACTTGTTTGGAATATCGGGATGCGACATCAAAAGAATGATATCCTTTACCCGACCATAATGAATTTCTAACACGGAACCGAACGGGGTATGTAAAAGATTATGTTTCTTTCTTTCACCGCATGTAATGCAAAGTGACCAAATAGAGAACGATTGAGTCGGGTATGGGCAACGTAGTCAAACTTTAAATTTTTGGAAATGTTTCATTTACTTTTTTATTAAAATTATTTGAGGCACTCTTCCAGTTTTCAAATATTTGTTATTTGCTGTGGATTATAAAAAAGAAGAAACCTAAAAGTATTTTTATGCTTTGTTGCTTCGTTAATAATTCTCATTGATTTTTTGAGAATTTTTATATAAGTATACAAGATTACCAAACTGTCCAAAATACAGCTGGAGGCATATAAACTAGATTTATAGTCTACAATATATAAGAAAAATTTCTTTTAGGCTTCATGCACAAATTTTTTAATTTAATATTGAAGTATCTTCATTATTAAGATATTTAGACAAACATATGTATGTGGTATTAAAACGCTGCATGCAACCAAAAAAAAATACTTTTATTATTTTCAATAGAAAATATTTATTTTATAGATTTGAATTGTGTTGATGACTTTTATGTTCGACTTAATATTTTTGTATGTAATTTATATTTAATAAAACCGCAAAAATGTCCTAATCATAATGATTTAACACACGCTTGCTTGTCATTGTTATTATTATTGTTATTGTTATGGGTTTTTTGGTAATTGACTTGCCTGGTAACTAAGCGAGTCCAAAGAGTTTTTCGTCTGTCTTTCAATTTTCATACGATTAGATTTTATGGAAATAAAAATGTATTAATAATGATCCACAATCATCATTTAGACACGAGTTTTGGGATGACAACAATCGTTACGTTAAATGATAAAAGGATTCGTATTGATAAGCAAAACTTGTATGACTTGCCACTGAGCATATGTTACGCATTTATTACGCTATATAAATAAATTGATTAACTCTTACTATTTATATTCACTAAACTTGAACGAAATTTAGTTAAATATAGAGAGCAAAGATGAATTAATGCTACAACTTACATTAGAGTTTGGTTAATTTGTTTTCTTAACAGATAAAGCCAAGTTCGCAAGGAAACCCATATCAGATACACCTCAATTAAAGCCCAATACGGCCATATGAAAAAAGCTTAAAACAACTTTATAAGCCATTGTTAAGTATGCAATAACGTATTCGAAAAAATTTATTTTATGAAAATTTTAAAGCGAGCACGAACCTACTTTAAACCTGCTTTAAGTTGGTTTTTTCAAAATATCATTTTATACTTAAAATATTTCCATAATTGTAGCACTTAGGTATTCATGTTGCACATTAAATTAAAGCCTGAAGTCTTTACTCTTATTAAGATTTTATCGTTTCTTTTATTTCATGGAAAATTTCACTTACACTGTGTGTAATTTTTTAAGTCGTGGCAAAATAACCATATACGGACACCACTACGTGATAAAAGACTAAAAAAAAGACCCGTGTCTCCCAATTTTTCCCAAAGTCATGCTCTTTTTTTTATGGGCCGCCAAAGATTTGGGGCCTCGGTATCATTTTCGCAAAAAAGTGATCATTTTCTCGAGCTCATATCTTGCAAACCGTTCCGAATTTCGATTTACTCTCTGAGGCAAACTTGTAGCTCTTGTCATAAAGAACATATAAAATCAAAAAAACTTCTCCTTCCAGATAAAAATCGCAAAAAACTTAAAAAAAAATCAATTTTTTAACATTAACATGTTAACAACATTTTTGACAGCTTTGTTAATGTTAAGTATAAAAAAACATATAGAAAAGAATTTGTTAATATTTTTTAATTCATAAAAGCAAGCGAAAATTCATATTCGTTAAAAACATGATTCACTGTAGGTCATTTGTTTTATGTACTTTTACTCTTTTATGGAAAAAGTTATTAAGTATCTATGGAACAAAAACTAAACACGTGTGTCTGTTAAACTTGCAATTTTTTTAATACATGTATCATGTTTTATTATTTACTTACATTATTGATTTATTGAACATTAAATTTAATGGTTGTAAATAAAAAATTTAAATTATTGGACCAATTAAATCTTAGCCATGATTCTAATCAAAATTATCAAAAAAGACAAATGATTCATCAGACTTTTATTACATTTAATTTTAAAGTAATTCATTATGAACAAAGAACTCATGAAAGCATTAATTTATTCGTTCATTATATGGTATAACTACAAGGTGGCGCCGAGGTATGTCATAATTTGGATTAGCTGCCATTTTGCCGATAGCTCCAAATGTCAATATGCGTTGACATTTATGATGCCGATAATGGATTGTCAACAAGCCATGGAGCGATACACATCTCATGAACATATAATTATTGTTGCTGTTTATTTCACAAATTTTCAGTCTGTTGTTTTAAAGCAGCGTGAATTTCGTCATCGTTTTCCTCGTCGTCGTGTTCCATATTATTATAATATTTTTTTAAACGCTAATGGCAGCACCGTAAACACGAATAGTGAGCATTCCGGCAGATGCTAAGCGCTTCTTGTTTTGCCTCAAGCTTCTAAATTGGGTTTCGATCATTCTTCATTTCAACAGGGTGGAGCAATCGCTCACACAGGTCGGACAATGATGGAAATTTTAAAGCACGAATTTCCAGGACGAGTGATTTCCCTTTTTGGAGAATTGAACTGACCGTCCACGCCACACCAGACTTCTTCTTTTGAGGCTCGCGTTTACAACAACAAACCACTAAAGTCTTGCAATACTTGAAAGCTGAAGAAGTCGCGAATTTGGAGCCAAATATTTTGAGAAAAATAATCAAAAATGCCGTAAAACAATAACAATTATGCATCAACTCGGGAGGTGGCCATTGTAACGATAAAATTTTTCCAAGAATTTTACACTTTCAAATAAACTTTTTAAGAAAGCAGCGCTCCTTTTTTATTTATAACATAATGGCAGCCAGTTCAAATTATGAAATTACTTTTGCGCTACCTTGTATAACCAATAAGATAGCAAACTTGATTATGACAAATTTTTTGTAATTTATAGTCTAACTTAATAATTTTATTTAAAAAAAATGTATTAATTTTTTTTTTATCTGAAATCGTTGAAATTTTCATCAAATAATATTTTTTTTGGTTTTCGATGACAATTAAGAATTTTGACTATTTGGTGAATTCATTAAAATTTTAATTAAATTCTTTTTGTTAACCTTACAAAAATTCATTATGAATTCAGAGTTCATAATTTTGATTTAAATTCAACATTTCATATGTTTTTTAATTATTGCCATAAAAATTTCTAGTTTATCTTGAATTCATTAAAATTTTAATTCAATTAATTTTCTTCACAAAAATAATGCATCCAAGACCAAGAATTGCTAGTTCATTATGATGGCATTCATGTTTTTATTTCAATTCCTCAAAGAATTTAAATGTAATCTAATTTAATATAATCTATTTAATTATTATATTATCTAATTTAATATATTAATTTATTATAATTTCAATTGCAATAAATGTGAAAATAAATTTAAAAAAATACATTTCAATTCCTTATTAAGGAAAAAGGAATGATATAAAATTTTCTCATTTATATTGAAGTAAAAAGCAAATATGAAACATTCTTTTACAGCTCTGATATAAACTAGCCTTATAACTTAAAAATAACATATAGCAAAATATATTTTATAAATTCAGACAATATCTAACGTTTAACCAATTAATTTCTTTCCAAAATTTTATTACTTTTAAATCCTGTGTGTTGTGCGCGTGAGTGTAAAAGGAAAATTCTCTATATAAGGAAACGTGAGTTCTGAAATTTAAATGAACTTCAAGCGAAATATCAAACACATTCCAAACACAACATTAGCAAACACTCATAATTATTTTGACATCATACATACCGAGCATTTTTAAAACTCTTTTCGTGGAAAATTGATTAACGCGTCCACGACCAGCACTGGCCTGTGCTCCACCCGAATACCGATAGAGAATCGCATCGCTCTGAGTACTTTTAATTCCCAAACGATCGCTTCTTACACGAGAGTTTTGACTATCCAAGCCACCAGGTAAATCATTGCGAAAACGGTGTACACCTTTGATATTGAAACTCTCCTGGCCTCCGCTACTACTGTTGGCGCCGATAATATTCGAACGGTACAATTGCAAACCGATCAACAGATACAGAACGAATATTATGGACATGGGCGCAAAGAAAAATATATATGTAGACAATTGAAAGGAATGTCTTATTATAATGCGCACTACCACACATCTATCGATACCCTGGTATGAAATAAGACCAAATTGCAGCGCCTGCGGTATGGCAGTGAGTATGGACAGCAACCAAATGAGTATGATTATGCGAATGGCACGACTTAGTTTCGAAATCGCGTGGCCCAAAAACGGATGACAGATGGCCACATAACGTTCAACGGTAAATGCCGTTATTGTCAGCACTGTGGCATTGGCAGAAGTCTCCGCTAAAATGCCACGACCCACACAAAAGTATTCACCAAACACATAAGGATATCTGGACCAAGTTAAATAGATTTCTTGTGGCACACCCGACAGTAGAAGTAAAAAATCCGAAATGGCCAAACTAAACAGATAATAATTTGTGGCCGTATGCATCGAACGATTCTTTCTAATCACTATACATGTACAAAAGTTGCCTATTACTCCCGTTACAAAGATCAAGCCATATATTACAGTCACTGGTATGACAATTTTTAACGAGTCCCTTTTAGGTCCAAAGTCTATAGGCTGATCAAAGTCGTAAGCACTTTCGTATTTATTTGTTTCCCAAACATAAACGTATGAAGCATTTACAAGGTCACTGTTAGTTGTTGCTGCCGATGTGTCGTTAACAATTTTAGTCATTGTTTAATATTGTTATTGTTGCTGGGAAATTCACGATAATTTATATTTTTCTCAAATGTGTTTGAGTTTTATATAATATTTCCATTCCACTTGGTCGGACAATAATTTCTTAATGTTTATTTTATTTGCTGTTTATTTTTAATATATTTTTTCGCACTAAAATTTTTCACTTAATTTTAAAATTTTATAAATATGCTCGTACCGCTGCATACGTAGTCTGTCTGTATACACACGTAAATAGAATTTATTATTTTTATTTTTGAGATGCAACTTTTTTTTTAGAAAAAGTTCAATTGCTGTAACAATGAAATTTAATATAATTAATCGTTTTAACTTGCAAAGCGCACGCAAAACAATATATTAAGGGTTTGGGTATCGTTTACTTCTATCCAGCTTAACTTTCAGTGTCTTAGATTCTGGTGATAATTTAAACTGAGTAAACAAAACAAAAAACTTTGGTTCTATTGGTATGCAATTATCAATAAAAAAAAAATTAGGTGCGTTTAAATGTTTCTTCACGAACTGAAAAAGCCACACACTTAATTAATTTTATGCAAATTTAAATTTCTTTAAAAAAATTTTGGTCATAGCCAGGGCAACCGAAAATATGAAAAGTCCTAACACATTCGGAGTATGATAAGCAAACGCTATTTAATTGAAAATATCGCTGAATTAAAATCAAATGTTCTTGACTATTGATTTGAAAACAGAAAAACAATTGCCGCAATTAATTATTCGATTTGAATGTGATGCAGTAAGGTATTAATCGATTCATGCATTCGATTAAACGAATAATGAATCGATTATTTGTAGCAACGCAAAATCAAAATAGATATTAAAGAGACCGACTTTAAAAAATAATTATTTTACAGAATCAAAATTTGGTAACCATACCTACTCTAACAGATTGTTCGGGTTTGATAACCGCCAAGGACTCTGGGTTTACCAATTAAATAATAATAATAAAAATTAAGCCGAGTCCAAATAATAGAAATTTATAATAATATAAAAAAGTTTAAGCCGAGTCTAAACAGTCTTAACAATTTTACAAGGCCAAGTAATTAATTTGTTATGGGTTTTCCAATAGAGAATAGTCAATATACAATCTCCGTGCGATATTCATTTCTTTATTTGAAACTACCTTGTATGACACTATCGTTCAAATATGTTCCGACAAATCCCAATTTTCAGATCTGATTGAATTTGGGCTATAGCCTAGATTATACTGACTTTTCTTTTCTTAGTTTAACCCATCAAAGAAAACGAAAGAAATAGTTCAATAGCGTGAATGGTGCTGAGACCAATGCCCTCCACGGGAATTATGCATACCCGCCAATTGCATAAGGTTAATAACATTATTTAAAGAGAAAGGATTCCGCTTTTAGTCCATTTAAATAAGAATTTCACTTTTCATTTCATAAAGGATGGAGGCTCCTGTCATTCCTTTTTTGTTTGTTTGCACATGTAAACGTTTTGGTGTTTTCGAGATCGGGAGAGAGTCAGTTTTACCGCTGTAGTTCTTTGGCTTATCTTGTGAACTATAAGGAATATGGAAAATGGAATATGACTTTTTTAAACTGTATTATTTAAATAAAAGGTTTAAAAGGATAATCCCAAAGAACTAGACGTGCCCTTATTTTTAGTAGAGAGAAAACTGACTCTCTTCCGACCTTGAAAACTCACACTTAAGCTTAACAGTCACATGTGTAACCAAACAAAAAAGTCTATTCTATATAATTTATTTATAATTTTGTACGATTTCACGGGACTATTTGTGATACGAACCACGAAAATATTCTTCGATTCGGACCAGTTTGAAGTCTGCGATAGTCTGGCAAGGGATGGGCTGCCCATAGGACGGTAGAGCTTCGGCGACACTGTTATCAAATTTTTATCTCTCAACATATTTAACAGATTGTTAAAGGCAATGTGGGAAAACTCTTAATAAAGTTTAAAAAATATCCTAATAAAAAGGATTGTTTGCCTGAAAAGCATTTAGTTCTTTTCACAAGTCTTAACAGATCAGTCAGTGAGAACATTTAGGTCCTGAAAAAAAAACATTTGCTTATATATCTGACACAGTGTGGCAAGTGTTGAACTACCTAGATATAGTAGTATTCAACAGGAGGAAAACTTAGAAATTCAGAAATGCATCCTGCAATAACGTCATCAGCTGCTTTGATCCAAAGTTAGAAGTTGATTTGTTCTCTCTATTCCCTCTATTCCTAGTGAGAACGAAAAGGTGGTTACGAATCAACAACTGAATTCAGACTTATTTCGTATCTTGACACAAAATTGTCAAAGCGACTGCTCGATTCGGCATTTGCAATGAAAAACTGATTGCCCTTATTTGTTTAACGCCAATGGCACCACCGAAACCATAAGTGGTGAGCGTTACAGGTGAAGTGAAGTTTTGAAAACTTCAACGTTGTCATATAAAAGTGCAGAGATAAGTTATGGTATTCGCTATCGAACGAAATTTTTCCACAGAATACAAATGGAAATTTCGAACGATATGGAATATTGAATGTACAAACACACAATTTAATTCAAAGATTTTCCCCCTTTCATTTATGACAATTTATTTTTCTTGCACAATCTTTAATTTTCAAAATATTTTCGTTTGAATTTAAGTATTTTTGCTTTCAATTTTCAACATTTTCTAATCGTATGTAATTAGTAAAAACAACACACTTGAAAAGCTCATCAAATTCTGTTTAATTTATCTGTTCTATTTTCTTCATTTGTTTATTTATTTTTTTTAGTAATTATTTATTTATTTTTATTTTTTTAGTAATTTTTTTTTTTAATAACATCCTTTACAAGTTTGGTTTCCACAATCTCCCTAAACACGAACTGAATTAATTATAACTTTTTGTACGCACAATAGACGTTTTTGCCGTGAAGTTTTTATTGCAGGTCTTTTCACTTAAACCTCTCAACTTTATATGTTCTTTAGAATTTTCCGCTTCATATAAGTATTTGTTTCATGCTTTTCAAAAAGTGTTTCCCAAAAAAGGGATATACGAAAACGTAATTGTAGATTTGCTAAAACTTATTTTTTTCTTTTCATGCACGTGATTTTGTATCACACAAGAAACTATCACACACACACACAATGAGCATTTCAGAGACTTTTCATAAATATATATATATTTTTTTTTTTTTTTTGCTTGCAATACATCAATTACAGTGCTTTTTGATATGTGTTGTTGACAAAACTCTAGAAAAACAACAAACAAATGAAAAGTGCAATTAAGTTGTTTCTACATTTTCAATAAGCGATATTATTTAAATAAAATGAAAAGCTCTTCGCCTGTAAAGTTGCCTTCATTTTATATAAAGCTTTGACAAAAACTTTGGCCAGCAAAGACTTTTATATATGTACATATATACATATTATTTCAAATTATAGCAAATTGGAAAGAAAATTATGTCTGAATAAATCATTGCAGTGTTGCCAAGCCAGAAAGTTTATTACCGTTTCTTTTTTTTTTGGGACTTAATTTGACTCGAACGTGTTTTTGGGGAATCCATTTAACATTCTTTAATTTCATAAATTATTAAAAAAAAAATAAAAAGTAAAAATATGCCAGTCTTTTGTTTGATTACTTTTGGTAGATCAATTAAATCAGCTGTTTGTACTGTTTAATACAGCTGTTTATTGCTAGTGCTTAGACACAAACAGTTGAAAAATTCAAAGCAATTTTTCAAATTACATAATTTTGCAATTAATTAAAAAATTATAAATATTCTGCCTAACACGTTTATGTCTCTGCGAAAAATCATAAAAATGTTGATAGATCAGTCTTGCAAATGTTAAAGCATAAAGGCTTCTTCTGGCAACCACAAAATTTCTGGTTGGGCGGATAGCACTTCAGCTGAAGTTTAGTTGCCATCCATAATCGAGCCATAAGACTATCTGCAATTAAAATAATGTAAATAATTGTGATAAAAACAAGAGCTAATCGAACAGATTACAAAACCGAAGCAATTATGGGTTATTTTACAACCCCCCCAGTCTTGTTGAACCTTCGTAGTGAACAGACGTGTCAGCGGAGTTTTTTTTACATAGTAAACAAAAAAAAAATACAAACAAAAAAATATTCGTAATAAGTACGGGTTTTTGTGAAATTTGCTTTATTTGCACTAATAACATTTTCATATAATCTGAAATAACAAAAACAAAAAAAAAACAACCGTAAACAAAGTGACTGAGGAATACTCTGCATGAGTACCTCAAAAACAAACAATTGTGAAGTGAGTTCTAACGGCAGAAATGCCTATTTTACTGTGAGTTCTGAAGCTCTTAATGCAAACAATAAAAATAAAAAAATTGATGATAGTCTTTTTTTAACGGCAAAGCCAATTTTACGTGAGCGATCAAATTCGCTTACTCCGATGCCAAGTAGTGATTCTCTAACATTACCGCTGCCTAGTACTTCTTTATTTAAATCAGCGCCATTATCCGCTCCGGGCTCGTGTTCATCACTTAGCCAAGTTATTAAAATAGACAATATTATTCAGAAACCAAAGGTAGCTGTCGGAATGGACAGATATATTACAGTGGTAAAGCGCGGGCGAAGCCCAAATTCTTCAAAGATATCATCGGTTCCCAAGATATCCAGGAGCCAAATGATGTAATACTGAAGAAAAATGAGACCCATCCCATTTACAATTTAAAATATCTATTATACCGGAAAATCACAGTTGAAGAACCACACAAGCGTTCAGGACCCGTTCAGTGCCATAATTGCCAAGAATATGGCCATACGAAAACTTACTGTAAATTACCTAGTGTTTGTGTTGTGTGCGGTGAATTACACAATACTGCTATTTGCAATAAGTCGAAGGACCAGAAGGAAAAAAAATGCAGTAATTGTGGAGGTAATCACACTGCTAACTACAGGGGATGTCCTGTGTTCTCTTTTGTTAAACAAGCTATGAGCCAAAAGCCTAAAGTAACTCCAGCGCAAACAGGAAATACGTACTCCGCTACTTATCCTCCTATGGCCCAACCAATTTCTACACAAGTATCGTATGCTGACGCTGTGAAGATCAATTCAGTTCCAGTGCAAAAAGTGTCACCACCAACTAGTACAACAAATGCAAATGCAAGCTTTAATTTCAATCGCCTGGAAGCTACTATTGACAATTTGGTGCAAACAATAAACAACTTTACAACAAATATGACTAGCATGATGCAAGAAATGCTGCGAATGCAGAACACACTACTTCTAGCATTAGTTAACAAGCCATGAACACGTTAAAAGTATGTTTCTGGAACTCAAACGGCATTCGCCAACATAAAAATGAACTTGAGCACTTCCTCACGGCAAAAAATATTGACATAATGTTGGTATCTGAGACTCATTTGACTTCGAGAAGCCTTTTTAAAATGAGTGGCTACACCTTATATGATACAAAGGACCCGAGAGGAAGAGCATGCGGAGGATCGGCAATTCTAATAAAGTCAAGACTCAAACACTACATTCTTGAGAACATTTGTGAGGACCATCTGCAGGCAACAAATATTTGCATCGAAAATTTTTGTACAAATTTCGTGATATCATCAATTTACTCCCCTCCCAGATTTTCAATCACTGAGGATCAATATGAGGAGTTTTACAAAACTCTTGGGCCTTGTTTCGTAGCAGCTGGCGACTACAATGCAAAACATACGTTCTGGGGATCGCGTCTTATTACACCTAGAGGTCGAGCATTGTTCAACACAATTTCAAAAATGGGTTTGGATGTCATTTCTAGCGGGGAGCCCACTTACTGGCCTACTGACATACAAAAAATTCCAGATGTTATAGATTTTGGGGTCATGAAAAATATCCCTAGGGATATAATTCATGTTGAAGCTTCACATGATCTCTCCTCCGATCACTCTCCCACGATCGTTACAACTTGTAGCCCAATAAGAAGTGACTTACCTCACCCATATGTGAAGATGATAAATCGTGTTAACTGGCTGGGGTTCAAAAAATATATCAGTAGTCATTGTACGGAAAACATCAAGCTTAGAACTTCTGATGATATTGAATTTAACATTGCCAATCTTACCGAGAATATTAAACAGGCTGCTAAACATGCCACTACCTCCTATCCGCAGACTGGGTTTAATAGAACGTCTCGTATGTGAAAAAAGAAGAGCTAGAAGGGAATGGCAACAGCACAGATCGCCCCAACATAAAATCAGACTTAGAGAATGCACTAAACGACTCCAAGAGTTGCTTGCATCTGAAAAATCTGCTTCTCTTAGGAACTATCTGGAAGGTCTCGATGTCACAGCAGCATCTAATTACTCCTTGTGGCGCGCTGCTAAAAAACTTAAAACACCCGTTGAGTTTAAACCACCCCTGCGCACTTCGACCGGAGGTTGGGCAAGAACCAATACGGAAAAAGGTAACATATTTGCTGAACATTTAAAACACGTATTTACCCCAAACTCATGTACTGGTGCTGTTGATTTGCCGAGTGTAGTTGCTCTACCCCCTCGACCCATGAAGTTTAAGATGCGTGATGTACAAAAACTAATTGCTGAAACCAACCAGAAGAAAGCTCCGGGTATTGATGGAACTAGTAACAAGATGCTGATGCAGTTGCCTCGTATTGCTATTAAAATCCTGTTATTCATTTTTAATGGCATTTTACGACTGGAGTATTATCCACACAGCTGGAAACTTGCTATGATCAAAATGATTCCAAAGGCGGGCAAAGATCTTACGAAGGCTGAGTCATATAGGCCAATAAGTTTATTGCCAACAATTTCAAAGCTCTTCGAAAAGCTGCTAATGACTAAATTGTCCCCAATTCTAACTAATAATGGGTGTATACCGGATCATCAATTTGGTTTTAGAAGTCAGCATAGCACCATTGAACAAACTCATAGGTTGGTTCATTTCATAAGAAGAACATTTGAAGAAAAGAAGTATTGTTCTTCCCTCTTTATTGATGTTTCTCAGGCATTTGATAAAGTGTGGCATGAAGGCCTAATTCTAAAACTGAAGACATATCTACCAATAAACATAGTAAATCTTTTAGAAAGTTACATTCTTGCCCGGAAGTTTACTGTCGTGGAAGGAGACTTCATGAGTGTGCCCGAAACTATTTCATCTGGGGTGCCTCAGGGGAGTATACTGGGGCCAGTTTTGTATTTGATTTATACCTGTGATATGCCTTTGAGCAGTAATATCCTCACTTCTACTTTTGCCGATGATACAGCCTGCCTTAGTATGCATGAAAACCCTCACGAGGCATCCCGATATCTTCAGGAACATATTAAGCTGTTAGAACTGTGGTTGAACTTATGGAGAATAAAAGTAAATGAACAAAAGTGTGTTCATGTCACATTTACTCTACGAAGAGACACTTGTTCCCCCATTCGAATCAACAACCAAGTTGTGCCTCAACATTCACAGGTGAAATACCTTGGTATACACCTTGACCGACGGCTTACATGGAAACTCCACATTGACTCTAAGCTGACACAAATGAAGCTTAAATTAACCCAGATACATTGGCTGATTGGTAGAAATTCTACTCTCAGTCTGGATTGTAAACTTTTAATATACAAGTCGCTTTTGAAACCCATATGGTGTTACGGAATTCAGCTATGGGGCACTGCTTCAGCTTCCAATGTAGAGAGAATCCAACGAATGCAAAACAAAATTTTAAGGTTAATAACATCGGCTCCATGGTACATCAAAAATTCAAATTTACATCGTGATTTAAATATGCCACTTGTGACCGCTGAAATTGCAAAATATGCAGGCAAATATTTAACAAAACTCGAGTCCCATCCTAATCCCCTTGCTCGTAACATCTTGAACTTTCCTGGACATATCCGCTTAAAAAAGAGGGATACTACGGCTTTAGTACGCAGCACTCCAGATGAAACTTTTTAAAAATATTTTTATGCTAAATACGATTCTTACTTATTACTAATTATAATCACTAAGTTTATGTCTGACACTGGTTGGGCCTAATAATTATATATATATTTAAGATTTGAATACTTATTGTTAGTTCAGTTTTTTTTGAAGATACAATAAATAAATTTTAGCAAAAAAAAAATATTAAATCAGCTGTTTGTACTGTTTAATACAGCTGTTTATTGCTAGTGCTTAGACACAAACAGTTGAAAAATTCAAAGCAATTTTTCAAATTACATAATTTTGCAATTAATTAAAAAATTATAAATATTCTGCCTAACACGTTTATGTCTCTGCGAAAAATCATAAAAATGTTGATAGATCAGTCTTGCAAATGTTAAAGCATAAAGGTTGGGCGGATAGCACTTCAACTGAAGTTTAGTTGCCATCCATAATCGAGCCATAGGACTATCTGCAATTAAAATAATGTAAATAATTGTGATAAAAACAAGAGCTAATCGAACAGATTACAAAACCGAAGCAATTATGGGTTATTTTACAACCCGATATACGCCCATGTTCTGAGAAACGCATATCGCTTAAAATTTGCGTTTTCGATTTGAAAACGCAAAACAGGTGTTCTGGCAAACCGCTAGTGTATGCTGAAGCGATCTGGTCATTTTTATTTAAACTGCATTTGAAAGAGAAAATAAAATTATGTAAAATTTAAATTTAATAAACATTTTTTCACAATTTTAATTAAAAATATGCAATATAAAAATTCGCTTTGTTTCTGTCAATTGTCGGTATCATTTGTTTACTTATGTATAAACTGGCGATTTAAGCAAACAGCTGGTCGCCAGCAAATCGCTTCGTTTTCAGAACATGCTTAAATGCGTTTTAAAAACGATTTGCGATTTGAAAACTCAGCGTTTGTCAGAACATGGGCGATAATCCCATTAATTATTAATTAATTATTTCGGGTGGCCACTTTACCCTTGCGATTTCCATTTAAATTTCTGAGAAACCAAACTGCAAGGTACACTTTCAAATAAAATTTTTTTAAATCGATGCAAAAATGGTGGCGTTGTGCGAGGGCAAAGCCTTTCAAACATAATAATAATTTTGGAAATCGGTTCATAAATGGAGGAGTTATGCGATAATCAATATTTTCAAGAAGAAAAAAATCATGGAACCAGTCTGCAAACAAGCCCTTTGAGACAAAAGCAAACTTGAAAATCGGTTCACAAACATTAAAAAAGTAAAAAAAAAATAGTACACACGAATTGATAACACCCCTCCCCCTCTTTCTGAGTCGGTTAAAAATTAATAATCTCGATGGCGGTTATTTTATTTAAATTTAACTTCTTTATCCTTTTTGAAAATTTGGCATTTTGAAATTTGACACCACAAACTTACAACAGTGTGGCCGTAACTGCTGTAGTTGCATTTCACACAACTTGTGTATTTTAAACATCGCATGATTGTTATATTCTCATATTTCGTAGGCAAAAAAAACAAAAACAAATTGCTGTACATTAATTTTGGAGTATTTATATACATAAATATTGTATTTATATTAATTAATAATATTACATAACATAATCTGAATATTAAAAATACGTATTTCTGCATAAAAAAAGATATAATCCTTTTCTAAATAATTATTGTTAAATGCAAAGTTATTGTTTGTACGGTCTGTATATTGTCTTTTTCAATTGATTTTTAAAAATGTATTTCTCTTTATATTTTTAAGTCTGTTTTTTGCATAATATTTAGAATTGTAAAGATTATATTCTAACAGAGCACTGTGGGGCCAATGATCAGTTTTTGAGGCAATAAATAACAGAAAAGAGCTAGACCTTTCAAATTTCGTACAAATAATAAAAATAAGTTTACATAGAATGTACGCACTGCGTTTAGTGCCTCTTGAAATTTGGCATTATTGCATCATTCTGTTCCGGATAACATTTACATATTTATCGACTAACTTCAAATCACAAAATAATAAATTTTAATACATTTCCAAAAATTACTTAAAAAATAATAAATTTCTTGCTGTGAATACAGCAGTGCTTGGCAAAAAGAGAGAATTTCAAAATACATATACATATACATAAAATGGAAGAGATTTGAATAATAAGATATGTAATTTTTATGCTTCATTCCAAATAATTAAAGAAAGAGAGATTTGCTCTCGGCTCCTGAGTGCTATGATGATGAACCATGATCATCAGTAGTTAATCCATCTGAAAAGAAAAATTTATTAAAAGGAACAAAATATTGTTTTTTGTAATAAATTCTTACTTCATTATTTTCTGTTTCATCAACTTCTAATTCGAAATTAAAATTAAATTGATCTTCTTGATCATCTTCAGAATCTGAGAGATCTTTATTTATAGCAGCACTTGATGTACTTGTACAGTTGATC